>JAJJWW010004962.1:0-455907 GCA_023531295.1 Papaver armeniacum
CGAAAATAAAGGACAGCTTAGCTGTCATCCGCTATGTAATACCCTATATAAAGGGTCGAGTAAGTCTGTTGAGGGGGAGAGGTCTTTTGAATTGTTAAGCAAGTCATTAGGAGAGAGAAAATCAAGAGTGATTGTAATTTCTTTAGCTCTGTTCTACATTTCTTTGTAAATCTTTCAAGAAAACAATTAATAAAACACATTATTATTCATCTTCAAATGGATTGATTAAGTAAATTCGAGTGAGGGGTGTAGTGTGGGAAATCCTGCAACTACAATAGTTGGCTAGGCAGTTCCTCAATCTGTTCAGAAAAACCACAAAATCACTTCCTAATTCACCTAATGTCGAGAAAGCTAAAACACCAAAGCCGTATCCATGGGTCGTGCATTTGTCTAAATATTTAGTGCGTTTACGGTTAATAGCAGCAGTAATAGCACGTCCTGGAACAAAGATACGAAGACCATCTCCAGCAAAAGGTGAGACTCCCGTGACATCAAGGCAAGAATCTTGACCATTCTCCCAATTATACATCAAAATATCAGCCGGTTTTAAAGCTTTGCCATCGTCCAATGAGACTTCCTTCCTAGCAGCGACGCCAGCTTTGTAACATATGTCCATAACCACATCACGAACTAAATCGTGTCTAAACTTAATGCTGACTTCACTAGCACAGTGCATAGCGTGGTCGCCAAAAGTGTCCATAATACGGTTGCAACAAGGACACACACTATCTTCATGAAATATCGGCACGCCTAGACGGTATTGTAGAATTGCTCTGAACGGGCGAGACCCAAGGTTCTGATTAAGGCCTGCAATAGGGATGGCCTTAAGAAAGTCCATTGCATGATCCATCTGGTTGCTTTGCCAAAGAAATTCTTGTTTGGACGATAATGCAAAAGTGTTTGGTAACTCCCTCTTGACAACAACGAAGTAATGACCTGCCAATGCTTTCATAGGCTGTGGGGCAGTGTCTTTGATGTCGAATGAAGAAGGGGAAAGTCCACAAGTTTGCATGTATTTGTTAAGAGCTGACTGGAAACCGATGCTCGGGGGAGATGCGTCTGTGGTGCTGAGAATGGTAGTCTGCAAAGCCTGGGTTTGAATGCAGGAGGCGAGATAACAATACTGGCTTGTATCAGCCATATTGTACGCGCCTAGCCCACCATTTTTGATGGGTAAAGTGGCTAATTTGTACTGCACAGGTTCGAAACCAGCTGCATCACCTGTAATAAGGTGTTGTAAATACTGAAATAGATGAGAATCATAGCGAGTGATTGCAGCATCAAGCACCTGTGGTTTGGTGGTGCGTAGAGTGAAGTAAAGTTTGGAGACGCCTGTGCAGCTACGCAAGAGAAGAAGTTCGCATTGAGGATCATGTAATTTCCGCACACAGTCCATAAGAAGTATGGTTTTGTTAACCCTGGATAGCACAAGGTCGCTGCAATATTGCGAGTCGAGACTGACCGTGCCTCCAAGCAGCTTAACACCAACATTAGCTCTGCCTATGTTACGGGAAAATACACCATCAACAAAGCTTTTAGGGTTAGGATATGGCCAGAATAACACCGTCTTGTCGATGTTTAAGTGCAAACCACTAGCACCACCTTCCTGTTGGATTATATTGAATGCCTTAGCGACTTCAAGAGTATCACCGACTATGGTTCCGTCATCCAAGTACCAGGCATGAAGGTCTAGCGAGTACTGAGTAGATATTTTGCGGACAAGTGGGTGAAGGATCAATGCAAAAAGCAAAAGGACCAAGTGGATCCCTGAGCTGAGGACAAAGTTGATTCACCATAGTGTAATCTTGCAGGGCTTGCGTAACAGAATTCTACCCATCTCGTAATGCTTGGGCACTTACTTCTCACTTCTCGAATTTGGGCAGTTCTGTTAACTAAATTGAAGGCATTCCTAAAATCGATGAGCAACATAGATAGACATGACTGTGTACCTTTGAGTTCAAGGAGTTTATTCGCAGAGTGCATAATCCACTCCCCACCACACATGATGCCAACACCAAATTGGTGGTCACCCAAATATGCAGTCATTGCAGCACTAATGGAACTGGCTGAAAGCTTAGAGCAGAGTCTTCTCCAAATGGTCCCAATGGCGATAGGTATGATGCCTCCATCAGGTTTAAGAAGGGGTGTGAGGGGGGCGCTAACAATATATTCTCCTAAAGCAGGAGGACAAGTACCTGAAAGCCATAAGTTCACAACTCCGGCCATTGAGGTAAGAAGCTCATCAGAAACACTGCTGCTGCTGATCCACTTAAGGCGTCGAGGAGGTGATGTGCACGCAGGCCGTCACGTCCGCAAGAAGTGCCTTTAGGAAAACTCCTAATGGATTTCAAGACTGCATGAGAATCCACCGATACCGGGGCACACTCAACTTCTTTAGGAGGTATGATGGGAGGATTTCTTGATAATAGAAATTTTTATTGATACCAAAAAGAATACAAAAACAACAAAAGAAAATCACTCAAGATGAATGTTTACAGGCAAACATCTATTTACTACTCTCTGTCTGCAGAGAAATTAATCTCTCTGTAGCTATGTAAAAATTGAAGATTTACCAGACTTGCTAAAATTTTATTCTACCTAGTAGTTACATACCAAGGGATTTTTCTGGACAAAAAAGATTGAATGACTGCAATTGAGTCAGTTCTAATGCAGACCTGTAGAAATCCTCTACTTGTTGCCCATTATAAAGCATTTATTACTGCAAATATTTCAGCCATGAAGTTTGTTGCTACTCCAATTCCACCTGCAACAACAATTAAGAAATTACCTGTACTATCTCTGCCAATAAATCCATAACCTGCCTCTCCTGGGTTCTGTCTGGAAGCACCATCACAGCACAATAAAATTTGATTATCAATAGGAAGGGAGAAGAAGCATTCCAGTATATAACTTCTTTTCACTTTTCTACAATGCATTCCAAAGAATTTGATTATTTGAAGATCCTCCACTGTATTCCACATATGACCCTTCATTCTCACTTCACATTCATTTGTAAACTGAATAATTCTTCTTTTTAGAACTTCTGCATTAGGCTGGTATCCATCATAAATTGACATGTTTCTGAGGAAACAAAGTTCTTTCATTGTAATGAATGCTGCAAAAGAGGATAACTCCTCAATCTTACACAGTTAACAAACGTCGTTTTCTGATGAAGTCGTTTGTGTTCATGACTTGTACATTCCAATTTCGGATGTCTAAATAGTTCATAATGGCTAAGAGACTTTCACCTTTCCAATTATTTTGGATAGTAAATCTATTACAAAAAACTGACAAGTTCGCTGCCCAAATGATGTTGAATCTACTTGTTAATACAAAAGCCATAGCTTTAAAATTTATATCAAAGTTTGAGTTGTTTCTAAAGTCCGAGCTTTGTTTGAATCTTCTTTCTCTAGCTTTAGCATATATTCATATCAGCAACTTGAGAGTTGGTTGCGAATCACTTTGAAAAATGATATGTTAGCCACTCATTTCAACTGCCCATTGAAAAGCCGCCTCCGCCCATGCTACTTCTAACTGTTTTCTAGTGGTACAATTTTTCCAACTACCCCTAGCTTCGATAGTTCTTCCTGCAAAATCAATCATTGTTAGTCCAACTCCTGAACTAGTCATAGGTTCATGCATGGATAAAGCTACGTTTATCGTTATTGCCATGTATCCTCAGTTTCCCTGGGGTTGGTAGCTAGTAACAATCAATGAGTCATCATTTAACGGATTGTAATACAAGGTTTGCATGATATCGTATTCTTTTCTATTAATCCACATATAACTATTTATGAATTTAACTATCTTCCTTGTTGTTACAGTACTATTTTGAATTTCCTTTTTGAATACACGATTACATCTTGCTTTCCAAACATGCCATGTTACAATACTACAAAAAACCTTCCATTCAATTACATTGTTTTCTCTATCTACTTGAGTAAACCAACCATTTAACCAATCATGAAATGTGTTAGCATTTTGCATTACATTGTCAATATCAAAATTAAGATGCATCCATACCCGTTTTGTGAAGTTGCATTTCATGAATAAATGAGTAAGAGATTCATCCTCTACATTACATATTTTGCAACAAACATCTATTTCTGGTATTATGGCAGCAACTCTCACACTATTTGGAAGTATAGAGTGTGTTGCCTTTTAGATAAAGGTTTTGATTGAGGGAGTTATTTTCATTTCCCAAATTTCGTTCCACTGAATGTTAGTTTCTTGTAGCGCTCCCTAAGCTAGCAGCTGACTAATCTAAGAGATTAACTACAAAAAGATGCACTAACGATCTAAAATATCTAATTAAACATTAAGAAAGAAGTTCTAAACATAGATTAACCCGAATCTAAACCCTCTCTGAAATAAATATAAGAACTCCTCTCAAGTGATACATATTCAATAGTGAGTTGGTTTACAAATAGAATATAAACACAAAATAATATAGCGGAAGCTAACCAACTAACGAAACCAACTCCTCGAAGCCTTTATCGCCATGTGCACATCTCGATCTGTCTCTGAAACTGAAAGTGGGAATTGAGTGAGCACATCATCCCGAAGGGTGCCCAGCAGAAATAACAACTAACTTTTAAGTAATAACTAGAATGATTTAAAGACAATGCAGGTTTTGTAGAAAACCGATAAATCAAAGAAAAACAGATAAAACATATTAAAAATAATAATGTAGGATCAGAATATCGCAACATCAATACCTTTGCGAAATCTTTGAACAACACAGTGCGAAGATATCGCAGATTGATTATAGAAATGACGCAACAGATGACGACAGCCTAAACACGAGAAAGATGTGGAGACCTAGCGAGATTTAGGAGTGTTGCGAAGTTTAACACTTGTATACTTACGAGAATATCGCAAGTCAGATCCGAAAATAAAGGACAGTCTAGCTGTCATCCACTATGTAATATCCTATATAAAGAGCTGAACAGGCTTAAGGTAGGGAGAGATCTTTTTAGAGTGGAGAGAAAGTTTTGAGGAGAGAGAAAGTCTAAGATAGCGGTTGTTCTTGATTTCATTTCCTTCTTGTAAAACTTCTAACTCAATTAATAAAAAGTGTGATTGTTGTTCTTAAAGATGTGTTGATTATTATGAAATCATGTGAGGGATGTATTATGGGAATTCCTGCAACTACATAATGGCGCTAGAAACAGGGATTGAAGATTGATATTGTGGTTTGAAAGAATTTGGAGTAATAGATAAGAATTTCATATAATTTTTAACAACTCATTAAGGTTGAAAAATGGCTAGAAGAAGAAATACATCAAAACAACCAACAACTATTAGCAGGAGTAGGAGGCTTGCTGGAAAAGAGAGAGATGAAATTGAGGGATCTCCAAGAGTGAACACAAGAAACGATGGAGAAAATCAAATTCAACAACCAATTCAACGTACACCAATACAAAGCAGAATTGTGGATTATGACAGAGTGAGTATAGATACTTGGCGATCAGATTCCGTGGATGAAATGGAAGAAGAGCAATAATTAAGAAGCAATAGACGAGAGGAGAGAGACAAAGAAGCAACTGGAGGAATAATTCATAGAAATGAAGAGATTGAAGCGTTAGAGGCATTGAGGCAAAGAATATACGAAGAAAGGAGATTAGAAGCAGAAGAACGTGCAAATTTGACAAGGCAAAATCATGAGTTGAGGATGGAAAACATGAGATTACAAAGTAGAAGGTCAAGAAGCACTACAATATCAAGTTCAAGATCAGTTAGAGGAGAAATAAGATGAAATTCGCCTGTAGAAAGTGCTAATGAAGATACTCGAGAGGAAGTACAAAATCCAGACGAAGAACGTCGTGAAAGAAGAGAAATAATGGAAGATCGTTATATCAGGGAAATAGGCAACGTCAGGAACGAAATGATCAAGATGGCGAAGAAAATCAGGAAGAATGAAGGAGAATATTACATGAGATAGAAGTTCAAAGAAATCGACAAGTAATTGAAGATGAAATCGAAAGACATTACACTGAACAAGCACGTCTAGCTTGTGAAAGGGAAAGATTGAGAGCAGAAGTGGAAGAACAATAGCTCCAAGAGGCAATTCCCCAGAAAAATCATGATAATCGAGAAAGAAGGCGTGAACAAAATCGCAATAATGATAATATCAATGAAGAATATGATAGAGTACAAAGGAGAGCTGAAAGGCGGCAAAGAAGAGAAAATGAGAAGCATATTCATGTGCAAACTCATGAAAGAAATGAAAGAGGAGATCGCAGGGAAAGACGAGAAGAAAATGATGAACAAGAAAATCAAAACAGATATGAACGCAGAAGAAGAAAAATGGAGTTAAAAAGACCAATGGATCCAAATTCTGGTGTAAATGAACAAATTTTGAGAGAGCTAGCGGAAATGAGAGGAATGTTAAATAATAAAAGAGAAGGAGGTAGGAGACAACTTGACGAAGCCATAGAAGAAGCTGTGAAAACTCCATTCTCATAAGAATTACAATTAGGAGGAATACCCCTGTTTATGGGTGAAAACTATTTCTGCCGGTTTTGGTAATTTGGGGTGTGTGGATGAGAAATGAGTCTAAACCTTAAACAAATGCCTTTGCGGTGAGTGCTTGTAGATTCGAGAGATCAATATGTGCAAGTCCGGCCTAAACCAAGAAATGGCCGTTCCAGACTTGTTTCGGTCACAAAGTGAAGGATATGGGGTTGATCTTAGGGAGGGAAGCGAAGAAGGTGTTGAGAATGTGAAGGTGTTGGCTATGAATGACTTGTATCAGAAAGCCGAAGGCGGCTTGAAGGGTGTAAGCTATCGATTCCGGTGTTTGAATACGATTGTATCAACACTTGCCTCTCGTTGTCCGGACTTGTCTTGTTTCTCCGTGTGGAAAATAGGGAGGAGAACCTATTTATACAAGTCATTTGAGCCTTATTCACGTCTCTCGTGGGAAGTGGAGGAAGTGGAGTGATGGAGTAGTGGAGGTGTGTGTTGGTGTTACACGACCAGTCTTGCCCACTTCTCCTGTCATCTCTAACCGCCCATGACTTCCTGACACGTTCTTGTGATGGCACGTTGCACGCTGTATTCCGCCAGAACAATACCCCAGTATGTATCCCCCAGTTTGTGACATGATTAATGTCTCGAGTGTGTGGATCGTGGGACCCACAGAAAGTTTCATGTAATGCTAGATTAAATAACTAAGTTATTTAGGAAGTCGATACTTGTGAAGTATCATGTGTATTCCATGCAGGTACTGCATCATGGTGTGGTAGAGTGATGGGTGGTGATTACCATGACGCCTCACTGACCAATTAATTCCTGACCAGGGTTGTATAACCAAGCCGGTGAAGTTGGACGGACGAGATGATCTTTGAGACACTCATCTGCGACCGTTGATGGAATTAGGGTTTTGAAGAGGTGCGCAGGCATCATTCTTAAGCTTGGTCGAATCCAAGCTTGGGAGACGATTTTGGCCAGGCCGATTGTACATGCGTGTAGACGGCATGACGGTGTAGGCGCCCATACCCCATTACTTCACGAAAGTATGATCTGGGCCACTCAATTCGTCCGGTGAAGTTAGTGGTCGAGATCAATTTGTGACAGAAAACTAGTGCCGCAAGAGCCGCACATCACGCCATCTTCAGGCGCGCGTTCCAAGACGACCAATTCTTGGTCGGTCTTGGCCGATCGGTCTGGAGTGTAGGTGGTAGGCTGGTGTTCACGCCTATACCTGACTGTCCCATGAAAACGTGATCTAAGCCACTCAAATCGTCCGGTGAAGTTGAGTGGTCGAGATCAGTTTGCAGTTTGGGAAGTGTGACCACGCTAGTTTGGACGCGCGATTTGGGATAGCCAGGCATGATATGCCTTGGCCGATCAGGTGAGGGGAGAGACGGGCTCACGGTGGTCATGCTGGCATGACCGGACCTGCTTAATCTAATCTGGGACCCTCCATTCGTGCCGGAGAAGATGGACGCTCGTGATGCTCGAAACCCTAATTTTGGCTTTCACGGCCGTGTAACCATACTCTGTTCGGGCGCACGAATTTGGATGACCAATCATGGTTGGTCATGACCGATTGGTCAGGTATGTAGGCGGGCCCACGGTGATTGTGTTGACATGCTCTGGGCCCTTTGAATCTATATCTACACCCTCCATCTATACCTGCAAAGATGGATGGTTGAGACTGTTTTGCGACACATGTAATGTGCCGCAAACCCTAATTTAGGGTTTTCCATCCATACTGCTCTGGTTTGGACGTTTTGGCAAGCTATGCCAATCTTTTGGGGAGGCCGACCATGCGGGGTCCACGTTGGTTCGGCAGTGAATATTCCATACCTGCTTGGGGGTTATGGAATTGATCTGGGCCATCCAATCATGCTGGCGAGGTTGGATGAACGAGATCATATCCAGACTGATACGGACAGTCCGGATGCTCAATCGGGCTAGCATAACACACCGAGAGTTCTCAATCGGGCTAGTATAACACACCGAGAGTATCACCCTGTACGGGTATTTCGTACATGCTTTCATTATAATGCTTGGAGGTTCGTGTTGCTCTGCTTAAGAGCAACACTCGATCGTCATGCCGCACTGATAATGAGTACAGGAAATACAAGGCAGCTTACGCATTAATTAATAATGCTATAAATTCACAGGGTATATGGGATTGTTGCTACATGCTCCAACCTGGATGAATTTCGTGTATTTAATTCACAGAATGGGATTGTTGCCACATGCTCCATTCTAGATGAATTAGTAAAGTGAAGAAGTATTCAACACTTATTAATGGCTTTATCTTTTACAAGATGTTAGCGCATAATTTTCTGTTTTTTACAATTTTAACCTTAAATGAAAATCCACCATCAACAACCCCCAAAGTGCAATCTACCTGCGTTAACTAGCATTTTTGACGGAACAACTTGTGCAGTACAACACATCAAAGCTTATGTGAGATGTATGCTACAAAAGGACTAATGGGAAAACCATGATGTTGTATTGTGCAAATATTTTGCATCAAGTTTAACAGGAGAGGCCTTAAAATGGTTTGAAGGTTTGCCAAAGAATACTATAACATCTTTCAACCATTTGCAGGCTACATTCTTAGGAGCGTATATAAGTAACAATTCCTCGCGACCTGGCATTGAAGATGTATTTGGGTTAAAGCAAAGGGTTGGCGAAAGTTTGAAGCATCTAACCATGAGGTGGAAGACAATGTGTAGTGATATGGCTGGCCGTGTGGATGAGAGATATCTCATTCTATCATTGATTAACGCTATGTTCGCAACCAATCTGTTGTACATTCAAATTTTCAGAGTCAAGAATACGATCACAATGACTGAGTTGCGAGAATTTCAGGAGGAATACATTGCTCTTGAGGAAAAGCAAAATTAGATGGAATCATACCCAGTTGCGAACACAAGTTCAAAAGCAGCGAATGCAAGCTTGTTAGCTAAGTTGATAAATACAGTGGCGAGCACATCGCAAGGACAACAAGAGAGGATAATGGGAGATAGTCAGCAAAAACTAGTAGCTATGGGAAGTCGTGATCAAGAAGAATTCGAGAGAGAAAGAAACTTCTATAGCCGTATTGGAAATAACAAAATTCAAAGACTTGATCAGCCACAAGAAACTTATGGAGTTCAGAGTCAAAACCATCACAGAGGACGGGGAAGTCATAAGATAATATGGGAAGAAATCAAAATGCCAACTCTGAATGCTAGTGTGGAGAAAATATGGGAAGCTATAATCTTGATGGAAAACATACCCACGCCATGGAACATGGGGAGTGAACTACCTCCAAGCAACAGAAGTCATGAATTTTGCTCTTATCATCATTTCTATGGACATTCAACAAATGACTGCAGAAATATAAAGAGAATCATTCTCAGAATGTTAGATCAGGGAAAATTAAATCATTTTCTAGTGGGACACCCTCAGTCTCAACTATTACCACCACCGCCAGAAATTCGCAAAGTAAATACAACAAAAGGAGGAGAAAAAATTGTAATAGAAGTTGGAGCAAAGGCAAATAATCTGTTTTGTCACTCTATTGTATATTCGTACAAAACGATTGAAGACTTTCACGATAACATTCTCAGCAGGGTTTTCGCAAGAGATACCGATGATAGAGAAATAATGAACATTGCAAAAGTATTGCCACTGAAAGAATGGCAAAAGCATATTATTTCCTTCACCGCAGAAGAAGTACCTGATGGTGGAGAAATGCACGATAACCCATTAGTGGTAAGATTGGAGATTAACCTAAAACTTAGTGATGATGAAGATGATGAAGCTGAGAATTCATGGGCAATCAACAAAGTTTTAATCGATACTGGAAGTTCCGTGGATATCCTTTTTTATCATGCTTATAAAACTATGGGAGGAAAAGACGAAGATCTAATACCTTCAACTTAGAAAATCTATGGTTTTAATGGTACTGCCAATAAGCCTAAAAGGGAAGTCAATATGCGAATTCCATTGAAAGGATTGTCCTCTGAAATTCTGTTCTGCGTAGTCGATGTGGAATCACCATACAACGCATTGATTGGACGACCTTGGTTATATGGGATTCTAGGTGTAGCATCGACTTTCCATCAATGCATCAAGTTCCCTCATCCCAGTGGTATTGGCATCATAAAAGGAGATTGGGTTGAAGGAAAGAAGTGTTATGAAATTGATGTAGAATCTTGTGAAGAAAGAGTTGCGAAGAAGAAGAATTGGAAACATAACATCAGAGAAAAACAAAAAAGTGAAAGATTGATGGTAGATGCAATAGAACAGAGAGAAGAAGAAACTCTGCGAAACCAATGCATGCTGAAGATAAGAAACAGTGAAGATTTCGCAAAAGATAAGAAAATAGCAGAAAATTTCAAAAATGCAGAGGCAGAAAGTAGCAGAAGTAAGAGACTTAAAGAGTGAATGCATTTGTTGATTTTATGACTGCAAAAGTAAAATTGGGAGAAGAAAGAAAGATGTATGGCAGATTTGTTAAAAAAAAAAAAAAAAAAAAAATATTATGGATAACAAAGATGAGATTGCGAAATTACAAAAGAGCTGATATGCAGAAGAAGAAACAGAACAATCAAAAAGGGGCGAACCTACTATGGCGTACACCCTAGTTCGCGAAATCAAAATTTCGCAAGAGGCAAATGTAAGACCTAAAGTGCGTCATAGAAGGGGGTACCTGTTGCATGGCTCAGCAAAAAGGTTACACCGCCCCTGGAACCCGAGTCATGGAGATTTGGGGTCAATAAAGCCCATCCAGGAGAGGTACCTTGGATTTTCAACTTAAGCTTATGACTTAGGTTGGACGACTGAGGGTCTCTTCTAAGGAGTGCGGCATCTGATCAAGGTGCCGAGGTACACGGTTGAGCCAAGAGTGCCTGGGGCGTTTGAAGCGTCTCGGCCATTCTTGGCAAGTCTTGACTTATGTTGCACTCGGCCTGAAGAAAACCCCACTTAGGGTGCAGTCTCGTAACCATAATCCATATAGGCAAAAGGGATAAGAGGCTGCGAAAACAACTGGTTGTTGTTAAGACCGGATGGGAGGAGCCAACCTTGTATGGTAGAGGTACGTCTCCTTGAAGGGGCAACCAGGGGGAAGATAAGGGCGGCACCCTCCATTACGGAGCTGATAAGTGTCTTAAGACGCAAATGTCACGAGGCTTTATTTTCGCAAGAATATTTAGGCTTGTCATATTTGTGCGACAATCCTGAAGAGGAAATAATACAAAGGAGAAAGATAAGGCTAGATCAATGGGTCAATACATGAAAGTGTAAAGACGTCCTGTGATTTCGTCGCAAGGCGGCAATGTCATGGGGCTTTATTTTCGCAAGAATATTAAGGCCTGTCATATTGTCGCAACAAAAACGACAAAAGAAAAAAGTTAAGGCAAGATCAATGGGTTTTTGCATGCAAGTGCAAAGACGTCCTGCGATTTTGTCGCAATGACAAGGGGTGGCGAAATAAGACCTTTAACTAGGAAGGCAAAATAAGACCACATAAGAGAATCAGAAAGAATGAAATCTTGGGAAAAACCAAGAAATATCTAATCGCCAAAATTCAGAAACAGCTGCGAAACTGAGGCATAAATACATGTTGATATTTAAAAATGACTTACTTAATCTTTCATTTGGATACAAATAACAGAGGCAAGTATGGGAATGAATAGAATAAGAACATGTTATTTGTCTCCATATGATAGATTTACGCACGCATGAAATGAAAGATTAATAGTTATATATTGATTAACCGTATTGCAAAAAAGAATTGTTTTTTTAATATGTGCAGGAAGAAACAAAAAAAGGTAGAACTTGCATTTGAAGATTGAAGAAATTCGCAGCAAAAGATTACAAAGATAGGAGATTAAAGAACGAATGTACAGACATTACAAAAAGAGAAAGAAGAAAACAGAATTATTTCTCGTTTGATTCTTCTTCTTCTTCATCTTCTTCACTAGCATCACTGTCAAAGATAACCAGAGGGGGTACATTCTTTGGAATTTCTTCTGAGAGGCAATGGTATTTGGAATGAAGAATGTTATTGTCATCACAGACCTTCTTAATAGTTTGATTGCGAAAAAGAATAGCGTCATTCTTAAAGTTCGCAAAAGTAATCTTTAATTGACTCTTTAGTCTGGAACATTTATCATTGCGAGAAGAAAGATCCTTTGCGAGCTGCTCCTTTTCAGACTCAAGTTCTTCAACTCTTTTGCGAAATCTCTCTTCAACTTCTACGAACATATAACAATGAGTCAGCAACTTGATAATAATTTATGAAAGACGAACAATTGATAAAGAAGAACACCTTCTCTGTCAGAAATCATATCCCTAACCAAGGCCGTGTGCTCAGCTTGAAGACTAACATTTACACCTAAATTATTTCTGGCGTCATCTAGAACTTTCGCAGCCCAAGCGAATTCATCATCATTATTTATGAGAAGAAGGGAGCGAATTTGATTCTCTCTTTCGCTAAGTACAACATTTTTGCGGTTAGATTCATCTCGTTCAATTTGAACCTCAAGAAGAGTTTTTTGGAATTTCGCTAACGCTTGAGCACCTTGTCTAGCGATGCGATCTTTATCATCTATGAGATCACTGATCTTGGTTCTTAAAGTATTGATTTTCTCTTTAGAGTTAAGATAGAAATGCTTAAATTTGTTGGCTAAGCCCAAGCTGGATCTATGATCAATTTCTAAGAGGCGAAGTTTGGATTTGAGTTCACTTATGGGAAGAGATTTAATTTTGTCATTTGAAAAACTATTCAAAGAATTATTAAGGTGTTCAATAAGGGTATTATTATCCATAGAATTGGGGAATGAGTGAAGGAGAATGGCTTCATCAGAAAGATTATAGACGTCTGCGAAAATGATAAATTAGATGAGGGAGGATAATGAGAAAAAAAAATAAAGGAAAAGAGAAAAATTTCATACCATAAAGTTATTTATTGGCATCTTGAAGACTAGATATTTTGTCCTTTTGAGTAGAAGAATCGACTTCTAATTGTTTGTTGTTTTCACGAAGAGCAACAACTTCAGCTTCTAATTCTTCATTTCTCTTGTGAAGTTGAAGATTCTTCTTTTTAAGAATCCCACGTCTTTTTTCCAAATCTGAGGCAACAACAAAAGAAGCCTTCCCAGTCTGCGAAGGAAAATGAAGAAATTGTCAAGATATAGTATAACTATAAATCATAATTATGAAGAAATAGAGAAACGAAGGCATACCAAGATACCAAGTGAATTCAGAAAGCTAGGAGTCACTGATCTGGAGACTCCATGAAGAGAATCATCACCATCCAGTAAAGGGGTATCACAGATATTCGCAAGAGCTTTGCATGTGCTAGTGAGATGATCATCCCCAATCCCTTGCATGGAGTCGGAGAAGATGCTAGAAAGTTGTGCCATAGAAGATTCAGGTGGAAAATCTTCCCTTGTGAAAGAAGTATCAACATCATCATTATCATCATCATCAGAGCTTTCACCAGACTGAAGATTTGAAGGAGAGTGAGAGTGAACTTTTCGTTTCTTTGAAGGTGGGGCAGTGGACTTCTCCTTGCGAAGAGAACCTTTACCCTTGCCTTTGGTCTTCGCAACCTTAGACCCTTCTTCTTCTTCAACTACAACACCAACCTTCGCACACGAATGAAGATAAGAAATAGAGGCAACAATATTGTTAAAAATAATAAAAGAAAGTATTTCTTACTTCATCCGTGATCGAACGAAGCGCTGCTAGGGTGCTTGCCTTCTTAGTCCTTTTGTAGCTTCTTCTTAGCTTGTTAACCTGAAATTTTCGCAAGATTAATAGGTATAAGAGGAATGAAGACTATAAACTGAGCGAAATTTAAGAAATATACCTCTTTCTCTTTCTCGGGCCAATTAAATACCCAAGGTTGATAAGCAGCGAGATTCGCAGGAAGCACATTTGAACCAGAAATATAAGGCCCCTTCAGAGTTAATGGAAAGACACACCATCTGTCATCTTTAGATTGGCGAGGAGTATAATTCTTGCCAGAATGCCAATCAATGTCTTGCATAAGTATTTTATCGCTGGCGACATTTTCTTTCCTCTTCAAGCAAATACCCCAGCGAGTTTTATCATTCTTCATGTTTATTATTTCATAATTTTCAAAGAAGCTCTCTACTGTGTATTTTTCGGCAAGTATTTCTAAATCCTCAAATTCAGGAGCCCTAACTTCTTTTGGATAAAGAGATCCTTTACCACCACCGCGGTTGGCGAATTCAAGTATCAAGCGAATGCAGTCCCCACTCAATTGGTAGATGGCTCGCGAGAAATTCGCATGAGCAAGAATTTCATAAAACAAAGGAAGGTTAGGATCATAGAGAGGAATGGGAAGGCCAGCGAGAATCTGACCAAGCGATACTATGATTTCTTTATCATCACAATGATGATCAGAAAACTGTTTAGCAGAAAGAATGGATTTAGCTCCTTGATCGGGAATGGTGGTTAATGTAAAGCCTTTCTCTTTGAGGTCTTTCTGAATTCAAGAGAAGTTTCATATTTGCGACCAACGGGAGCCATTTTAAGTATGGGAATGAAGAAGAAATTAAAGATCAAAAGAGGTAGAAACAAGAAAATTTACAGCAGCAGGAGAGGAATTTACGGAGAAACGGTGAAGAAAAGTTGCAGAAAAGATAAGAAGGAAAGTAAAAAAGAAGAAGAGAAGAATATATATAGAGAGAAGAATTCTCAAGAAGATAAACACATTTAATGCGAAGAGTAGACATGAACGGTTGAGAAATAGCGGCTGAAAAGGACGTGTCAAGAAATGGATGGAAGAAGAGATACGTGTAATAAATTCTGCGTAAAAGTACAGAATCATGTCAATACAAAAGAATATGGAAAAATGAACGGCTGCGGCATTTTGAAACACTAATTCTCATGACATTCTCTCCTTCACAAAGAAGACATGAGAAGAGGCAAGATGTAGGATCAGAATATCGCAACATCAATACCTTTGCGAAATCTTTGAACAACACACTGCGAAGATATCGCAGATTGATTATAGAAATGACGCAACAGATGACGACAGCCTAAACACGAGAAAGATGTGGAGACCTAGCGAGATTTAGGAGTGTTGCGAAGTTTAACACTTGTATACTTGCGAGAATATCGCAAGTCAGATCCAAAAATAAAGGACAGCCTAGCTGTCATCCACTATGTAATATCCTATATAAAGAGCCGAACATGCTTAAGGTAGGGAGAGATCTTTTTAGAGTGGAGAGAAAGTTTTGAGGAGAGAGAAAGTCTAAGATAGCGGTTGTATTCTTGATTTCATTTCCTTCTTGTAAAACTTCTAACTCAATTAATAAAAAGTGTGATTGTTGATCTTAAAGATGTGTTGATTATTATGAAATCATGTGAGGGATGTATTGTGCGAATTCCTGCAATTACAAATAAGTTGTACTGAAATATAAAGTTCTACCAAGCATTAAACTAGCACACATTCACAACATAAATAATAGTTGAGCGACGTCTTCCTTCGGAGTAGCAACTCATGACTGTTGCGGATTCTTCAATGATCATTAAAGCGCCCATGAGGTTTCCGTCCTCAAGTCATAAATGATGTGTACCTTACCAGTACCTTATTCTACGCGCACTCTACATAGCAAATATCCAAAGAGATCTAATGGTAACAACATTATATCCGATCGAAGTGCTTACATAGTGGACAACCCCCTTTACCATCCCCGCGTAAATCCAACAATCTTATAAAAGATTCTCAACATTATTCTCTCTAAACACCAAAACATAATATAATAGCCTTTGAAAGTAATTTAATAGAATAATAAACATCCACGTATGAGACATGCGTTGCCCCCGTACATAAATAGGGAAAATATAATGGCCAAATTAAAACCAGACCTATATAATATTCAACCCAACGAGGCCTATCTAGGTTTGCATAAATTAGGTGTAACATTTGGGGGCACATATCTCACACCAATCAAAAGGAAACCTTCTCCCTTTCATGCTAACAATAAATAAAGATTGTAACAACTTTCCAGTCAATGGAAAGAATCACTTTTGAAAATAAGTAAATACTCCCAAAACACAGATATTAGTTGTTTCTAAAGATCCAAGCCCATCCCAAAATGTAAAATAAAACTAGTTTGTAATACACACATATAATACATGCATACAATATCATATAATAAAAAAGGTATGCATGGATTTCACTAAAGATAGATTTGTAAAACAATAATGAATACAAGAGAGTTCGTTATCGATTCCCACCTCTTTTGATGACAAGCCTTGCATACCTTGAGATCCAAAATCCATTGGTTCATCTTTGAATCGATCGTTGTTAATACAGACTAACTGTTAATTACACAAGCACTCGAAGAATTAGCCAAAAGGCTCTTACAAGGCTCATAACACATTTTCATACAAATCTCTAGTTATAGATTAAATGAACTATTTAATGGTTCTAAGCCCATTTATTGTTCTACACTTCTTCATTATTCATCTTTAGCACATCTAAAGGTTAACTAATCCAATTAAGTTGATTCTATAGTCAACTAGATATGTCTTATGATTATTTACAACTTTGTAGAAGGAACCTGTAAGATCAGAATATCGCAACATCAATATCCTTGCGAAATCCTTGAACGACATACTGCGAAGATATCGCAGATTGGTAATAAAAATGACGCAACGGATGACGACAGCCTGAACACGAGAAAGATGTGAAGACCTAGCGAGATTTAGGAGTGTTTCGAGATTTAACATTTGAATACTTGCGAGAGTGTCGCAAGTCAGATCCGAAAATAAAGGACAGCTTAGATGTCATCCACTATGTAATGTCCTATATAAAGAGCCGAATAGGCTTAAGAAAGAGAGAGATCTTTTTCGAGTGTTGAGCAAGTCATTAGGAGAGAGAAAGTCCAGAGCAGTTGTAAATTCTTTAGTTTATTTCCTTTTCTTCTTGTAACATTTGTGAGATTAATCAATAAAGATTATGATTGTTCATCTGAAAATGACTTGATTGTGTGAATTATTGTGAGGGGAGTAGTGTGGGATTTCCTGCAACTACATAATGGCGCTAGAAAACAGGGATTGATTGAAGATTGATATTGTGATTTGAAAGAATTTGGAGTAATAGGAAAGGAATTTCATATAGTTTTCAACAATTCACTAAGATTGAAAAATGGCTAGAAGAAGACGTGCATCAAAATAACCAACAACTGTTAGAAGGAGTAGAAGACTTGCTGGAGAAGGGAGAGACGAAATGGAGGAATCTTCAAGAATGAACACAAGGAACAATGGGGAAAATCAAGTTCAACCGCCAATTCAACGTACACCAATACAAAATAGAACTGTGGATTATGACAGAGTGAGTGTACATACTTGGCGATCAGATTCTGCAGATGAAATGGGATAAGAGCAGCAATTAGGACGAGAGGAGAGAGATCAAGAAGTAATTGGAGGAATAATTCATGGAAATGAAGAGATTGCAGCGTTAGAGGCATTGAGGCAAACAATACATGAAGAAAGGCGATTAGAAGCGGAAGAGTGTGCAAATATGACAAGGCAAAATCATGAGTTGAGGATGGAAAACATGAGATTACAAAGTAGAAGGTCAAGAAGCACTACAAGGTCAAGTTCAAGATCAGTTAGAGAAAAAATAAGACAAAATTTGCCTATAGAAAATGCTAATGAAGAAACTCGAGAGGGAGTACAAAATCCAGGCGAAGAACGTCGCGAAGGAAGAGAAATAATGGAAGATCGTTATATCCAACGTGCTGAAACTCTTCAAAATGGGCAAAACGATAGAAATCTGGGAAATAGACAACGTCGGGGGCGAAATAATCAAGATGGCGAAGAAAATCAGGAAGAAGGAAGGAGAATATTACATGGGAGAGAAGTACAAATAAATCATCGAGTAATTGAAGATGAAATTGAAAGACACTACACTGAACAAGCACGTCTAGCTTGCGAGAGGGAAATATTGAGAGCAGAAGTGGAAGAGCAGGAGCTACTAGAGGCAATTCGCCAGAACAATCATGATAATCGAGAAAGAAGGCGTGAACAAAATCGCAACAATGATAATATCAATGAAGAATATGATAGAGTACAAAGGAGAGCTGAAAGGAGGCAAAGAAGAGAAAATGAGAGATATAACGGTGTGCGAATTCATGAAAGAAATGAAAGAGAAGATCGCAGAGAAAGACGAGAAGAAAATGATGAACAAGAAAGTCAAAACATATTTGAACGCAGAAGGAGATAGGCGGAGTTAAAAAGACCAATGGATCCAAATTCTGGTGTAAATGAACAAATTTTGAGAGAGCTAGCGGAAATGAGAGGAATGTTAAATAATAAAAAAGAAGGAGGTAAGAGACAACTGGATGAAGCCATAGAAGAAGCTGCGAAAAACCCATTCACACAAGAAGTACAATTAGGAGGAATACCCCCAAAGTGCAATTTACCTGTGTTAACCAGCATTTTTGATGGAACAACTTGTGCAGTACAACACATCAAAGCTTATGTGAGATGTATGCTACAATGGGAGAACCATGATGCTATATTGTGCAAATATTTTGCATCAAGTTTAACAGGAGAGGCCTTGAAATTGTTTGAAGGTTTGCCAAAGAATACTATAACATCTTTCAACCATTTGCAGGCTATATTTTTAGGGGCGTATATAAGTAACAACTCCTCGCGACCTGGCATTGAAGATGTATTTGGGTTAAAACAAAGGGTTGGCGAAAGCTTGAAACATCTAACCGTGAGGTGGAATACAATGTGTAGTGATATGGCTGGTCGTGTGGATGAGAGATATCTCATTCTATCATTCATTAACGCTATGTTCGCAACCAATCTGTTATACATTCAAATTTTCAGAATCAAGAATACAATCACAATGACTAAGTTGCGAGAACTTCAGGAGGAGTATATTGCTTTGGAGGAAAAGCAAAATGAGATGGAATCATACCCAGTTGCGAACACAAGTTCAAAAGCAGTGAACGCAAGCTTGTTACCTAAGATGATAAAAACTGTGGCGAGCACATCGCAAGGATAACAAGAAAGGATAATGGGAGATAGTCAGCAGAAGCTAGTAGCTATGGGAAGTCGTGATCAAGAAGAATTCGAGATAGAAAGAAACTTCTATAGCCGTGGTGGAAATAACAAAATTCAAAGACTTGATCAGCCACAAGAAACTTATGGAGGTCAGAGGCAAAACTATCATAGAGAACATCAAAATCACAGGATAATATGGGAAGAAATCAAGATGCCGCCACTGAATGCTAGTGTAGAGAAAATATGGGAAGCTATAATTTTGATGGAAAATATACCCGCGCCATGGAACATGGGAAATGAACCACCTCCGAGCGACAAAAGTCATGAATTTTGTTCTTATCACCATTTTCATGGACACTCAACAAATGATTGCAGAAATATAAAAAGAATCATCCTCAGAATGATAGACCAAAGGAAACTAAATCATTTTCTAAAAAACCAATCTCAGTCTCAACCATTACCACCACCTCCAGAAATTCGCAGAGTAAATACAACAAAATGAGGAGAAACATTTGTAATAGAAGTTGGAGCAAAGTCAAAGAATCTGTTTTGTAACTCTATCGTACATTCGCACAAAACAATTGAAGATTTTCATGATAACACTCTCAGTAGGGTTTTCGCAAGAGATGCTAATAATATAGAAATAATGAACATTGCGAAGACATCGCCACTGGAAGAATGGCAAAAGCAGACTATCTCTTTTACTGCAGAAGAAGTAGCTGAGGGTGGAGAAATTCACGACAACCCATTAGTGGTAAGATTGGAGATTAACCCAAAACCTAGCGAGGATGAAGATGATGGAGCTGAGAATTCATGGGCAATCAACAGAATTTTGATCTATACTGGAAGTTCCGTGAATATCCTTTTTTATTATACTAACAAAACTATGGGAGGGAAAGATGAAGATCTAATACCTTCAACTTACAAAATCTATGGTTTTAACGGTACTGCAAATAAGCCTAAAGGAGAAGCTCATATGCGAATTCCACTGAAAGGATTGTCCTCTGAAATTTTATTCTGTGTAGTCGATGTGGAATCACCATACAACGCATTGATTGGACGACCTTGGTTACATGAGATTCTAGGTGTGGCATCGACTTTCCATCAATGTATCAATTTCCCTCATCCCAGTGGTATTGGCATCATAAAAGGAGATTGGATTGAAGGAAAGAAGTGTTATGAAATTGATATAGAATCTTGCGAAGAAGAAGAATTGGAAACACAACATCAAAGAAAAACAAAAAAGTGAAAGATTGATGGTAGATGCAATAGAACAGAGAGAAGAAGAACGCTGCGAAACCAATGCATGCTGAAGATAAGAAGTGGCGAAGGCTTCGCAAAAGATAAGAAAATGATAAAAAATTTCAAAAATGCATAGGCAGAAAGTAGCAGAAGTAAGAGACTTAAAGAGTGAATGTATTTGTTGATTTTATGACTGAGAAGAAGGAAAGATGTATGACTGATTTGTCAAAAAAATGATAATAATAATAATAATCTTTTATGAGTTACAAAGATGAGATCGTGAAATTGCAAAAGAGATGATATGCAGAAGAAGAAAATATCTTTTATGAATTACAAAGATGAGATTGCGAAATTATAAAAGAGCTAATATGCAAAAGAAAAAAGAAAACAATCAGAAAGGGGCGAACCTGCTATGGCGTACACCCTAGTTCGCGAAATCAAAATTTCGCAAGAGGCAAATGTAAGACCTAAAGTGCGTCATAAAAGGGGGTACCTGTTGACATGGCTCAGGGAAAAGGTTACACCGCCCCTGGAACCCGAGTCATGGAGATTTGGGGTCAATAAAGCCCATCCAGGAGAGGTACCTTGGATTTTCAACCTAAGCTTATGACTTAGGTTGGAAGACTGAGGGTCTCTTCTAAGGAGTCAACATATGATCAAGGCGCCGAGGTACACGGTTGAGCCAAGAGTGCCTGGGTAATTTGAAGTGTCTTGGCCATTCTTGGCAAATCTTGACGTATGCTGCACTCGTCCCGAAGAAAACTCCACTTAGGGTGCAGTCTCGTAACCATAAGCCCTATAGGCAAAAGGGATAAGAGGTTGCGAAAACAACTGGTTGTTGTTAAGACCGGATGGGAGGAGCCAACCTTGTATGGTAGAGGTACGCCTCCTTGAAGGGGCAACCAGGGGGAAGATAAGGGCGGCACCCTCCATTAGGGAGCTGATAAGTGTCTTAAGACGCAAATGTCATGAGGCTTTATTTTCGCAAGAAAATTTAGGCTTGTCATATTTGTGCTACAATCCTGAAGAGGCAATAATACAAAAGACAAAGATAAGACGAGATCTATGGGTCAGTACATGAAAGTGTAAGGACGTCCTGCGATTTCGTCGCAAGACGACAATGTCATGGGGCTTTATTTTCGCAAGAATTTTTAGGCCTGTCATATTGTCGCAACAAAAATTTCAAAGAAAGAGTTAAGGCAAGATCAATGGGGTTTGCATGCAAATGTAAAGACGTCATGCGATTTTGTCGCAATGACAAGAGGTGGCGCAATAAGACCTTTAACTAGGAAGGGAAAATAAGACCACATAAAAGAAAAAGAAAAAATAAAATCTTGGAAGTAGCCAAGAAATACATACTTGCGAAAATTCAGCAGAAACAGTTGCGAGATTGAGGCATGAATACATATCGCTATTCGAAAATAGCTTGCTTAATTTTTCATCTGAATACAAATACCAGAGGCAAGTATAGGAATGTATAAAATAAAAACATGTTATTTGTCTTCATATGATAGATTTACGCACTCATAAAATGAAAGGTTGATAATATATTGATTAATTATATTGCAAAAAAAGAATTGCTCTTTTAACATGTGCAGAAAGGAACAACAAAGGTAGAGCTTGTATTTGAAGATCCAAGAAATTCCCAACAAAAGATTACAAAAATAGAAGATTAAATGAATGAATGTACAGATATTACAAAAAGAGAAAGAAGAAAACAGAACTATTTCTCGTTTGATTCTTCTTCTTCATCATCTTCATCAGATTCTTCTACTTCTTCATCTCCATCAGATTCCTCTTCTTCACTAGCATCGCTGTCAGAGATATCTAGAGAAGGTACATTCTTGGGGATTTCTTCAAGAAGGCAAGGATATGCATAATGAGGGATATTGTTGTCGTCGCAGACCATCTTAATAGTCTGATTGCGAAAGAGAGTAGCATCATTCTTAAAATTCGCAACAGTAATCTGTAGTTGCCTCTTCAATGTAGAATATTTATCATCCCGAGAAGAAAGGTTCTTTGCGAGTTGCTCCTTCTCAGACTCAAGTTCTTCAATTCTTTTACGAAATCTCTCTTCAGCTCCTGCGAACATGTGACAATGAATCAGGAACTTAACGACAATTTCATGAAAGACAAACAGTTAAATAAAGAAGAACAATTAACAACCTTCTCTGTCAGAAATCATATCCCTAACCAAGGCCGTATGCTCAGCTTGAAGACTAACGTTAACACCTAAATTATTTCTGGCGTCATCTAGAACTTTCGCAGCCCAAGCAAATTCATCGTCATTATTTATGAGAAGAAGGGAGTGAATTTGATTCTCTCTTTCGCTAAGTATAACATTTTTGCGGATAGATTCATCTCGTTCAATTTGAACCTCAATAAGAGTTTTTTGGAATTTCGCTAATGCTTGAGCACCTTGTCTAGCGATGCGATCTTTATCATCTATGAGATCACTGATTTTGGTTCTTAAAGTATTAATTTTCTCTTTAGAATTAAGATAGAGACGCTTAAATTGGTTGGCTAAGCCTAAACTAGATCTATGATCAATTTCTAAGAGGCGAAATTTGGATTGAAGTTCGTTTAGAGGAAGAGATTTAATCTTGTCATTTGAAAAACTATTCAAAGAATTATTGAGGTGATCAAGAAGGGCATTGTTATCCATAGGGTCGGGGAATGAGTGAAGAAGAATGGCTTCATCAGAAAGGTTATAGACGTCTGCGAAAATGGTAAATCAGATGAGGGAAGATAATGAGAGAACAAAACAAAGGAAAAGAGAAAAGTCTCATACCATAAAGTTGTTGGTTGGCACTTTGAAGACTAGATATCTTATTCTTCTGAGTGGAAGAATCAGCTTCTAATTGCTTAGTCTTCTCGCGAAGAGTAGCAGCTTCAGTTTCTAGTTCTTCATTTCTCTTGCGAAGTTGAAGGTTCTTCTTTTCAAGAATATTGCGCCTTTTCTCAAGATCTGAGGCAACATCGAAGGAAGCTCTCCCGATCTCAGTAAAGGAAAGTGATGAAATTATCAAGATATAACTTAAAATCAAAATTATGAAGAAATAAGGGAACAAAGACATACCAAGACACCAAGCGAATTTAGAAAGTGGGAGTCACTGATCTGGAGACCCCATGAAGAGAATCATCACCCTCTAGTTAAGGAGCATCGCAGATACTCGCGAGAGATTTGCACGTACTAGAGAGACGATCATCCCAAATCCCTTGCATGGAGTCAGAGAAGATTCTAGACAATTGTGCCATAGAAGATTCATCATCATCATCATTATCATCATCATCAGAGCTTTCGCTGGACTGAAGATTTGAAGGAGAGGGAGAGTGAATCTTTCGTTTCTTTGAAGGTGGGGCAGTGGACTTCTCCTTGCGAAGAGGACCTTTACCCTTACCTTTAATCTTCGCAACCTTAGAAATTTCTTCTTCTTCAACAACTTCAACACCAACCTTCGCACACGTATGAAGATAAGAAACAGAGGCAACAATATTATTAAAAATAGTAAAAGAAAATATTTCTTACTTCATCCGTGATCGAACGGAGTGCCGCAAGGGTACTTGCCTTAGCAGTCTTTTTGTAGCTTTTTCTTAACTTGGTAACCTGAAAATTTCGCAAGATTAATAGATATAAAAAGGGGTGAAGATTATAAACTGAGCGAAATTTAAGAAAAATACCTCTTTCGCTTTCTCGGGCCAATTAAATACCCAAGGTTGATAATTGACGAGATTCGCAGGAAGAACATGTGAACCTGAAATGTAAGGTCCTTTCAAAACCAACGGAAAGAAGCACCATCTGTCGTCTTTAGAGTGACGAGGAATATTGTTCTTGCCATAATGTCAGTCGATATCCTGCATAAGTATTTTATCGCTAACAACATTTTCTTTTCTCTTCAAGCGAGCACCCCAGCGAGTTCTATCATTCTTCATGTTTATTACTTCATAGTTTTCGAAGAAGCTTTCCACTGTATATTTTTCGGTTAATATCTCTAAGTCCTCAAATTTAGGATCTCTGACGTATTTTGGGTAAAGAGACCCTTTACCAGCACCACGGTTGGCGAACTCAAGCATTAAGCGGATACAATGTCATCTCAATTGGTAGATGGCTCGCGAGAATTTCGCATGAGCAAGAATTTCATAAAATAAGGGAAGATCAGGATCAAAGAGAGGAATGGGAAGCCCAGCGAGAATCTGACCTAGCAAAATTATGATTTCCTTATCATCACAATGATGATCAGAAAACAGTTTGGCAGAAAGAATGGATTTAGATTCTTGATTGGGAATGGTGGTTAATATGAAACCTTTCTCTTCGAAATCTTTCTGAACCTTTTCCAGAGAAGCTTCATATTTACGACCAACTGGAGGCATTTTCAGAGTATGGGAATGAAGAGAAAATTGAAGATCAAAAGAAGTGAAAAGAAGAAGATTTACAGTAGCAGAAGCGGAAATTACGGAGAGATGTTGAAGAAAAATTGCAGAGAAAAAGCAAGAAGGAAAGTAAAAAAGAAGAAGAGAGGAGTAAGAAAAATATATATAGAGAGAAGGTTTCTCGAAAAGGCAAACACATTTAATGCGAAGAGTAGACATGAATGGTTGAGAAATAGCAGTTGAAAAAGACGTGTCAAGAAATGGATGGAAGAAGAGATACGTGTAATAAATTCTGCGTAAAAGTATAGAATCATGTCAATATAGAAAAATATGAAAAAATGAACAGCTGCGGCATTTTGAAGGTACTAGTTCTCATGACATTCTCTCCTTCGCAGAGAAGACATGAGAAGAGGCAAGATGTAAGATCAGAATATCGCAACATCAATATCCTTGCGAAATCCTTGAACGACACACTGCGAAGATATCGCAGATTGGTAATAAAAATGACGCAACGGATGACGACAGCCTGAACACGAGAAAGATGTGAAGACCTAGCGAGATTTAGGAGTGTTGCGAGATTTAACATTTGAATACTTGCGAGAGTGTCGCAAGTCAGATCCGAAAATAAAGGACAGCTTAGCTATCATCCACTATGTAATGTCCTATATAAAGAGCCGAATAGGCTTAAGAAAGAGAGAGATCTTTTTCGAGTGTTGAGCAAGTCATTAGGAGAGAGAAAGTCCAGAGAGGTTGTAAATTCTTTAGCTTATTTCCTTTTCATCTTGTAACATTTGTGAGATTAATCAATAAAGATTATGATTGTTCATCTTAAAATGACTTGATTGTGTGAATTCTTGTGAGGGGTGTAGTGTGGGATTTCCTGCAACTACAGAATCGAAGGCTAATTAAGACTATAAGGGTCCAAAACATCATACTAAGAATACATGGCACTAAGCCCAAGTCCACTAGACTCGGCCTAATACACAAGTGCTGACCCAACTGGGTCAACTAACGGTCACTGAAACTGATGGTCAAATGGTTCAACTAACCGTCAACGTCCAGTCAAAGGTCAAAGTCCAGGGCAAAATGGTCAACTCTAGTCAAATGAGTTAACTCGGTCAAGGTTCACTGAGTCAAGTCTGGTTAGTGAGTCAACTCAGGGTTAGACTGATTCATCTTAGTCAGATGGACAGAGTCAGCTAAGTACAAAATCAGTCAGATAATCTGACTAGGATGACTAATAGGCCTATGTCTCAAGAAACAGAAGTTCATAAATTTGCAAATACCAACTCTAACAGAAGGCAACTTCTTAGTTGCACTCACACCAATTCTAACTACTATCTTGATTACATACGTATCTAAAACATTTCTTCTTTGATTCAGTTCAAACACTATAATCATTATCTCTAACTCTAATTCCAATACACGACCAAACTATCCAATTCAACAACATCACCCTTCCTCAACAAACACCACCAGATTCAACAACAACATCATAGCCGCAACTCAACACAACACCACACCCTCATACTTCACCTACAATCTAACTCCATAAATCGTGCACTTGTAATCAATTTCATAGCCAAACATTTGACACATCTTCTCAAGCAACACTTCCCATTCAGTTTAGCTTCATTCTTCACAACATCTCATATCTAAACTACCAATTCACGTTCATTATACTTTTATCTTCATGACCCCTGTAACTCCACATGATCTAATCTACAAACACCATTCTATCTTCTCCACTCAAAACTCCCACTGCCACTGGACTACCATTGCAACACCAGTCCACAAAACTATTCAAATATAACTCCTGACCATCTTCCTTAACTTGCACCAGCTAACATATTCCTAATCCATACATCTAATATTTCAGCTCAGTTCTTCTCCTTGTAGTGTATAATATCACCCTACTCAATTACAGCCACCAGCAGGTCTATCTCATGACGTAATATCCTCAGCTTGTATTTCAGATCATCTACAACTCATCTAAACCACCAACACCACTAGTTCAGAAGAATCACAACACACACCCTTCATGACCTCAAGCCAATACAACAACCTGCAGAACTGCAAGCTTCCTCAAATCCCAGTACTACCATATACAAGTCCACCATCTAATTCTTCTTCATACTCTGTAATTCAACTTACAACCTTAACTTCTCAACTTCACAGACCACAAACAATCATCGTCATTTTCTTATCACAGAATTCTAATTCCAAACCACTAACAGCTGCCTTAATTCTCAATTCATCTTCCTCCCAATACTATTCAGCTAATTTCCAATTACACACTCAAACTCAAACCCTAGTTTCCATTTCTTACTTGCAGAACCTTAAAATAAACACCCAACTTCATTCCTCTAACCAACTCATCTTCTTCATCTGCTGATTCCCAATTCAAACACCCTAATTCCAAAAAATGATTTGATAAAGAAACTAAAATTAAACTCAAAACATGTAACTATTCTTCAATCGAGTACAGGCCCAAACTAATTACTCAGCTATCAATTAAAACACACAAGAATTAATCATTAAACAGAAACCCTAAATAACAGTTACCTGCTTACCTATTTCGGTTGGTTTTAGTTCACCAGAACAATCAACCACCACCATCAACTAATACTTGATCGCTCCTAGCTTCTCTTGATAACAAAAATCTCTAATTCAGATTCCTAATTCAACAACAGAGATGAAGAAACGAGAAGAAAAAGAGAGAAGAAAAAAGAAGAAGAAAGAGAAAGAAAAACAGAGAAATGAATTTCTCTTCGACACGTATTGGGATAAAACCAAGTAGAAACTATCAAGGCACCCACGAAACGGATAAGGGCAGCCCAGGTCGGTTTGTCTACAAAGACTATTTGGCCTTCATACAAATCTGATGATATCTTCTGCATCCAGTATCTGAATGACACGTTCGAGTATTCTAATTCGCATAACTTTTCGAGATCTATCTAGTGATACTAGTTTCGTATCTAAATCGTGGTTAGACTATTTTCTATTAATTTATATCTATATTATCTAATCGAGTCATTAGCGGCTTCGTCGTCTCTTGACTGGTCTAATATCGTTGACGAGCTTGAGGGTCCTTACATTTCTCCTGTACAATTAATGTTGTTATATACAGACTTAACAGTGAAGATACCTGTGTTGCTTAGCGTCCAGTGAGGAATATCTGGTAAACCATTGTTAGGAATTTATATCTTGCTTATCTTGTCTACAGTAATTATATCGAAACAACCTGCTAGTTTTGTCATATCCCAAGTTTTATTTGCTGTAATCAAATGACATACTTTAGTGGTACCTGCATTCCCTGTCCTAGAACTGTTAGCGGTTGGTTTAACATTTGGGATCCAGTAGTCGTCCCATATATCTATATTTTCTCCATTTCCCAACTCCCAAAAACAATGTTTCTTTAAGTAAGCTACTGCTAATAATATACCTTTCCATATCCAACTATCACTTTGGTTTGGAACATTGTTTAAATGAAGAATATCACACAAAGGATAATACTTAGCTTTAAGACTTTTAGCCATAAGAGAATCAGGATTTTCATGCAGTCTCCATCCTATCTTAGCCAGCATAGCTTTATTAAGAAATTTCATGTTTGGGAAGCCTAAACCTCCTTCCTCCAAAGATTTGCACATATTATCCCAACCTATAAGACAAATACCTTTTTTACCTTTATCATTCAATCCATTTTCATCTCTCCCCCACCAATAGTTTCTTTGCAACTTAGTTATGTCATTACAAATCTTAACAAGTATTCTAAAACAATTCATTTGGTAAACACAAATAGAAGAAGAAACATTTCTTATCATTACACCTCTACCGGCAGGGTTTAGAAGCGTACCTTTCCATCCTATCAATCTGTTTTTCATTTTTTTCACTAGGGGTTCAAAACATTTTATTTTTGAAGTGTAAGTAAATAAAGGTGATCCTAGGTATTTATCATTTATAGGTATTTCATTTCTTCTAGTATCTGCCTCATACGAACCCAGTTTTGATCCAAGCAATTTCTCCTAGCACATTGCTAAGCATTATTACGATCCTACCCCTTGATTTTGATTTTGATTTTGTGCAATTACAGGCTAAATTGTTTGTGTTCCCCTCTGGGTTTCGATACAGCCAAGTCAAGAGAATATGGAAATATTTTTCTTATCTTACTGTGAGAGAAATGGACTCTTCGAACAGTAGAATACGAACACTCAATCTTTTTCTTAAATGCTTGTTATCGTTTAGAAAATATTTTAGGAAAAAAATCGAGATACTCGGATACAATAGAAAAAAATGAATTATGATAATAAAAGAGTTTATAGAAAAATATTAGGAATGCATGTAGGTAAAAACTGAAAATTTAACACACACGGATACTAAGCTTATATTAAAACCAAACTCGGTAATCCTAAATATATGTTGGATTTTTTAATAAAGTGACCAACTTTTTGGATCATATTTTAGAAAGTGGTCGTTGTTTGCGTCATTATATAAAATTGCCAAGTTGGACTTTTTTCGTCCCGTTACTTTTCGAAAAACAGTAAGGTGAGTTAACTTTATATGTGGAAGTTATCTTACTTCGTAAAAGACTTAAAACCCTTAAACTTTGATTCACCAATCTTCTTTGCTAAAACCTCTTCTTCGTTGGCATTTCCCAAACCACCGCCAACCCATTGGATCAGTTCATATCAAAACTGAAACAATCTAAATTCCTAATTGTTAGAAGTTACACTAAATCATGACTAACTGTTAGAAGTTACACTGAATCATGAAGAAGAACTCGTTACCCATTTATGTTATCGCAAACCCGCAAATAAACCCAAACTAGAAATCCTCATGACACGCCCAGAAATTTCAGAACCTCCTGGTAATCCTTCCAGCTTCAAAAGTAACATAAAATCAACAATAACATACTAAACTTTCCCAATACTAAGATAGCCAACACTCCAATTAATCCTTCCAACCCATTGATTTTTACGAATACCAACAAACCAAGAAAATACCTTACCAAATTCTCCATACTAAGCCTAATACCAAGAAACCATGAACAACTTAAATGAATAAAAAAACACCTAATTTGAATCGATACTACTCGTTAAAGAAGAACTTACAATTTCACGAGAGTCCAACGAAAAATATAAACAAACCCTCAAAAATTAATAACCTAGTTGAAACTTTAACTGAAAACTGATTGAAAATGTAACTAAATAACCTAATTATAACCCTTATTAAACCTCATAGTAAAAACTCAATTAAAATCATAATTCAAAACTTAACTCCTAATTGAAATCCAGTTGATGCCCTAATTGTAACTCACATTTGAAACCAACTTCAACTGATTAGTATTCAACATAATAGGGTGTATAGAAATTAATTAGGATTCAAAACAAAAAATTAGGTTTTTGTAAAGCAACATGAACAATTAATTAACATATGTCTACTTCAATCTCATTTGAATCCAGTGAAATCAACAGAAATAAACACTTTGGGTTTGTACCACCCACAATGAATCCTCTAAAACTCCATCATTGTTTAAATCTTTTTCATTCCAACAACACCACTAACATCTCTTGTTGCTCCTAATGAATCTAAAAAAGGGAAATCAAAACCAGGAGAAAAAAAAATGAGTTAGAGAGAAGGAAGAAAAGAGTAGCGACGGCTAGATAATGGTCTAGGTTTTGATATCTCATCTAAATAGATATGGGTAACTAGGTAAATTCATCTTAGTAATTGACTAGGTCGGAAAATTTTGACCATTTTGGTGGGACCGGATGAAGTACCTTGACCGGTCGTCAGCCGACACAAATATAATTACACTTTCTTACTACTCAAAATATATAATGAAGCAAGGGCAAGAAAGGATCGTTCCCACAGAGAGGTCTTGGTTGTCAATATGTTATGGTTTCCTATATAAAACACCAGGGGTTTGCTGATTTTTATATACTAAAATAAAATAAAAGCAAAACAAATAAAAGTAAACACGCAAATCAAGGATGTGAAAATATTGGGTAAAGGTTTCATCTTCAATTGTAAACAAGTTTATGAATATATGAATAGAATTCGTATTTAATCTCGCTATCATCAAAAGCCATAGAATACCTTATTGCAAGAATACTCCGTAAATTTCTTAAGTCATTAACACACACATTAGAGCTGCGCATGTGAAATCTACCTAAAGAATAACCTAACGCCTTGCGCTAATCAAGTTCAATTCCTAGGAGCATTAAGTTTCAGAAATAGGCTAATCAATGCAATTGTAATACATTGCGCAAACAATTCGAACAAAGGTCAATTTCTACATATGACTACGAGGATGTATCACTACAACCTAGAATCATATCATGCTACTCGTATTCAAGGTTATCGCTTGATGAAAAACCCTAAAATAGCTATAGATATGGATGTGAGTTCAATCAATTCTAGACTTAACTAAACAAACATTCAATCATATTGCAATACATCAATCATGCAATTATTATGACCCGTAGAAATCAAACGATAATATTGAGAGAAAACTAATTCATAAAAATCATAACTTGGTTGCAAAATCCAACTACATCTTCAACCAATAATAAAAACTTAGTTACTTGTGTTTTGGGAAATCATCATAGAAAGCAAAGAAGAAAACTATCATGTGAAACCCTAGAAAACAAGTAGAAGTCTCCCTCATGGACATATCTCTAGGTTTAGAGAAAAAGTTCTATTTATATGCTTCTCCCAAAAGGATACCCAAAAGTAGGTCAAGTCTTCTCCAAACCCGTCTCAAATTAGTCCACCAAGCCCATGTGTGAATACCCATCTCAAAATTCTGTGTGAAAAAATGGGTCACCGGAAAACTGGGTCACATGCCGGAAGTTGGCCGGAATCCGGTCGTCGGCGCCGTAATCCGGCCACCGGAAAATTGTCTCAGGCCACTTAGTCTTAGAAACTATCACCAGGCCAACTGTATACTTCCAGTACCTCAACTCTCCTTCTCTGCAGTCCATACATTCACAACAACCAAATTTTCCAATTCCTTGTTCTTGCGAAAACGCGCCTAAAAGCGTGACCCGTAGCTCATACGTCCGGCCGTCTACTCTTGTATCCGACTCGTACCCCCCTCGCGATTCACTGAAACATTACCATACCCACTTCCGGTTCCAAAATCCGATAACCAGAACTATGCTCACCGGCTTACCAATTTCGCTCCGTTTTCGCACTGCGGGTGCAGCTTCAAAACCATCTCAAGCAATACTTCCATACATAAATCTAGGAAATTTTAGCTTTCAATCTGTTCATTCATTCATTTGCAATCATTCACCTCCTTGTTCTCGCAACAGCTCGACAACATTACAGAATCACAAGCAACAACAACACCCTTGTTTTGCAATCCACAGCAACCTCAACTCCAGTGCCTCAGTTCATTTGCAGGTGTAGCTTAACCTCCATAACTTGCTCCTCTTCTTCCCATTACTGCCATCGCTGCAATCCTTGTGCATCATTCACATTCTGTAACTGTATCATTCCAGCTGCTCCGTTTCCAGTTAGCGCCTAGCCCTTACCCTTGCACTGCCGTCACCTGCACTGCCCATAACACAACCACCAACTTCAAACCTAGATGTTGCATCGCCTCGCCACCTTCTGAAACAGCGGCAGCTACACCAATTTTCCATGCCTGCAATGCCTCCTGCAATTCCCTATAACCACCAAACTCATCTCAATCACCAGCTGAAGCTAACCTGCTTACTGACCTGCACTGCCACCTACTCAGCTGCCCAGCACCATAGCCCTTTTGTTCACATCTGCAATACAAGTCCACTGAAATGCAGCTGCAACAGCCTACAATTCCACTCCAAGCTCGACCATTCGGCTCGTCGCTTTGCCCATCCAGACCATGATGGTGTACACCACTGCGGCCTTCAACCGCAACATAACTCCACTTGCAATTCCTATCAGTGCATCATATGACAACACCGTGGCTAGCCAATTCTCACACCACTCGCCATTCAACTGCCATCTTGAATCTCCCTTAACAGCACCATCTCAACCCATCACTAATCCCAGCAGCTCCATTTCGACTTCAATTCCACCACCAAACCAAAGTGCATAACCACCGGTCCTCATACCAACAAAGACTCGATCACCTCCATTTGTTGTAGCTCGCACCGCAATCTGTAGCTCCAGAAGCAACTCCTGCTAGCTCTCAACCAAACTTGCGAGCCAGTGGAACCCATGGCTAGCAGCTGCACTTCGATTCCCTGCTGGCTTCAATTCCAACACAATCTGTAGCTTTAACACCACTGATGCTCCATATCAGCTGCAGCTACACCAAGGCCTTCCCACAAGTGCATACCACCACCAGCAAACAACCCTATATCATCCAACATTTCTTCCATGTCCTTGACTGCAACACAGACTCAGCCTTCAATCCAGACCTGCACCATAACCACTCTCAACAGCTACTTGACCTTCATGTACTTGCCAGAGCTTACCTGCCTTAGGCATTCATCTAAATTCACCCCCACTGCACATCATTGTCCATAGCCCAGCTGGACCTGACTTCCAACTCTTGCACAGCTGCATCAAACATTCATCCATTTGAGAGTTCGCCGCCATGCTTTCAATCAACTCGGTGGCTTGGGTCACCGTCTTGTTCATTAGTGCACCACCACCCGCGGCGTCAAGAAGAGACCTATCACTTGGGTGAAGAGCTTCATAGAAGTATTGGAGTATCATAACGTCACTAAATTGATGGTGTGGACAGCTTGCCACCAACCTCTTGTATCGCTCCCAACATTCATACAATGATTCTCCCACTTGTTGTTTCAATCCACAAATCTCCTTGCGAATTTGAGTAGCTTTGGATGCGGGAAAATATCTCTCGAGGAAAAGTTTCTTCATCCCATTCCATGTTGTGATACTTAGGAAGGCAAATAATATAACCATTCCTTAGCATTGCCCGCCAAAGAAAACGGGAAAGCTTTCAACATTGCTCCATCCACATTAGTCTCCGGTGGAAGCATAGCCATAACTATGGTATAGAAGTCCATAAGATGTTTGTTTGGGTCCTCATTCACCATGCCATGGAACTTTGGTAACTCTCTAATCAACCCCGGCTTGATCTCGAAGGTTGAGTTAGTTTGGATACACCATTTTTGTGTGTCAAGCTTGTGAGAAGCTAGGTCCTTGAGTGTACGATCAGCCATTGTTTCTTCCTCTTTGTCCGAATCACTTGATGAAGAAGGAGGAAGTGGAGTGTTAGTCGCTCGAATGAAATCCTTTAGTTGAGTGCCGGATCGAAGACGTATTGGACTCGGTCTACCCCCTTTAAGCATTCACCAAAGGTATACACCTGAAACAAGATTCTCAAAAACTATGTTAGATACGGTAAAGAATCTAACAAAGCAAGAATATAGCAAAAAGAAAAATAAAAAAGAAACAACTAAAAATCGCCCGTTGCTCCCCGGCGCCAAAATTTGATGCGTGTCGTAGGTGCAATCAAATTAATATCTTATTTCCACTCAATTAAAAATAATATAATGGAAGTCAAGTTCGTTCCCACGAGGAGCAAGAGATTCTAGTTGTAAAAATTGTCACGAAAGGGGGGTGTAAAAAGCAAAAGAAAATAAACAAAGCAATTAAAAGATAAAGTTGAAAGCAATAAGAGAGACAAGATCAAGGAATCCTTCTTCGTTGCAAAACAATGATTAAAGTTATGTTCTTTTCTACTTGTTATTAGTCACAGATTATCACCAACCGTAGGATAGCAGGTCCGCTTAGCTAGCCCCAAAATCCCTAATTTCACTGAGTAACAGGTCCGCTTAGTTATCAGATTCTATTCAAAAGAACCACCCTGAGGTTCGCTTACAAGATGTAATTCCCTGAATGCATTAAGATCTATGAATTTAGGTTTAGTACTAGTAGTTAAACTCGGTTCGCTTGGTCCACTTTCTAGCGTTATTTCTACACACAATTTCTCCACGGAATCCCTCCGCAAGGTCTCGTGTTTTCTACTTGTGTAAAGTGTCGAGAACGATTACGTATTCCCTAACTTATACTAGATATAGATCAATTAACAAATCAATTTAGCGTGCACTCCAAACAATCTATCAATCAATCATGAATGAATAAACATTCCTATTAGTAAAAACAATCGATAATCATGTGAAAAATCTCAAGATAGAATTGAAACAAAACTCAAATCATGTTAAGAACTAGGAATTCATCCTCAATCAATAAGAAAATTAGCTACTCATGTTTTTGAAATTCACACAAATAATAATTAAAAGGAGAATTTTCGAGTTCACACAAATAATTAAAAAGAAGAATTTTCAAAAGCTAGCAAAAACACAAGTGTTGTGTGTGTATAGAGGTGTGTAAAAGATGTAGAAAACTTCTCTATTTATAGGCTTCAATATTCTCCAACTCTTCCAAGGATTAGAATCCTTTTCCTTTAGCAATTCAACTTCCAAATTCAAGTCTTTCTCAACTCTTCATCTTCTCTTTCCAAATTTGAGCCAAATTCTCCATCCAATTCCTAGCCCAAGTCTTCACACCCATGAGAGAAGTCCACAGAAAATTCTGGAATTTTGGTCGCGGGAAAATGGGATTGTGGCTTAATCCGTAGGAATAGTCGCAGGAAAAATATCTCGGGTGGCCGGCAAAGTCCGCCGGTCACCGGTCAAACGGTCAAATCGGCGGGTCAACGAGTCGGATCGGTCAACGGGTCGGCTCGGCCGGGTTAACTCGGTCAAGCACCGAGTCAAATCACTGAGTTTCAAGCTGAGTCAATACCGAGTTAGATGGAGTCAGCAGGTACCAGTCAGATGAGTCAGTGTCTAACTGGCATAAGCCATCTTGCACATGCCATAGTTGTGTTCTCCAGCCATCTTGGCCTGCAACCGAGCTACATCTGTAAAATCATTACTTTGCACCTAAATCTCATGTTCATCACTGCGGCTAGCCAATAATCTTCCCTGACATTGGCAACACACGGCTCTGTTCATATACAACAATCAATCCATTAAGCCATCTCACAAACAACATCACCAATACTCAGCCTTTAGTAACACACATCCTGTCATGACTCCTTGCTTTGCTCATGCCAAGCCATTCATTCCTTTGCTAAACACCATCTCGACTCGCATACTGCACCAACTTTGAATCATCCGAAGCTGTTTTACACCAACCACCACTGCAGTTTAACTTCACCAGAGACTCATATTCCATGTACTGCAACTCAGAACATCACAGCCACATGCAAGTTCAGCTCCTTTCATCAGTCTCTGTAACTCAGTACCATAAGGCCATCCAAGTGCATCAGCTACACTTCATTCCTCCTGCTACAATTTGAACTGCAGCTCAATTCTCCATTCTCTGTGCAATCAACATACATCATCCAAGACCAATTCATCTTACCAACTCCCAGCAATTGGTAGCAGTCAACACAACTGCCAGCTCTAATCATCTCCCTGTATCTCTCGATTCAACCTGAACCCTGAGTCTCTACCGTCGAGCAGCATCGGATCTTCTCAATTCATCCCAGATTCGAACCCAAAAAACGCCATCAACTTCTCTCACCATAAGCACCATCGAAACAACACCCATCTCCTTTGGTTCATCAAGTTCGATGACTGCCACCAATGACACGAGAACCCATCCATACTTGATTCGTCTCATCTCGATCTTGACTCTCGGACCAACGGCGGTTTCGGATCGAAACCCACCATCCCCGCAATTGAATCTCGAATTAACCACCATCTTCATTCGCAACAGCAACAATGAACACTCCTTCCAATTAATCTCAATTTCTCTGTATGTTTTCTCTGGATTTCACGGCTAGCATCGATCTCTTCTTAATTACACCAAAATCTTAAATCAACCACAACCATCATCGTTCTAACTTAATCCCATCTCCCCGAGCTTCACATCGAGACTACCACCATCTCTTCAACTCATATTCCCCGATCTGTTCTCGATTCAAGATCTCCCCGAGCTTCACAACAACGGCCGGCAAGTTCATCCATCGAGACCCATTTCATCTTCTCTCGATTCTCGGTTTGTTCTCCCTTTCAATCGAACCACAGCACAATGCAGCCATGATTGCTCTACCGTTGTTTCTCTCAATTTCAGATGCAGGTGAATAAGAATGAGAAGTGATGATTGAAATGATAAAAATCTAGTTTTAGGTTTATCGGGGTAGGGTTAGTATTCAGCACCCGTCACCTGATAAGGGATACCCAGTTGGCAATCCCATAAATGAATAACAGGTAGACGCCCCTTAACCTCATTGGCCTGTCTTTAGTGCTCCTCCAATAGAGAGTAGCCCTTAACCGTGGCTGGACTCCAGATAGTGTTCGCCCAGGAAATGACAATTTTGCCCTTTTTTCCCAAATTGGGTGATTTCTTCTTCTTTTCGTTCGTGCAACTCCATAGTAGCTATAAAACTCAAAACAAGCGTAAAATACATAATTTACAAGAAAAATAGCAAAGAAAGCATAAACTAGTAGATAGTAAATTAGGTGTATTCTACACCTATCACACAACTGCATCAAACATTCACCCATTTGAGCACTGCCTTCTACTCAATTCAATTTCTTCATATTTGCACCGACACGTAATTAACAAATGACAACAACTTCAAATCCACAATCCATTCCTAGCATGTAACTCATTCAACCCATTAGTCTTAACACAACCAATTACATCTCATGCCTTGCCAAACCAAGTACCAAAGAATCGCATTAGTAACCCCTCGCATTTTCGATCAATGAACCAACACCACACAAGCGGCATCATGAACATCAAATCTGCAAGTGCAATTCCACCTACAGCTCCATTAAATCCTGTGCTTCTTCTCTTCACCTGAATCATTCATTGCAAGCCACCAATGCCACTTGGAATCACCACCATGAGCAACATCTGTAATCTTGGTCTCCAATATCTTGCACAGTAACTCAGGACCACCATCCCTGTTAACTTGAACAATTGCTGTGCATTCAGTCATTTTATCAAGCACTCAGTGTGCAGTTTGATGATAACTCAGAGGCAGACATTCTGATGCCATACCAACTCTCTTTCTACCTGCAACTTCGAATTGGAGACACACCCATGTTGTGTAATCACCTTGAGACCCAAAACATTCATCGAACAGACAAACCCAACTATCATTCATCACAAGAACTAATGATAGCAACTACTCCTTCTCTGCTCACAATCTTTGATTCACACAAACCCCAACTGGAATCTCAAATCTCCCATCCGTTCTTGATCAGTTCCATGTCTTGATTTCAGTATCAAATCCACATTGTTCTTCGTCTCTCTCATGACCATACGAGCCATCTGAAACCTTGTTTAACCTAGGCGGTGAGACTAACGCTTGTTTGCATTGGTGTTGGTCCGTGTTGTAAGAGAAGAACCAAAGTTGTTGGTCTGAAGCTCAACTCGACCTAAATGAAGTCTCATACCCTGAGACAGTTATTGAACAACCCCAAGAGGTGATACGGGCCACCCAATACTCTTCTTGTATTGTCAGTCCTTGGGAACCGACAGGCTTAACCGTTGATTTCGCTCGTAACCTTCTCATACGGCATCGGAATGACATCGTTCTTTCGCCACTGACCTCGTATTTCCGTGTTCTTCAGCATGATGAGAAGGAATCCAAGATTTGGGCGAGTTCCACTTCCTTTTTGCTCCAATGACTCCCAAAACACCTATAAGACTCAAAATCAAACATAAGATACATATTTCACACGAAAAATAGCAAAGAAAGCATAAACTCTACATAGTAAATACGGTGTATTCTACACCTATCAAATTCCCCCACACTTAGACTTTGCTAGTCCTCGAGCAAATCAAACAAATCTAAAATACAACAACTCCGTGACGTCGAGGCTACGATTAATTTTAGCATAAATAACAAGCCTTTAAACCCCTAGGTGTCCCTAGTGGACGAGTTATAGTCTCGTGAAGGTTTACAAGAGGTCTGCCTACAAAACCTACTTTTCCAACTTACTAGTTCTCCGTAATGATAGCATCTAACGCTCTAAGAAGACATAGAGATTCTGCACACTAGTCATAAGAAGTTAGACACATAAATGAACACAATCTCATTCTTAAAAGTTGAGAGAGAGATAACCATCCCTTATCGACTAAAATTCGGGTTCGGAGTGATCGAAAGTCTCGACTCTGCCTCACAAGAAAGGGTTTTATGAAATTGCTCTCAATAATAACAGCTTTTTATGGGTCACACATGTGTCCAGGTAGGAATGAAGAGAGAATCCTGAGACACGTTGAATGGTAGGAAGGAAAAGCCCTCCGAAATATTTTGAAAACCCACATCTTTTAATATTTTGAAAACCCATTTTTCTGACGATCTCTACGAAAGGAAATCAACCACTTAACGAAGGTGGGAATATGCTTACTTACCTTGTTATCCGTTCGGCGTGCAGCTAGCACCACTCTCACAGCATCCATAGAAACGTCTTCGGTCTTCAATCGGTGTCTTCATCTTCGTCTTTGGTCTTCAACTCTTGATGATAACTCTCGAACTAAGTAGAATCTTGACAATATGATTCTTTCCCTCAAATTCCTTGTCGCTTGAAACTTCTTTATAGATATTCCTTCTTCCATTGGCTTTATTGAAAAAAAAATACAAAACTAAACCCAAAATTTCTTCTTTTTTTTTTTTTTTTTTTTATATCATTTTTTTTTTCTAATTTTCGTTTTTTTTTTTTTTAAATTTTTTTTTTTTTTGAGACAAGAGAAAAATAAATACAAAATAAAATAAAATACAAAGGCCATGGTATAAGTATTTTACCGCTTGATTCTTCACAACTTATATGTCTTGATATCATAAACTTCTCGAACTCTCATCTTGATAATATTCGCTCTCGTACATAAAGTCTGAAATTTGCTCAATTCTGTACTGTTGCTTGTAAACCTTGAACGTCTTCAACTTTCCTTCAAATTTGTGATACTCCTCTTGTTGATGATGATAGTGTTTCTATGGACCTGTTGGTGTAGAGAGATATAAGGTGGATGGTGCTAACTGCGAACAAGATCACAAGTGGTATGTAAGTTAGCAATTCGATGTCACCAACATGGTTGATAAAAATAGCACTCAAGAGATCAAAATAGTGCTTCTATGGTGGGAGGTTGGACAGCTCACCATTCTGCCCGGAATTTACGTACGGTGACACACACTCTAATAGCACAAATTTAGACAGGTTCAAAGAATTGAAGGTTGGTGCCTCACATTATGTAACTTGGGTAGTCTCCACTATAGGGGATCACTACTCTAATACCGAATTCAGTCTGCACCTTATTTGCCCTCTGGCATGGTTAAATCCAACTTTAACTCTCATACAATTAAGAAACCCGATCATGTTCTCTGTCATCTCTAAGTTCAGTCACTATTATGAGATTCTCGATGTAATCTTAGCGACATGTATACTATGTGACTCTAAACTAACCACAAGTTGGAGTTTTTTATTCACTATTTACAAAAAAAAATTGAAAATTTTGACTCAAAAAGGCTAAAAACTCTATATGCAAAAGACTCCCCCACACTTAAACTTCACATTGTCCTCAATGTGTAAAACCGAAAATTCTGAATTCTGACGTAACAGCAGATAAAACGCAACAACTGTACAAATTGGTAAGGAATTTGGAAAAACTCCATTTCACAAAAGTTGTTCATCTACGTGTTTTCTACAAAGTGTCAAAAGGGCACAGTGTTTCGATAAACGGTCTGACAGTTATGGTCTCTGGACTGAACTACGTGCAGTCTGAATTTTTCTGACGAAAAGGTATTCGTCCTAATTCTCTTCTAAGATAGATTCCGGACTCAATGAAATTAAACATGGGGATGCAAATATGATATGAAAACAATAAAAACAAAAAATAAAAGGGACTAAAATATAAAACCTATGGGTTGCCTCCCATTTAGCGCTTGGTTTAAAGTCGTCAGCCCGACTCTTTTGTTATCGTCCATATACCAACAATCTGAAAAGTTGGGGATCCTTCCATAGAACCTGTTTTGCAAACACTAGCTTCACACAAATATTAGTAATATAACGCAAAAGTGAAGCTATGAACCGATAAAAGCTTCCCCCACACTTATTCTTGTCCACACTTGGAAGTGTATAAAGAATATAGAAGTCGGGTACTTCCACGGTTTCTTGTTTCAAAACCTGCATAGTATGAGAATCAAGTATCTCTAATGGCGGAAAATGAGAAATAAAGTCATTCAACAATACTCCCGAAGCACATACATTCAAACCAATAAGAGGTAAAGGAGAAGAAACAATAGGTAAAGGGTTAGATAAACCTTGCACAATCTCTTGTATTACGGAATCCTCTTCATCCTTGAAAAACTCAAGTGAATTATTCACCTCTTTTATATCATGGTCCTCTATCAAACCTTGCAACCATTCTTCGTCCGTTTCTGCCTTAACCAAAGTTTCGACATCAACATCATCATTACAATCATATGCAAGCTCAATTGGGTCTTCCACAATATTGGTCATAACGGTCTCATTCTCAACATACTCCTCTTTGTTGTAAGGCACATACTCTTTTGCGGATCCAAATTTTATTATAAGAAACTTTTTTAGAACACTCGAAAATGCATCATCCTCAAGCTCCACCCTTTGAATAGGCTCTTGATCATTATTAAGATCAATGCTCGAGTAATCTACACAAGTGTCATCATATTCCTTTTCAACTTCACCTTGATCGCAAAAAGACTCCGTTGTACACTCCTCGGGGATGTCACCATAAATTGGTTCAAACGATGTATTTTCATAATAATCATCATCACTATCATAGTCAACATAAGATTGTTCGTCGCTGAATTTAGTGTTGCTAATCTCTAACTCATCCTTTTGAATAGGTGAATGATCATTATTACGATCAAGAGTTGAGTTAACTACACAAATATCAACGAAAGTCCCCAAAGGTTCGCCTTTTTCAACATAATTATTCATTTCCTCCTTGTATTCTTCAATGCCTTGTCTTAAAGTGGAAACACCTTTTTGAAGCTCTTGGAGTGTTCCATCCAAATTCTGAATATAGTGTTCCATTTGTTTGTAAAGCTCATTCGACAAAGAAAAAGTAGAATTACTTACTTCATTATTGTTAGGCCAATTATATTCCCTTTGAATGGGTGGATGATCATAACTACGATCAGAAATTGGGCCAAACATACTATGAGCACATTCGGTCATTGAAATTGGTTCCACGCTTGGTTGTCTACGAATTGACTCCATGCTGTCCATAAATTGTTGCATTTCATCTATCAAACTAGAGGAAAAATTAATAGGAGCACAAGTATCATCCCCTCTTTGTGGTTGCTCACTTACATACCCACCGTAAGAAGGTTTGAATGTATGAGAACAACTAAAAGGGTACGTGGAGTATTGATCATAACCTAAGGATTGATTTTGATTGTACTCCCCGTAAGGGTGATAGTTTTCATGTTGTTGAGGTTGAAAGCCGTATTGATTGCTCCAATATGCTCCGTCCATAGAATTGGCACCTGAAACGAGATTCTCAAACTCGGTTAAGAACCAAAGAATAAGAAAAATTAAAACAAAACTAAGAACAAAAATAAGAAACCAAAAACAATTAACAACCGCTGCCTCCCCGGCAACGGCGCCAAAATTTGACCGGTCGTCAGCCGACACAAATATAATTACACTTTCTTACTACTCAAAATATATAATGAAGCAAGGGCAAGAAAGGATCGTTCCCACAGAGAGGTCTTGGTTGTCAATATGTTATGGTTTCCTATATAAAACACCGGGGGTTTGCTGATTTTTATATACTAAAATAAAATAAAAGCAAAACAAATAAAAGTAAACACGCAAATCAAGGATGTGAAAATATTGGGTAAAGGTTTCATCTTCAATTGTAAACAAGTTTATGAATATATGAATAGAATTCGTATTTAATCTCGCTATCATCAAAAGCCATAGAATACCTTATTGCAAGAATACTCAGTAAATTTCTTAAGTCATTAACACACACATTAGAGCTGCGCATGTGAAATCTACCTAAAGAATAACCTAACGCCTTGCGCTAATCAAGTTCAATTCCTAGGAGCATTAAGTTTCAGAAATAGGCTAATCAATGCAATTGTAATACATTGCGCAAACAATTCGAACAAAGGTCAATTTCTACATATGACTACGAGGATGTATCACTACAACCTAGAATCATATCATGCTACTCGTATTCAAGGTTATCGCTTGATGAAAAACCCTAAAATAGCTATAGATATGGATGTGAGTTCAATCAATTCTAGACTTAACTAAACAAACATTCAATCATATTGCAATACATCAATCATGCAATTATTATGACCCGTAGAAATCAAACGATAATATTGAGAGAAAACTAATTCATAAAAATCATAACTTGGTTGCAAAATCCAACTACATCTTCAACCAATAATAAAAACTTAGTTACTTGTGTTTTGGGAAATCATCATAGAAAGCAAAGAAGAAAACTATCATGTGAAACCCTAGAAAACAAGTAGAAGTCTCCCTCATGGACATATCTCTAGGTTTAGAGAAAAAGTTCTATTTATATGCTTCTCCCAAAAGGATACCCAAAAGTAGGTCAAGTCTTCTCCAAACCCGTCTCAAATTAGTCCACAAGGCCCATGTGTGAATACCCATCTCAAAATTATGTGTGAAAAAATGGGTCACCGGAAAACTGGGTCACATGCCGGAAGTTGGCCGGAATCCGGTCGTCGGCGCCGTAATCCGGCCACCGGAAAATTGTCTCAGGCCACTTAGTCTTAGAAACTATCACCAGGCCAACTGTATACTTCCAGTACCTCAACTCTCCTTCTCTGCAGTCCATACATTCACAACAACCAAATTTTCCAATTCCTTGTTCTTGCGAAAACGCGCCTAAAAGCGTGACCCGTAGCTCATACGTCCGGCCGTCTACTCTTGTATCCGACTCGTACCCCCCTCGCGATTCACTGAAACATTACCATACCCACTTCCGGTTCCAAAATCCGATAACCATAACTATGCTCACCGGCTTACCAATTTCGCTCCGTTTTCGCACTGCGGCTGTAGCTTCAAAACCATCTCAGGCCATACTTCCATACATAAATCTAGGAAATTTTAGCTTTCAATCTGTTCATTCATTCATTTGCAATCATTCACCTCCTTGTTCTCGCAACAGCTCGACAACATTACAGAATCACAAGCAACAGCAACACCCTTGTTTTGCAATCCACAACAACCTCAATTCCAGTGCCTCAGTTCATTTGCAGGTGTAGCTTAACCTCCAGAACTTGCTCCTCTTCTTCCCTTTACTGCCATCGCTGCAATCCTTGTGCATCATTCACATCTCAGAATCTGTATCATTCCAGCTGCTCCGTTTCCGAGTTAGCGCCAGCCCTTACCCTTGCACCGCCACCGTCACTGCACTGCCCATAACACAACCACCAACTTCAAACCTAGATGTTGCATCGCCTCGCCACCTTCTGAAACAGCGGCAGCTACACCAATTTTCCATGCCTGCAATGCCTCCTGCAATTCCCTATAACCACCAAACTCATCTCAATCACCAGCTGAAGCTAACCTGCTTACTGACCTGCACTGCCACCTACTCAGCTGCCCAGCACCATAGCCCTTTTGTTCACATCTGCAATACAAGTCCACTGAAATGCAGCTGCAACAGCCTGCAATTCCACTCCAAGCTCGACCATTCAGCTCGTCGCTGCCCATCCCAGCCATGATGGCTGTACACCCTGCAGCTTCAACTGCAACATAACTCCACCTGCAATTCCTATCTGTGCATCATATGACAACACTGTGGCTAGCCAATTCTCACACCACTCGCCATTCAACCTGCCATCTTGAATCTCCCTTAACAGCACCATCTCAACCCATCACTAATCCCAGCAGCTCCATTTCGACTTCAATTCCACCACCAAACCAGTGCATAACCACCAGTCCTCATACCAACAGCAGCTCGATCACCTCCATTTGTTGTAGCTCTGCACCTGCAATCTGTAGCTCCAGAAGCAACTCCTGCTAGCTCTCAACCAAACTTGCGAGGCAGTGGAACCCATGGCTAGCAGCTGCACTTCGATTCCCTGCTGGCTTCAATTCCAACACAATCTGTAGCTTTAACACCACTGATGCTCCATATCAGCTGCAGCTACACCAAGGCCTTCCCACAAGTGCATACCACCACCAGCAAACAACCCTATATCATCCAACATTTCTTCCATGTCCTTGACCGCAACACAGACTCGGCCTTCAATCCGGACTCCGCACCATAACCACTCTCAATGACTACTTGACCTTCATGTACTTGCCAGAGCTTACCTGCCTTAGGCATTCATCTAAATTCACCCCCACTGCACATCATTGTCCATAGCCCAGCTGGACCTGACTTTCAGCTCTTGCACAATGATGCGTGTCGTAGGTGCAATCAAATTAATATCTTATTTCCACTCAATTAAAAATAATATAATGGAAGTCAAGTTCGTTCCCACGAGGAGCAAGAGATTCTAGTTGTAAAAATTGTCACGAAAAGGGGGTGTAAAAAGCAAAAGAAAATAAACAAAACAATTAAAAGATAAAGTTGAAAGCAATAAGAGAGACAAGATCAAGGAATCCTTCTTCGTTGCAAAACAATGATTAAAGTTATGTTCTTTTCTACTTGTTATTAGTCATGATTATCACCAACCGTAGGATAGCAGGTCCGCTTAGCTAGCCCCAAAATCCCTAATTTCACCGAGTAACAAAGTCCGCTTAGTTATCGATTCTATTCAAAAGAACCACCACGAGGTTCGCTTACAAGATGTAATTCCCTGAATGCATTAAGATCTATGAATTTAGGTTTAGTACTAGTAGTTAAACTCGGTTCGCTTGGTCCACTTTCTAGCGTTATTTCTACACACAATTGCTCCACGGAATCCCTCCGCAAGGTCTCGTGTTTTCTACTTGTGTAAAGTGTCGAGAACGATTACGTATTCCCTAACTTATACTAGATATAGATCAATTAACAAATCAATTTAGCGTGCACTCCAAACAATCTATCAATCAATCATGAATGAATAAACATTCCTATTAGTAAAAACAATCGATAATCATGTGAAAAATCTCAAGATAGAATTGAAACAAAACTCAAATCATGTTAAGAACTAGGAATTCATCCTCAATCAATAAGAAAATTAGCTACTCATGTTTTTGAAATTCACACAAATAATAATTAAAAGGAGAATTTTCGAGTTCACACAAATAATTAAAAAGAAGAATTTTCAAAAGCTAGCAAAAACACAAGTGTTGTGTGTGTAGAGAGGTGTGTAAAAGATGTAGAAAACTTCTCTATTTATAGGCTTCAATATTCTCCAACTCTTCCAAGGATTAGAATCCTTTTCCTTTAGCAATTCAACTTCCAAATTCAAGTCTTTCTCAACTCTTCATCTTCTCTTTCCAAATTTGAGCCAAATTCTCCATCCAATTCCTAGCCCAAGTCTTCACACCCATGAGAGAAGTCCACAGAAAATTTTGGAATTTTGGTCGTCGGAAAACTGGGATTGTGGCCGGAATCCGGCCGGAATAGTCGCCGGAAAATATCTCAGGTTACCGGCAAAGCCCGCCCGGTCACCGGTCAAACGGGTCAAATCGGCGGGTCAACGAGTCGGATCGGTCAACGGGTCAGCTCGGCCGGGTTAACTCGGTCAAGCACCGAGTCAAATCACTGAGTTTCAAGCTGAGTCAATACCGAGTTAGATGGAGTCAGCAGGTACCAGTCAGATGAGTCAGTGTCTAACTGGCATAAGCCATCTTGCACAGGCCATAGTTGTGTTCTCCAGCCATCTTGGCCTGCAAACTGAGCTACATCCTGTAAAATCATTACACTGCACCTAAATCTCATGTTCATCACTGCGGCTAGCCAATAATCTTCCCTAACATTGGCAACACACAACTCTGTTCATATCTGACAATCAATCCATTAAGCCATCTCACAAACAACATCACCAATACTCGGCCTTTAGTAACACACATCTGTCATGACTCCTTCTTGCTCATGCCAAGCCATTCATTCCTTTGCTAAACACCATCTCCATCTCTGCATACCGCACCAACTTTGAATCATCCAAAGCTGCCATTTGCAACCACCACTGCAGTTTAACTTCACCAGAGACTCATATTCCATGTAATGCAACTCAGAACATCACAGCCACATGCAAGTTCAGCTCCTTTCATCAGTCTCTGTAACTCAGTACCATAAGGCCATCCAAGTGCATCAGCTACACTTCATTCCTCTTGCTACAATTTGAACTGCAGCTCAATTCTCCATTCTCTGTGCAATCAACATACATCATCCAAGACCAATTCATCTTACCAACTCCCAGCAATTGGTAGCAGTCAACATAACTGCCATCTCTAATCATCTCCCTGTATCTCTCGATTCAACCTGAACCCTGAGTCTCTACCGTCGAGCAGCATCGGATCTTCTCAATTCATCCCAGATTCGAACCCAAAAAACGCCATCAACTTCTCTCACCATAAGCACCATCGAAACAACACCCATCTCCTTTGGTTCATCAAGTTCAGTGACTGCCACCAACAGCACCAGAACCCATCCATACTTGATTCGTCTCATCTCGATCTTCAGCTCTCGGACCAACAGCAGCGGTTTCAGATCGAAACCCATCATCCCCTGCAATTGAATCTCGAATTAACCACCATCTTCATTCGCAACAGCAACAATGAACACTCCTTCCAATTAATCTCAATTTCTCTGTATGTTTTCTCTGGATTTCACGGCTAGCATCGATCTCTTCTTAATTACACCAAAATCTTAAATCAACCACAACCATCATCGTTCTAACTCAATCCCATCTCCCTGAGCTTCACATCAGAGACTACCACCATCTCTTCAACTCATATTCCCCGATCTGTTCTCGATTCAGCATCTCCCTGAGGTTCACAACAGCGGCAAGTTCATCCATCGCAGACCCATTTCATCTTCTCTCGATTCTCGGTTTTTTCTCCCTTTCAATCGAACCACAGCGGCAGCCATGACTGCTCTACCGTTGTTTCTCTCAATTTCAGATGCAGGTGAATAAGAATGAGAAGTGATGATTGAAATGATAAAAATCTAGTTTTAGGTTTATCGGGGTAGGGTTAGTATTCAGCACCCGTCACCTGATAAGGGATACCCAGTTGGCAATCCCATAAATGAATAACAGGTAGACGCCCCTTAACCTCATTGGCCTGTCTTTAGTGCTCCTCCAATAGAGAGTAGCCCTTAACCGTGGCTGGACTCCAGATAATGTTCGCCCAGGAAATGACAATTTTGCCCCTTTTTTCCCAAATTGGGTGATTTCTTCTTCTTTTCGTTCGTGCAACTCCATAGTAGCTATAAAACTCAAAACAAGCGTAAAATACATAATTTACAAGAAAAATAGCAAAGAAAGCATAAACTACTAGATAGTAAATTAGGTGTATTCTACACCTATCAAATTCCCCCACACTTAGACATTGCTAGTCCTCGAGCAAATCAAACTAAAAACTCACAACTTCAAAGCGTTCAAGCGTCACAAGCATCCAAAGAGTTATGAGGACATAGAGTTTCTGCATGCTAGTAATAAGAAGTTAGAAATACTAAAGAACATATTCTCGTTCTTTAAATGTTGAGTGAGAAATAACCACACCATAATGAGAGACTGCATGTTTGAGAAACGATCAATAAGCATTTCGCCTCGACTTCTGCCTCACCAAAAAGGATTTTATGATAATTGCACTCAAAAAGACGGCTTTTTTATGGGTCTCACATGTGTGCAGGTAGGAATGAAGAGAGAATTCCTGCAACACGTTGAATGGTGGGAAGGACAACTTCTGAAATATATTTTAAAAACCCACATCTTTTAATATTTTGAAAAACCATTTTTCTGACTATCTCTAAGAAAGGAAATCAACCATTTATTATTGAGGATGAGATTACTTACTCACCTTCACATCCGATCGCCAATTATGATAACACCACTCTCACGGCATCCAATAGAAATGTCTTCCGCTCCTCGTCTTGATCTTCTTGGTCTTCGTCTTCGGTTTCAACTATTAATGATAAACTCTTGATCTTCGTAATTCCTTGACAATTTGTAACTCTTTTACCTTAAAACCTTGTCGCTTGAAACCTCCTTATAAATTTTCCTTCCCCACGGCTCATAAAAATAAGAACAAATATTTCTCTTGTTTTTTCTCTCTCTTTTTTTTTTTTTTTTTTAAAAAAAAAAATAACAAGAGAAATTAAATACAAAATAAACCATGGCCGTGGAAGAAGTATTTTACCACTTGATTCTTCACAACTTGTACCGTCTTGAAATCATAAACTTCAAAAAAATTCTCACCTTTTGATTTTCTTTGCTTTCATGAATAAGTCTTTATACTTGGATATAGAATTACCTCATTGTATTGTAAGTCCTCAACTTATATGTAAAAATCCGCTCATTTGTATGTTGCTTTACTTGAATATGAAATTTGCTATTTTTCTCGTTCCGTTGCTTGTAAACCTTAAACTTTTCCAACTTTCCTTGTAGATTTTGATGTCGCTCCTTGTTGATGATGAATGTGTTTCTATGGATCCGTTGTTGTCGAGAGAGAGAGAATGGTGCTAACTGCAAATCGAACTACAAGAAGGAGGCTTTCATCTATGGACGTCACCCTCATGATTGACAAAATTAGCACTCAAGAGATCAAAGAGTAGTGCTTCTATTGGTGGGAGGTTGGGTAGCTCACCATTCTACCCGGAATTAACTTATGGTGACACACACTCAAAAGAAGCTCTTTAGTAGATGGAAGAATTCTGGTCGGTGCCTCTCATGATATGAATATGGGTAGTCTCCACTAATGATTGATCAGCAACTCTAATAATGCCCTTCTCCCTGCACCAAATTCGCATCACCGGCATGATTAAATCCATTATTTAACACTCAAACAAGCAAGAAATCCGAATGTAGTTCTCTAACATTTCCAAGTTCAATTATGTCGGTCAAAATCTCTATGTAAACATACCTAGAAGTATGCTAGTGACTCTAAAATCTTTAAAAGTTGGAGTTTTTATGTAAAACTTTTTTTTTTTTTTTAAATTTTTAAATTTTTTTGTAATTTTTGTTTTAAAAACATGCTTAACCACTCCCCCACACTTAAACTTTACATTGTCCTCAATGTAATTGAATCCTCCTAGTAAAGTCAAGGTGGGAAATTTTAACATGATAAGGAACAAGAAAAAAAAATAACAAAAAGCAAAAGGATAAGAAATACAAAACCGATGGGTTGCCTCCCATTAAGCGCTTGTTTTAAAGTCGACGGCCCGACTTAGCTCTTGCTGCACATTAGCCCGGATCAATCTCTTTCACGGGAAAACATGATTTCACATCACTAGGGTATCGCGTTATCTCAAAGATATTGAAGTGGATGAGTGTACCATCAAACTCCATAGTCAAGGTGCCATTTTGGACATCAATCTTTGTTCCGGCGGTGCTTAAGAATGGTCTACCCAATAGCAAAGGTGTAGACTTGGAAGAATTCTCATCATTCATGTCTAAGACATAGAAATCGGCCGGAAATACAAGCTCATTAACCTGCACCAAAACATTCTCAACAATCCCTTTCGGGTAAACATTAGATCGGTTAGCAAGTTCAAGAACTACCCCGGTCTCTTTAAGAGGACCAAGATTCAAAGAATCATAAATCGAAGACGGCATAACATTAACCGATGCTCCCAAATCTAGCAAAGCTCGAGTAAACCTTGTTTTACCAATTGTGCAAGGTATATTGAAACTACCGGGGTCCTTTAATTTTGGTGGGAGTTTCTTGAGAATAAACGCCGAAGCATTCTCCCCCACACTCATGACTTCATTCCCTTTCAACCTTTTCTTCTTCATGCACAACTCCTTTAAGAACTTTGCACAACGAGGAATTTGACGAATAGCTTCTATGAGTGGAATATTGACTTGTACTTTCTTAAAGATCTCCCAAATATCCATGTATTCCAAGTCTTTCTTTGATTTAGCAAATCGGCTAGGGAACGGGGGTGGAGTTGTGAAAGTAGGAACCGTCTCCTCGGGTTGGTTGGTTGGGGATGTATTCTCCTTTGGTGCGGTTTCAATTTCCTCTTTCTCATCATACACCTTATCTTGTTGATTTGGTTGCTCCACTTGTTTCCCACTCCTCAAAGTAATCGCATTAACGCTCTCTCTTGGATTAACAAATGGTTGTGAAGGAAGTTTTGTGGACGCTTGCGCTTTCAATAAGTTCACATCGGTCGCTAATTGCCCCACTTGAATTTGTAAATCCTTGATTGCCGAATCGGTCTTTTGTTGATTTTGTTGAAACATTGACGTAATACTTTGCATCATGACATTAAGCTTATCATCTATCGAAGATCCTTGTTCCTTCACTTGAGGTTGGAATTGTTGTTGAGGTTGAAAACGTGATTGTTGGAATCCACCTTGTTGCTCATACGGATTGGGAACCGCCGCTTGCTTATTTGCATAGCTAAAGTTAGGATGATCCTTCCACCCGGGATTGTAAGTATTCGAGTATGGATCGTACCTTGGCCTTTGATTTGGATATAAAGCATTCACTTGTTCGGTCTCATTATCCGGAATAATCACCGCGGCCATCCTTTGAATCATTATCTCCATGTTACTCATTCTTTGATCAAGATGTGATGATGAATCACTAACTTCATGCACTCGCCTAACCATGGGTTCATCTCTTGTGTAGAATTGTTGCGAGTTCGCCGCCATGCTTTCAATCAACTCGGTGGCTTGGGTCACCGTCTTGTTCATTAGTGCACCACCACCCGCGGCGTCAAGAAGAGACCTATCACTTGGGTGAAGAGCTTCATAGAAGTATTGGAGTATCATAACGTCACTAAATTGATGGTGTGGACAGCTTGCCACCAACCTCTTGTATCGCTCCCAACATTCATACAATGATTCTCCCACTTGTTGTTTCAATCCACAAATCTCCTTGCGAATTTGAGTAGCTTTGGATGCGGGAAAATATCTCTCGAGGAAAAGTTTCTTCATCCCATTCCATGTTGTGATACTTAGGAAGGCAAATAATATAACCATTCCTTAGCATTGCCCGCCAAAGAAAACGGGAAAGCTTTCAACATTGCTCCATCCACATTAGTCTCCGGTGGAAGCATAGCCATAACTATGGTATAGAAGTCCATAAGATGTTTGTTTGGGTCCTCATTCACCATGCCATGGAACTTTGGTAACTCTCTAATCAACCCCGGCTTGATCTCGAAGGTTGAGTTAGTTTGGATACACCATTGTTGTGTGTCAAGCTTGTGAGAAGCTAGGTCCTTGAGTGTACGATCAGCCATTGTTTCTTCCTCTTTGTCCGAATCACTTGATGAAGAAGGAGGAAGTGGAGTGTTAGTCGCTCGAATGAAATCCTTTAGTTGAGTGCCGGATCGAAGACGTATTGGACTCGGTCTACCCCCTTTAAGCATTCACCAAAGGTATACACCTGAAACAAGATTCTCAAAAACTATGTTAGATACGGTAAAGAATCTAACAAAGCAAGAATATAGCAAAAAAGAAAAATAAAAAAGAAACAACTAAAAATCGCCCGTTGCTCCCCGGCGCCAAAATTTGATGCGTGTCGTAGGTGCAATCAAATTAATATCTTATTTCCACTCAATTAAAAATAATATAATGGAAGTCAAGTTCGTTCCCACGAGGAGCAAGAGATTCTAGTTGTAAAAATTGTCACGAAAGGGGGGTGTAAAAAGCAAAAGAAAATAAACAAAGCAATTAAAAGATAAAGTTGAAAGCAATAAGAGAGACAAGATCAAGGAATCCTTCTTCGTTGCAAAACAATGATTAAAGTTATGTTCTTTTCTACTTGTTATTAGTCACAGATTATCACCAACCGTAGGATAGCAGGTCCGCTTAGCTAGCCCCAAAATCCCTAATTTCACTGAGTAACAGTCCGCTTAGTTATCGATTCTATTCAAAAGAACCACCCTGAGGTTCGCTTACAAGATGTAATTCCCTGAATGCATTAAGATCTATGAATTTAGGTTTAGTACTAGTAGTTAAACTCGGTTCGCTTGGTCCACTTTCTAGCGTTATTTCTACACACAATTTCTCCACGGAATCCCTCCGCAAGGTCTCGTGTTTTCTACTTGTGTAAAGTGTCGAGAACGATTACGTATTCCCTAACTTATACTAGATATAGATCAATTAACAAATCAATTTAGCGTGCACTCCAAACAATCTATCAATCAATCATGAATGAATAAACATTCCTATTAGTAAAAACAATCGATAATCATGTGAAAAATCTCAAGATAGAATTGAAACAAAACTCAAATCATGTTAAGAACTAGGAATTCATCCTCAATCAATAAGAAAATTAGCTACTCATGTTTTTGAAATTCACACAAATAATAATTAAAAGGAGAATTTTCGAGTTCACACAAATAATTAAAAAGAAGAATTTTCAAAAGCTAGCAAAAACACAAGTGTTGTGTGTGTATAGAGGTGTGTAAAAGATGTAGAAAACTTCTCTATTTATAGGCTTCAATATTCTCCAACTCTTCCAAGGATTAGAATCCTTTTCCTTTAGCAATTCAACTTCCAAATTCAAGTCTTTCTCAACTCTTCATCTTCTCTTTCCAAATTTGAGCCAAATTCTCCATCCAATTCCTAGCCCAAGTCTTCACACCCATGAGAGAAGTCCACAGAAAATTCTGGAATTTTGGTCGCCGGAAAACTGGGATTGTGGCCGGAATCCGGCCGGAATAGTCGCCGGAAAATATCTCAGGTGACCGGCAAAGTCCGCCCGGTCACCGGTCAAACGGGTCAAATCGGCGGGTCAACGAGTCGGATCGGTCAACGGGTCAGCTCGGCCGGGTTAACTCGGTCAAGCAAGGAGTCAAATCACTGAGTTTCAAGCTGAGTCAATACCGAGTTAGATGGAGTCAGCAGGTACCAGTCAGATGAGTCAGTGTCTAACTGGCATAAGCCATCTTGCACATGCCATAGTTGTGTTCTCCAGCCATCTTGGCCTGCAAACTGAGCTACATCCTGTAAAATCATTACACTGCACCTAAATCTCATGTTCATCACTGCGGCTAGCCAATAATCTTCCCTGACATTGGCAACACACAGCTCTGTTCATATACAGCAATCAATCCATTAAGCCATCTCACAAACAACATCACCAATACTCAGCCTTTAGTAACACACATCCTGTCATGACTCCTTGCTGCTCATGCCAAGCCATTCATTCCACTGCTAAACACCATCTCCATTCTGCATACCTGCACCAACCTTGAATCATCCGAAAGCTGCAATTTGCAACCACCACTGCAGTTTAACTTCACCAGAGACTCATATTCCATGTACTGCAACTCAGAACATCACAGCCACAGGCAAGTTCAGCTCCTTTCATCAGTCTCTGTAACTCAGTACCATAAGGCCATCCAAGTGCATCAGCTACACTTCATTCCTCCTGCTACAATTTGAACTGCAGCTCAATTCTCCATTCTCTGTGCAATCAACATACATCATCCAAGACCAATTCATCTTACCAACTCCCAGCGAATTGGTAGCGAGTCAACATAATCGCGGACTCTAATCATCTCCCTGTATCTCTCGATTCAACCTGAACCCTGAGTCTCTACCGTCGAGCAGCATCGGATCTTCTCAATTCATCCCAGATTCGAACCCAAAAAACGCCATCAACTTCTCTCACCATAAGCACCATCGAAACAACACCCATCTCCTTTGGTTCATCAAGTTCGATGGATCGCCACCAACAACACGGAACCCATCCATACTTGATTCGTCTCATCTCGATCTTGACTCTCGGACCAACAGCAGGCGGTTTCAGATCGAAACCCATCATCCCGCAATTGAATCTCGAATTAACCACCATCTTCATTCGCAACAGACAACAATGAACACTCCTTCCAATTAATCTCAATTTCTCTCGTATGTTTTCTCGGATTTCACGGCTAGCATCGATCTCTTCTTAATTACACCAAAATCTTAAATCAACCACAACCATCCTCGTTCTAACTCAATCCCATCTCCCTGAGCTTCACATCGAGACTACCACCATCTCTTCAACTCATATTCCCGATCTGTTCTCGATTCAAACATCTCCCGAGGCTTCACAACAGCGGCAAGTTCATCCATCGCAGACCCATTTCATCTTCTCTCGATTCTCGGTTTGTTCTCCCTTTCAATCGAACCACAGCGGCAGCCATGACTGCTCTACCGTTGTTTCTCTCAATTTCAGATGCAGGTGAATAAGAATGAGAAGTGATGATTGAAATGATAAAAATCTAGTTTTAGGTTTATCGGGGTAGGGTTAGTATTCAGCACCCGTCACCTGATAAGGGATACCCAGTTGGCAATCCCATAAATGAATAACAGGTAGACGCCCCTTAACCTCATTGGCCTGTCTTTAGTGCTCCTCCAATAGAGAGTAGCCCTTAACCGTGGCTGGACTCCAGATAGTGTTCGCCCAGGAAATGACAATTTTGCCCTTTTTTCCCAAATTGGGTGATTTCTTCTTCTTTTCGTTCGTGCAACTCCATAGTAGCTATAAAACTCAAAACAAGCGTAAAATACATAATTTACAAGAAAAATAGCAAAGAAATCATAAACTACTAGATAGTAAATTAGGTGTATTCTACACCTATCACACAACTGCATCAAACATTCACCCATTTGAGCACTGCCTTCTACTCAATTCAATTTCTTCATATTTGCACAAACACGCAATTAAAGAATGACTTCAAATCCACAATCCATTCCTAGCCTGTAACTCATTCAACCCATCAGTCTTAACACAACCAATTACATCTCATGCCTGCCAAACCAAGTACCAGCAGAACTGCATTAGTAACCCCTCGCATTTTCGATCAACAGAACCAACACCACACAGCGGCATCATGAACATCAAACTGCAAGTGCAATTCCACCTACAGCTCCATTAAATCTGTGCTTCTTCTCTTCACTGAATCATTCATTGCAAGCCACCAATGCCACTTGGAATCACCACCATGAGCAACATCTCGTAATCTTGGTCTCCAATATCTTGCACAGTAACTCGGGACCACCATCCCTGTTAACTTGAACAATTGCTGTGCATTCAGTCATTTTATCAAGCACTCAGTGTGCAGTTTGATGATAACTCAGAGGCAGACATTCTGATGCCATACCAACTCTCTTTCTACCTGCAACTTCGAATTGGAGACACACCCATGCTGTGTAATCACCTTGAGACCCAAAACATTCATCGAACAGACAAACCCAACTATCATTCATCACAAGAACTAATGATAGCAACTACTCCTTCTCTGCTCACAATCTTTGATTCACACAAACCCCAACTGGAATCTCAAATCTCCCATCCGTTCTTGATCAGTTCCATGTCTTGATTTCAGTATCAAATCCACATTGTTCTTCGTCTCTCTCATGACCATACGAGCCATCTGAAACCTTGTTTAACCGGCGGTGAGACGGAACGCTTGTTTGCATTGGTGTTGGTCCGTGTTGTAAGAGAAGAACCAAAGTTGTTGGTCTGAAGCTCAACTCGACCTAAATGAAGTCTCATACCCTGAGACAGTTATTGAACAACCCCAAGAGGTGATACGGGCCACCCAATACTCTTCTTGTATTGTCAGTCCTTGGGAACCGACAGGCTTAACCGTTGATTTCGCTCGTAACCTTCTCATACGGCATCGGAATGACATCGTTCTTTCGCCACTGACCTCGTATTTCCGTGTTCTTCAGCATGATGAGAAGGAATCCAAGATTTGGGCGAGTTCCACTTCCTTTTTGCTCCAATGACTCCCAAAACACCTATAAGACTCAAAATCAAACATAAGATACATATTTCACACGAAAAATAGCAAAGAAAGCATAAACTCTACATAGTAAATACGGTGTATTCTACACCTATCATACCTAAGGGTTCATATTGAGTATCCGTAAAGTATATTTTTATACAAAACCCATAGGGGAACATATTTTGTCCCCTTTTAAGCTAAGCTAAGATATATGCCACATTATAGCTAAGCAATGACCCATAATGGTTGACCTTTGCTATAATGTACTTATAGCCAAACAAAATGCACTACCATACTGCTTGGCGTTATAGCAAGTTTTATGATGAAAAAAAATTAAATTCCAAATTATCACATCATTCTTTGAAACTGAGTATGGAAGAGCAAACTTTAATGGTAAAGGGTTCCAAAGCATTAAGTTTCTTGACTTTGAATTGCCATTCTTAAACAACGAGACCAATTATCAGAAAATAGTTTTAAGCGGTGGATGCCTAACAATTGTTAGGTTGAGTGTCAGGTCTCATGATACCCAGCGTTAAGATAACTAACATTTTAGGTTGGATTCCGAGCTATTTTTCCACGTAACCTTAAAAGTAGCTTGGAATTTTCATATTTGACAGGCTATTTAGAGATTAGTCTTGATTTTCCACAATTTTTTCCATGTTTGTCATAAGTTGATTCCACCACAGGACTTGATTTTAGGAAAGTTAATGTTATCACTTATTGAGATGCAATAATTATTGATTAGACTGAACATATTTGATCCAAACCGATTATTCAATCTATTCAAAACCGATCCATCTGATCGATCAAATCTGATCTGATACAAATATCCCAAAACTGATATCATTAATTCGATATTGACTTGTCAAAAACCAATCAAAATTGATCCAATTCTGTTAATTTACTTGTGTATAATTAATCCAAATATTCAACTTATATTTTAATTATATACTCCCACCGTTTCTGGAAAAGTGTCACTTTTACAGAAACGGAGGTAGTATTATTGTATAATTCAATTTTATGTGATTTCATGAGAACTGTAAAAGGTATTACAATAAATCATCTATAATGGTTGGTGTGTATGTAAATAATTAATTCTTATTATTTTTTAGATACTTCGTTTAAACGCACATTTGTAGCATTATATCCATACATTGCAAAATTTAGCACAATATTCCGACATATAATTATATTTGGTTTATTATAGTTTGTTTTATTCCTACGCAAAACCGACTACCAAATCCAGTCCAAACCAATATTAATATAATTGGATGGAATCGACCCACCATTTTACCGATGAGCATACCTATCAAAGGCCGTTATTTACATAACTAACTTAGCACGTGGATGCGAACACTGAAGATCACGTAAAAGATCTCACAGTCAAAATCAATATTCGCGATGTATAACTAACTTTCTCGCTTATCCCTCCGAATCCTCGAATTGTCGTCTCGTGCATAAGCATTGCCTTGATGTTAGAGCATTGCTCAGTTCAACCCACAAGTTTTTCTATCTCAACCTTGTTTTCAATGTTAACTGATCAATATTGATTTCTAGTCTACTAAATCAAGTCTTGGACTGGGATATAATTTATAGTTGAGTATCAGAGCTCACCCTTGAAGACTTAAGATCGACAAAGTCTTTTGGAGAACTTCTGTATCAGGTATGTGAAGACTGAACCATTCTATTTTTTGCTCATCATCTCACCATTCTATCTATTGAGACTATGTCGTGTGAATTCTAGTAGATTTACAAAGAAGAAGTTTTGAGTCAAGTTTGTCTTGTGAAAAGTTTCTAAATATAATTCTAAGCAAAGATGTTCAACGGTCCTTAACAATATTAGTTCTATGAATTAATTAACGGATCAATTGAAAATTGTCGATGCAAATAATTTTATCACTTGGGAATGTTTCAAACATCATAAGAGAGAAAAATCGAACTTAATGATATTTTTACTTAGGGAAGGTTGGCAAACTAGATTGCAAACCATAGAATCTGGGTTTGAGAAATACAGGAAGGTTGGTGAACCAGTTCGCAAACCGCAAGTTCAGTTGGGAACAGTTCACAAACCTCGTAGGCGAACCGTGGTGAGATGAATTTTCAAAGTTGGAATAATAGGCTAACAGTTGGCGAACTCGATTCACGAACCGTTGCCAACCGAATTCGGAAGTCTAGTAGGGTTGGCGAACTCGATTCACGAACCGTTGCATCTTGACCCATGAACAATCCCTAGGGTTGGCAAACCATTGTACCAACTGTCCCAGTTTATATTTTAGTAAATGCTCAAAGACTTATTTTCATAATATGTTTAGCATTACTAGAACTCTCTTAAATGCTTCTAAGACTTCATTGATTACTTAAACACTTGTGTGTGCATCATGATTAAATTCTTAAGTATTTGAATGGATATCAAATTGCTTTTAGTTCGTTGGTTAACTTGCCAAACCGAATGGTATTTATACATGATTTAGTAACCGAACCCAAGTGTATATTCTTCTATTGTATTTTTCAAGAATAAAGTCTGATTGATTCGCAAGTTATCTTAGATTGAATTCTAAGCTAACCCTGGTCCTTGAAAAACTATAAATAGAGATGCTCTTTCAGCTGGGAAATTTAATCTCTGACACTTCGTGTCCTACTTGATTTTAGAGTCTTCCTCTGTTGACCTAGGTTTCCTTTGAGAAATATAATTAGGTCTACGACTAAAAGACTTCGTTATGGGGATTCGTGAATCCAGGTCCGACTATCTTTATTACCTTGATAGTTCATGAATCCTGGTATTGCTTTTCTGTTATCGAGGTTCTCATAATCTCTTTCAGGCAAGATAAATAGAAATCATAAAGTTATGTTCGTCACAGACTTTGTCATTCCTCAAGATAGATATCTGAAAACTGATCTTAGTAGATCTTTTGAAGATTGTTCTTGAGAGGTGGTGAGGAATCGAAGATGCTCTTAGGGTGTCGTAAGTTCCGCATTTGTGAGGTTTGCTAGCTTTGTCTATTGCAAACAGATTTCCACACCTTGATTTTTGATCTAAACAGAAATCAAATAGGCTTATCTGTTAGAGGCAGATTGGTGTCAAAAGTCTTCACTGAGGCTGAAGCAAATATTAGGCTGCAAAGGACGTCATCTAAGGGAATTAAATACGTAGAGCCTTGCGAGGTTCACGAGACGTAAGGAGCGCAACTGTAACTGAATCGCTTGGAAGGTGGATTCGGTCTCAACTACATGCCAGTCCGAAGTCTGATAGTAGGCTAGTGTCTGTAGCGGCTTAATATATTGTGGTGTTCAAATTGGGACGAGGTCCCGGGGTTTTTTTGCTATTACAGTTTCCTCGTTAACAAAATTCTTGTGTATGTGCTTTTTTACTTTTTCCGCATCTTTTGATTGTTAAAAGTACTACATTGGTTCATACTCCTATCAAAGACGAAAATGTTGGGTGTATTTAGTATCCCCTTCGTTTTCAATTGGTATCATAGCAGGTTCGAATACTAACGGTGTTATAACCGACATAACGATCTCTTGATTTGATAGGATCGGTCAATTAACGGATCCCGAGTATGTTCTAGAAACCATTGAAGTTAATCTGAATATTGATTTTGTTAAATCCATTGCTAATATTTTTCATGAGAAACAACGATTGCTAAGGAAAATTGATGGACTACATTGGGAAGTATACATGAAGAATTCTGATATTCGAGAAGGATCTGAAAGAGAATAGGAAGCTGTGGTTCATTTAATCATAATCAACATACTTGTAAGCCATTTACACAAAAGTTAAAAGTTGTCCATGTTTTGCATAAGAAAGTTAAAAAACTTTTGTTCAACATTTAAAGACTTACAAAAGGAATGACAAGACATCGTAATATAAGGAAAAATAGTGTCAGTCTAGGAGCTTTTGACTTGAAGTCAACCTCACCCTTTCAATGGTTCCTTGACAGTGGGTGTAGCCGGCATATGACAGGTGACCTTTCCTGGTTTGTTGATACGAATGATTTTAAGGGAGGACTTGTAACCTTTGGAGATGAGAGTTGTTGATATATTAGTAAAAAGGGGACGATCAAGCTTCCAAGATTGCCTGAAATTCATGACGTTGTTTACGTCAAAGGTATGTATGCTAATCTTTTTTCTGTTAGTCAAATTTGTGACAAAGGCAATAAAGTTATCTCCAATGCAGAAGGATGTGACATTGTAGATATGTCTAGAAAATTAATTTTTCATGGCATTCGTGGCAAAAATAACTGTTATCTTCTAAATATTCAGTATAATCTTTGTTGTGACTTGACTAAGATGGAATCTACTCAACTTTGGCATGAACGTTTTGGTCACATCAATTATCGCTTCCTAGGCAAGATCATTAACAAATAACTTGTTAGAGGTGTCCCAAAAATCAGTGTCAAAGTAGATGGTGTTTTGGTGCTTGTCAGAAAGGTAAACTAGCTCGAGTTCCACATAAGTCATCACAAGACATTGCCACCAAAACTCCTCTTGATTTAATTCATATGGATTTGTTTGGTACCATCCAACAAACTGCTGTTGGAGGGAAAAAAATATGCCATGTCAATGGTCTATGATTACACCAGATTCTTGGGTGGCGTTCCTGGCTCATAAGAATGATACCCTGAGTGAATTCAAGATTATTGTGAATAGAATTTAGAATGAACAAGGTCGCACATTAAATAAAATTAGGAGCAATCGTGGAACATAATTTAAAGATACTAAAGTATTTGAGTTCTGTGATACTCTGAGAATTATTCAATAGTACTCTCCGCCTATAACTCCACAAGCTAATGGGGTTGCAGAAAGGAAGAACAGAAACATCCAAGAAATGGCTCGGGCAATTCTTTATAACAAAGAATTACCTCTTAAGTTTTGGGGAGAAGTTGTCTTTATGGCATGCTATTTGATCAACCGTGTTTACCTGCGCTCATGAACCCTAAATGCTTCGTATAAGTTATGGTATGGTAAAAAAAAAACGAACTTGAGTTATCTACGTGTATTTGGTAGTAAGTGTTACATTATGAAATATCGAGAACAAAAATGGAAATTCGATTCCAAAAGTGAAGAATGACTTTTTCTCGACTATGCATCGAATAGTCGTGGTTTTCGAGTATATAATCTCAGAACCAATGTCATTATGAAATCGACAAATGTTATTAACGATGATTTTAGAAGTTTTCATCATTATAACTCTCCTGCTGAGTTACCTCCTATGGAGATAACTTAGACTGTCAACAAAGCACCTACATTGGAAGAAGTGATTCCTACTGTTTCTGATAGTGTTTTTTTTTTTTTTTGGTAAGTCCAAAATCGTATTAATAGATAACAAAATGTACAAGTAGTTTATAAGAAAAGAGGTCAAGAAACCCCAAAAACTTACAAACTATTAAAATCTATAATAAGAGACATTTGGATATTCAATTGAAGTAAGAAAATTTGATCTCTTTTCATAGTTAATGCCTTGACAATTATCAAGCAAGCACATTCGTTTTGCCATAAAATCAGTTGCAAATTTGCCTCTCTATAAGTATGAACAAAATGAATATTATCATACCTCTTATAGCATGCCACCTCTGTCTAAGGAACCAAGGAACATTCGACGTAGTCAAAGCTTCAATTGCTCCTCTCGAGTCTGAACGGATAAGAATATTATCAAAATCCCAATTAGTAGCCCACTCTAACCCAACAATTATTCCCATCAACTCTGCCAACTCTTCCACTCTAATGCTCATAGCCCCCAACACCAAACAGTTTGAGTCTCGAACTACTACACCTGCACCGGCCCTCCCAGGATTCCCTCTAGACGCATCATCACAGCACAACTGAAGTTCGTCACTATTTGGAGGTGTCCAAAAACACTCAATCGGTTCAACAACCTTAACACTTCTATGACTTACCCTGAAAAAATTAAGAATTACCAGATGCTCCACTGTATTATGCATATAACTCCTTAACCGAGTTGAATGTTCATAAATTAAGTGAAAAACTCGCTTCTTTAAGAACTCCAAGTCAGCCACCTTCTTCTCAAATACCCATTTATTCCATGTATTCCACAATTCAACTCTCACAACCAAATTAGCAATCAACCACCGATCCTTGATTATGCCACTTCTCACCTTAGCAGATTTATAAGAAATCGAAAGATTGAAAAGAGGTTGTAAGTTAAAAATACCAATCCATACCCATTGTCTCGCTGAAAAGGTACAACTCCAAATGATATGTTCTAAGGATCCTTCCTCCACCTTGCAAAGATGGCACCTATTAGCCAGCTGAATTTTAAATCCGCTCTGAATCTTGTCCAAAGTTGCACAAGCACCACGAATAATATTCCAATTCTGAGCTGCTAATGCCGGGTGAACTGAAGTGCGCCATAGAAGAGTAGCTTCCTCTAACAAATCATATTTGGTTCGAATCAATTCTTTAGCTGACTTGACAGTAAAAACACCCCTCAAATCAGGCATCCAAACGCGGATATCTTCACCTCCAAGTGGTCTCGACAGTTCTGCAAACACAACACCAGCTGAAAGTAAAATAGGAACATGCACATCAGGAATGACCCATTCACCTTTTAGCAAACAATAACTAACCAAAGTTGTGGTGTCCAAACTATTATCACCGAGCAAATCAGCAATGCTCACATTACCATACCGAATATCATAAAATAGAGAAGTTCAAGTCCATCCCCAATCAGCACTTTGGTATTTTTTTTTCCACTTCTTTACGAACAACTCTAAGACCGGAAAAAATAGAAGAATCGACCCCATACCCATAGTCCTTAATCTTACCATTCTCCTTTGTATACTTGGCCCAAATAAAACGTGCCCATTTTCTTTTAGAATTTGTGACATTCCACCAGAGTTTCATTAACATAGCTTTATTAGTAGTATCCAATCTAGAAATACCCAGCCCTCCTTCCTTAACCGGACAACAACAAAAACACGACTTACTTCTGCATCACCAGACCATAAGAAATTGTGAATTTCCCTTTCACATTGTTGAATAAATTTACGCGACCATTTGTACATAGCTATGTAATGAATGGAATAGCTAGCAATCACCGAATTCAAAAGAACAACGCGATCTTGAAAAGATAAAAGTCTCCCCTTCCAACAGCAAGTTGGCTTTTAATCTTATCAATCAAATTACAAATATGTTGATATTTCATAGCTCCGTGCATAATTTTAACACCCAAATATTTATCCGGGAAAGTTGCAATTGTAGCATCCCCAAAGCTAGCAGCTGACTAATCCAAGAGATTAACTAAATAAAGAAGCACTAAAATATAAAACATATACTTAAGCATTCAATTAAGGAATCTGCTACAAGCTTAACCCAAAACTAGCTCCGCTCAGAAATATAAATATACAAAAACTCCTCTCGAATGATACATATACAAAAATCATTTGGTTTACAAATAAATTATGCATCATAATAAACATAACCGAAATTAACCAACTAACAGACTCAACTCCTCGAAGCTTTCGCTGCGCAACTCTGATCTGTCTCTGAAACTGAAAGTGGGAAAGGGTGAGCACATCATCCCAAAAAGGGGTGCCCAGCAGGAATAACAATTAACTTTAAAGAAATCATGAGCAAGATTTGGAAAACAATTCATGTTCTCCCAAACATCAACAAGTGACCAAGTCACTTGAAATACACAAACATGTATATGGACAAACTCCTTCGTCAAACAATGTATAATAATGATGCCGGGTTGTTCCACACCTAATAATATATTGATGCCGGGTTGTTCCACAACTAATACGCATAAAAGCTGAATTCATGTAGATATAAATGAAGGAGCGTATCTTATATACCACATGTGGAAATTCTCATTTCCCATAACAATTCATAATGACAAAAAACATTATAAGTCATTTCCAAGTCGTGGAAAGATTCAAAGAATCAACAAAACAATCATAATGCAAACTAAACAATGCATGGAATGCATAAACAGACGATGCATGAGTTTATAAACGTAAATCTTTGTAAAAGGAACAACAATGGTTTCAAAAGAGTTAAATGTAAATTCCCACCTCTTTTGATGACAAGCCACGTCTACCTCGAGATCCACGATCCACTGGTTCATCCTTCGTAACAACTAACTGTTAATCACACAAGAACTCTAAGAATCTAGCCAAAATGGCTCACACAAGAATCATACAATTCTATCTAATTGTTCCAAGCCCATTTATGACTTTACACCTTTTTCATTCTCTAAATTTATCATATCTAAGGTCTACTAATTCAATTAGATTGGTTCTAAAGTCCATTAGCTAACTCTTATGAACATCTACAATTTTGTAGAAGAAGCCAAAGACTAATTCGAACCATAAGGAGTCCAAAATGTCAAACTAGGAATACATGGTACTAAGCCTAAGTCTATCAAACTCAACCAACGGTTACTTACGGTCAAAGAGGTCATCTAACAGTCAACATCAGTCAAAGGTCAAGTCCAGGTCAAGGTCAGGTTATCTTGGTCAAGTCTGGTCAACTGGTCAAGGTCAAAGGAGTCAAAGCCTAACTATTCTGGTCAAACGAGTCAAGGCTGGGTTAACTCAATCACTAAGACTGATTTAGGTGAGTCAGCTAGACTGACTGGGATGACTAACATGCATAACTCAAATACAGTTTCACTTCATCTATAAATTCTACAACTTTATCTTTCATTTCAAACATACATTTAATTCATACAAACTTCAAAACTTAATCGCAACAATAAGCTCAGATTACCTGCAATTGCATCTCTAAGCTCCTACAAGAGAGATTCAACTCTACACACTCATCCCAAAACCTCAATCACTTAATCTTCTTTTGCTGGATCAGAAACCTTATAGTTCAATCCACTAACTGCAGGTCATCCACAGAACTCATACACATCCCTTCTCTACTCAATTCAAACAACACTGCATTACACACATCTCAGATTCATCTTCTTTTCGTAAACACCATTAACTCAGCTTCTTCTAAATTCAGTTCACTCCCTCAACTGAACTATCAAACAACTCATTAAACCACAACACACATACCCAAACCAATTCTAATTCCATCTCTACCAGTCTCTAATTTCTAATTCAATTATGATACACAAATTATCCATTAATCATTTCAACTGCACTACAAACCAATTACTTATCTCCATTTCTAATTCCATTTTACCCGCACAACTTATACCTAGCTCATACATCTAACCCATGTCAATCAATTTCATCTCCTTTAACAGACCCTTGTTCTGCACCTGCACAATTCATTTATCACTATTTGTATCTACTCACTTCAATAACAAACTTTTAATCCTTATTGATCTCCACTAACACCTTTCCCATAATGTTTACAACAAACACAACCCAATCCTTCTCAAATCAGACTCAAACAACATTCCTTTAGTTTATCTAAAATAACTTCAACTCCAACAGTTCACAACACCCAAGTTACAACAAACTCAATCTCTAATTTCTTAACTTCATAATCAATTACACAATTAGAGAAACATCAAATAAGAAAACTAATTCAATTTACCTTTCTCTCGCCTTCCAGACTTCAATCAACCTCAGCACCAGTTCTATCATCATCATCTAATATTCAAACCCATGAACCCCAAAACTCTGTTCCATCATGAACTCTAAATTCAATCCTCATCATCGATTTCATCCTCTAAAACTTAGCTTCACATGTAATACCACTCCAAATCTTCAATTCACTTCATGTTCATCAAAACCCAACCTTTAACTTCTTCTTAATCATCACGAACTCGAAACCCAAATTCCTTTCATGAAACCCTAACCCATCAATTTCTTATCAAATCAACTCCGGAAATCCAATTGAATAACAACCCTCTTTATTCTTCATTACCAATCAATCAAATCCATCTCTAATTACCCAATTCTTCTACGGAGAAACCCGAACTCAAACCCTAACTTCCTGATTAAAGTAGCAACTTTATATTATCCTTCCTGTGTTAAATCAACACCAGCAGTAACACCTTCAATCAGTTCTTAAAGTTTCCCCTAAGTTTTCCTTTCAATTTCACAGCCTCAGATTCATCACTCAAAATCGCCAAAGCAGAGGAGAAGGAAAAGAAAGAAGAAACTTAATTCTCGAACGATTCAGCTGAAGATAAGGCCGACCAAATTTACTAAGGGCACCCATCCAAACGATAAGGGCAGCCAGACGGTTTAAAGAAAAATGACTAATTTATCCTTCATACAAAACTGATAATATCTTCTTCATCTGATATCATATTGACACGTTCGAGTAGTCCATTCCGCGTAATCTTTCGAGATCTATCCAACGGTACTAGTTTCGTATCTAAATCGTTGTTAGATTAATTTCTATTAATTAAAATCTATATTAACTAATCGAGTCATTATTGGCTAATTCGTCACTTGAGCGGTCTAATAGCGTTGACGAGTTTGAGGGTCCTTACATTCTCCCCACCTTATTCATTTTCGTCCTCGAAAATCGAACCATCCTTCTAGTCTTCAAAACTCCCCACCTTAAAGAATAATCTTATCTCTTATCTAAGCGCAAACAACATAAAAACATAACACAAACTTAAATGGATTTCTACAACTAAAATGTGTGGCTCTAGGTTCAATAGACTAGTTTCTATTCAATAAGATAATGGTTCTCATTATGAGTGAAGATACTCTATAATAAAGTTTCTAATTAAAATTTGGGATCTATCAGTCCACTAATAAAAGCAAGTCTCCCTTCTATGCCTAGTGATACAAGAATGCAGTTGCCCTGTCTAGGTTCGCGACGCCTGACAATGCCTACCTACGTAACAAGTATCACCCGAACACATCAGAATTACCAACCTCACTATTCCCCAGTGCTGGATTAACTAAGTATTAATTTATTAAGATTATTAATTAGTCTCTAAACTTTTATCGTAATTGGAAGTCTTAGAAATTTACTTCGTAAAATATATAAATAGTTTACATCATTTTAAGCAATTTAATCATTAAAATTTATTTTATTTTATTTTAATTTACCGTTATTATTATTTATTTATTTTAACAGTATAAGTAATCCAAATTCGATTCACGTCAATTTATAATATCTGGTATTTCAACTTTAGTGTGATATCATATATATAAATTTTTCAAATATTATCTATTATAAATTTGCTGCCAGCTTAATTACTCAAATACCATCATCAATTGTGTTATTATTCTCATTATTCTTAAGTTGATGGTCCAGTTGGTACACTAAGCCTTAATCTTCTAAATATAATTTTACATTCACGTAAGTATTGATATAACAGATTTTTATTTATTCATCTCGAATCCGTATACTATATCTTGTTAAAGATTGGCGTTTGTAATTTAATATGACCTAAATTTGAGTCTGCATAAAATTATAATATATCCTAATAGTCTTTAAATTTTGTTATTAGTGTAAAGTATCCTATTAATATACAAATTTATTTTCTTTTAATTGTAATATTACACTAAGCATCAGAAGTCTATTATTACTACTTCATGTATATTTTTTTCATTTTAAAATATTTACTGAGTCATTTGTTAAATTAAAGATAATTTCGGTACAAGGTTACTAACGAGTTGAGTCTTTTTATTTATATATTGTATCCTCGCCTTCTTAAGTCTAACGCCTAATAGGTATTATATTAACTATCGAGTTTAAATGCAAAACATACATCTCTAATTTGTAGTTAATTAAATTTACAAAACTTAACCTTAGATAAGAGTAAACAATTTTCCGTACCTATTTAATCATAATTTATTATGTTTATAGCTATATATCTTTAATAAAAATTTATTTAAGTTAAATTCAATATGATACTAATTGATAAACGCTAATCATTTCTTATTATTAACATTGATGGTTGATATATTATTCTAACTATTCTGACAAATATTATTAAGTCCCAACAATTTTATTAACATTTATGTGATTATAAACTGTTGATTCCACATATAAGTCAAGATATTCTAAAAATTTCTATGTGACTTTCAAAATTCATTAATAATACTAATCCCATTATTTTTAGTATTGAATTGTCTACGTGTTCATACTTTTTACTTATATTCTTATGTTTATTAGTATGGTTATTGGTGTACCCTACAATTTTTACTTCACTACATAAACAAACAACCAAACAAACAAATCAAATAAATCTTTTAATTATTGATAGCTTTTAGTGATTAAGATTTATCTCACAACCCAACCCAGTTCTAACTAATCTATTTCACTAACTAGCACTGGCTATTTCTATCTTTTCCCATGTACGATCTAATAGTGAGCTCTGATAGCAACACTGTAGCGCCCCCAAAGCTAGGTGCTGACTAATCCAAGAGATTAACTAAATAAAGAAGCACTAAATCTAAAACATATACTTAAGCATTCAATTAAGGAATCTGCTACAAGCTTAACCCAAAACTAGCCCCGCTAAAAAATATAAATATACAAAAACTCCTCTCGAATGATACCTATACAATAGTCATTTGGTTTACAAATAGATTATACATCATAATAAACATAACCGAAGTTAACCAACTAACAGACTCAACTCCTCGAAGCTTTCGCTGCGCAATTCTGATCTGTCTCTGAAACTAAAAGTGGGAAAGGGTGAGAACATCATCCCAAAAAGGGGTGCCCAGCAGGAATAACATTTAACTTTAAAGAAATCATGAGCAAGATTTGGAAAACAATTCATGTTCTCCCAAACATCAACAAATGACCAAGTCACTTGAAATACACAAACATGTATATGGACAAACTCCTTCGTCAAACAATGTATAATAATGATGCCGGGTTGTTCCACACCTAATAATATATTGATGTCGGGTTGTTCCACACCTAATACGCATAAAAGCTGAATTCATGTAGATATAAATGAAGGAGCATATCCTATATACCACATGTGGAAATTCTCATTTCCCATAACAATTCGTAATGAAAACAAACATTATAAGTCCTTTCCAAGTCGTGGAAAGATTCAAAGAATCAACAAAACAATCATAATGCAAACTAAACAATTCATGGAATGCATAAACAGACGATGAATGAGTTTATAAACGTAAATCTTTGTAAAAGGAACAACAATGGTTTCAAAAGAGTTAAATATAAATTTCCACCTCTTTTGATGACAAGCCACGCCTACCTCGAGATCCACGATCCACTGGTTCATCCTTCGAATCGATCGTTGTTAATAACTAACTGTTAATCACATAAGAACTCTAAGAATCTAGCCAAAATGGCTCACACAAGAATCATACAATTCTATCTAAGGGTTCTAAGCCCATTTATGACTTTACACCTTTTCATTCTCTAACTTTATCATATCTAAGGTCTACTAATTCAATTAGATTGGTTCTAAAGTCCATTAGCTAACTCTTATGAACATCTACAACTTTGTAGAAGAAGCCAAAGACTAATTCGAACCATAAGGGGTCTAAAATGTCAAACTAGGAATACATGGTACTAAGCCCAAGTCTATCAAAGTCAACCAACGGTTACTTACGGTCAAAGAGGTGCGACCACGCCTGGTTTGGGCATGCGAATCGAGGTGTACAACTAAATTTTGTCTTGGCCGATCGGGTGTAGAGATATGTGGGCCCGCAGTGATCATGTTGATACTTACCGGACCTGCTTAGTCTATTCCTGGACCCTTCATCCGAGCAGGAGAAAAGGGACGCTCGTGATCGTGACACAAACCCTAATCAGGTTTTGCCGACCGTGTGTCATACCTAGTCTGGGACGCACAAATCAAGACGGCCAACCATAACTGGTCTTGACCGATCAGTCAGGTATGTAGGCGAGCCCACGGTGTTTGTGTTGATATGTTATGGACCCTTTGAATCTACATCTACACCCTCCATCTATGCCTGCGAAGATGGATGGTTGAGACTGATTTGCGACACATGTAATGTGCCGTAACCCTAGTTTAGGGTTTCACGTCCATGTTGTTTTGGATGGACAAACTGGTAAGCGTTGCTTCCCTCTTGGGGAGGCCGACCATGCGGGGCCCACATTGGGTCGGTGGTGAATAATCCAATACCTGCTTGAGGGTTATGGATTCGATCTGGGCCATCCAATCATGCTGGTGAAGTTGGATGGCCATGATCGTTTCTGAGACTGATATGGTCAGTTCAGGTTCAAATATGCTCAATCGGGCTAGTATAACACACCTAGAGTTGTAGCCTGTATGGGTATTCCGTACATGTTTTATTATTAATTCTTGGAGATTCGTGTTGCTCTGCTGAGAACAACACTCAGTCGTCATGCCGCACAGGTAATGAGTACGGGGAAATACAAGGCTGGTCATGCATTAATTAATAATCTTCAGTAAATTCACAGGTATATGGGATTGTTGCTACATGCTCCAACCTGGATGAATTTTGTGTATTTAATTCGGAGAATCTTTGGGATTTTTGCCACATGCTCTATTCTAGGTGAATTAGTAAAGTGAAGAAGTATTCATCACTTATTAATGGCTTTATCTTTTGCAAGATGTTAGCGCATAATTTTCTGGCTTTTACAATTTTAACCTTAAATGAAAATCCACCATCCACATTAAGTCCCCTGCCTAGCACATAATGGTTACACTATTGTGGGGTAGGCATGAGATGGTGACATACATATGTGAGAAAGACAGGATAAAGGAAGTTTACCCAGAAGAGTATTGACCGACCGCTAGTTGTCCATGCCGTTGTGCTTGTATGGAATCCTTTGGTGGGGCCGGTTTCCTTCTTTGGGTATTTGAATCAAAAGAGGAATCCAAACAAAATAGGAATCCTTGTTCTATTGGGATTTTTCTAATTTTTGTCTATAAAAGAGACCAACCCCTTTTTTTTCTCACGATTTTTTTTTTGTCTGGCAGCTCCCGTCCGCGACTACCACTGCTGTTCCTGCCGACGCCGTCGCTGTTTTCTGCCGCCGGAGTTTGCTGCCGTCGCCCGCCGCGTCCGTCCGTCCGCCAAGGTAAGTTTCGGTTTCTCTTTTTTTTTTTTTTTTTTTTTTTTTTATAGGAAAAACCCTAATTTCTTAGGTAAAAACGTTTTGTAAGATACATCATGCTTAGCTTTCCCATCAAGATTGATAGTAAAAAACGCCCATATTTGCTAGGATGGTTTAGTTCCGTGACTCCTTGAATATGTCGTTTTTGCTTCTTCTTCCGTTGTTTCATGCAAAACTAGCTTCTTAGGTTATAGCTTGGAAAGAGACTTTGGCTTAAATTTAGTAAACAAAATTCTCATGAACATAAGAAAAACCGTGTTATAATACGTGCGTATGAATGCGGTCCCACCATGTGCGTTTGATCCGAACGTGGGTCCCACCCACATATGCTTGACTAAAAGTCGACCTTATACTAGTGTTGATGGTGGATTTTCATTTAAGGTTAAAATTGTAAAAAACCAAAAAATTATGCGCTAACATCTTGTAAAAGATAAAGCCATTAATAAGTGTTGAATACTTCTTCACTTTACTAATTCACCTAGAATGGAGCATGTGGCAAAAAGCCCATTCTGTGAATTAAATACACGAAATTCATCCAGGTTGGAGCATGTAGCAACAATCCCATATACCCTGTGAATTTATAGCATTATTAATTAATGCGTGAGCAGCCTTGTATTTCCTGTACTCATTATCAGTGCGGCATGACGACTGAGTGTTGCTCTCCACGGAGCAACACGAACCTCCAAGCATTATAATGAAAGCATGTACGAAATACCCGCACAGTGCTGCAACTCTCGGTGTGTTATACTAGCCCGATTGAGCAACTCTCGGTGTGTTATACTAGCCCGATTGAGCATCCGGACTGTCCGTATCAACTGGATATGATCTCGATCATCCAACTTCACCAGCATGATTGGATGGCCCAGATTAATTCCATAACCCCCAAGCAGGTATGGAATATTCGCTGCCGAACCAACGCGGACCCCGCATGGTCGGCCTCCAGATTGGCATACCTTGCCAAAACGTCCAAACCAGAGCGGTATGGGTGGAGAACCCTAAATTAGGGTTTGCGGCACATTACATGTGTCACAAACAGTCTCAACCATCCATCTTCGCAGGTATAGATGGAGGGTGTAGATGTAGATTCAAAAGGCCCAGAGCATGTCAACACAATCACCGTGGGCCCGCCTACATACCTGACCAATCGGTCAGGACCAACCATGGTTGGTCATCCCAATTCGTACGCCCGAATAAAGCATGGTTACACGGCCGTGAAAGCCAAAATTAGGGTTTTGAGCATCACGAGCGTCCATCTTCTCCGGCACGAATGGAGGGCTCAAGATTAGATTAAGCAGGTCCGGCCATACCAACATGACCACCGTGGACCCATCAATCTCCTCACCTGGTCGGCCAAGGCATACCATGCCTGGTTTTCCCAAATCGTCCGCCCAAACTAGCGTGGATACACTTCCCAATTGCAAACTAATCTCGACCGCTCAACTTCGCCGGACGATTTGAGTGGCTCAGATCACGTTTTCATGGGACAGTCAGGTATAGGTGTGAACACCAACCTACCACCTACACGCCAGACCGATCGGCCAAGACCGACCAAGATTGGTCGTCTTGGAACGCGCGCCCGAAGTTGGCACGATGCGCGGCTTTGTTTGCACTCGTTTTCTGTCGCAAACTGATCTCGACCACTCGACTTTGCCGGATGAATTGAGTGGTCCACATCACACTTTCGTGAGATAATGGGGTATGGGCGCCTACACCGTCATGCCTTCTACACGCATGTACGATCGGCCTGGCCAAAATCGTATCCCAAGCTTGGATTCGACCAAGCTGAAGAGTGATGCCTGCGCACCTCTTCAAAACCATAATTCCATCAACGGTCGAAGATGAGTGTCTCAAAGATCATCTCGTCCGTCCAACTTCACCGGCTTGGTTATGCAACCCTGGTCAGGAGTTAATTGGCCAGTGAGGCGTCATGGTAATCACCACCCATCACTCTACCACACCATGATGCAGTACCTGCATAGAATACACATGATACTTCATAAGTATCGACTCCCTAAATAACTTAGTTATTTAATCTAGCATTACATGCAACTTTCTGTGGGTCCCACGATCCACACACTCGAGACATCAATCATGTCACAAACTGGGGGATACATCTTTGGGGTATTGGTGCGGAGGTTTACGGCGTGGCGTGCGGCGTGCAACGCGCCATCACAAGAACGTGTCGGGGAAGTCATGGACGGTTAGAGATGACGGGGAGAAGTGGGCAAGACTGGTCGTGTAACACCAACACACAACTCCACTACTCCATCACTCCATCACTCCACTTCCTCCACTTCCCACGAGAGACGTGAATAAGGCTCAAATGACTTGTATAAATAGGTTCTCCTCCCTATTTTCCAAACCGGAACAACAGGACAAGTCCAGACAACAGAGGCAAGTGTTGATACAATCGTATTCAAACATCGAAACTGATAGCTTACACCCTGCAAGCCAGTTCAGCTTTATGATACAAGTCATTCATAGCCAACAACTTCACATTCTCAATACCTTCTTCGCTTCCCTCCCTAAGATCAACCCCATCTCCTTCACTTTGTGACCGAAACAAGTCTGGAACGACCATTTCTTGGTTTAGGCCGGACTTGCATAGATTGATCTCTCGAATCTACAAGCACTCACCGCGCAGTACATTTGTTTAAGGTTTAGACTCATTTCTCATCCACACACCCCAAATTACCAAAACCGGCAGAAATAGTTTTCACCCATAAACAACTAGCCTTGTGCCCTGAACCAACACCGGACTTGAAATTTGAGTAATACCAGACTTGAAACCAATACCGGACTTGAAACCAATGCCGGTACTTGAAACCAATACCAGACTTGAAACCAATACCGGACTTGAAACTTGAGCCGGTGTTTGGACCCAATCCCAGCCTTGTGCATTCCAACGTGAATGCAGTTCGCACACGTATCGTGTGTTTTTTATACAGGTACTGACTCTTGTCTTTATTGTAGAATGAAGAAAAGAACTCTTGTTGATATGTCTTCTGGAGATAATGCTGGTGCCAAGTCGGGAAGTGTTGACAGCTGTTGATGGTGGATTTTCGTTTAAGGTTAAATTTATAAAAAACCGAAAAAATCATGCGCTGACATCTTGTAAAAGACAAAGTGTTGGATACTCCCTCACTTAATTCACCAAGAATGGAGCATGTAGCAACAATCCCGTTCTGTGAATACATGAAATTCCTCCAGGTTGGAGCATGTAGCAACAATCCCTTCCTGTGAATTTCATATCATCCTTGTATTTCCAGTACTCATTATCGGTGTGGCATGACGACCGAGTGTTACTCTTACGTAGAATAACACGAACCTCCAAGCACTATAATGAAACCATGTACGAAATACCCGTATGTGCTGATTCTCGGTGTGTTATACTAGCCCGAGCCCTCTCGGTGTGTTATACTAGCCCGATTGAGCCCCTCTCGGTGTGTTATACTAGCCCGATTGAGCATCCGGACCGATCAGATCGGTCCGGATATGATCTCGATCGCAGTCATCCAACTCCATAAGCATGATTGGATGACCCCGATCAATTCCATCATCCCCAAGCGGTATGGAATACCCACGGCCGACCCCGCATGGTCGGCCATTGGCCTTTGCTTGCCAAAAGACGTTCATACCAAGCATTATGGACGGAAAACCCTAAATAAGGGTTTGCGGCATATTACATGTGTCGCAAAACAATCTCAACCATCCATCTTCGCATGTATAGATGGAGGGTGTAGATGTAGATTCAAAGGGCCCAGAGCATGTCAACACGATCACCGTGGGCCGCCTACACACTTGACCAATCGGTCAAGACCAACAATGTTTGGCCGTGACAAAATCATCACCCAAACAAGGAGTGGCGCACGGCTTTTGAAAGCCAAAATTAGGGTTTCAAATCATCACGTGCGTCCATCTTCTCCGGCACGAATGGAGGGTCACAGATTAGATTAAGCAAGGGCCGGTCATACCAACATGACCACCGTGGGCTCATCTACCTCCTCATGCGATCGGCCAAGGCATCCCATGCCCGGCTAATCCAAAACACCCGCCCAAACATGCGTGGTTACACTTCCCAAATTGCAACCGATCTCGACCACTCAACTTCACCTAGGATGATTTGAATGGCTTAGATCACGTTTTCATGGGATAGTCGGTATAGATGTGAACACCAGCCTACCACCTACACGCTGGTATGATCGACCAAGACCGACCAAGATGGGTCGTCTTGAAACGCGTGCGAGGAATGTCATGCGATCTCCAACTCCTTTGCGGCAAGGATTTACGCCGCAAACCGATCTCAACCACTCCTCTTTGCAGGTCAAATTGAGTGGCCCAGATCGTACCTTCATGGGACGGTAAGACATGGACGTGTACACCAGCATGCCATCTACATACACGTCCGGTCGGTCCTCTCCAAAATTCTTCCATTACTTGGTTTCGACCAAGCTGAAGAGTCATGCTTGCGCTCCTCTTCAAAAACCCTTATATTCATTAACGGTCGCGAGATGAGTGTCTCAAAGATCATCTCATCCGTCCAACTTCACCAGACTTGGTTATACAACCCCGGTCAGTCGGGAGTTATTTGGTTAGTGAGGCGTCATTACCCATCACTTTACCACACCATAATGCAAAGACTTGCATAAAATACACATGATACTTCACAAGTATCGACTTTACGAATAACACGGTTATTCAATTCAAGCATTACATGCTATCTTTCGTGGATCCATGATCCACACATTCCAGAATATCAATCATGTCACAAACTGGGGGATACATACGGGGTATTGGTCGGCGGTTTACGGCGTGCGGCGTGCAACGCGCCATCACAAGAACGTGTCGGGAAGTCATGGACGGTTAGAGATGAACAGTGAGAAGTGGGCAAGACTGGTCGACGCACAACTCCACTACTTCATCACTCCACTTCCTACGAGAGACGTGAATGAGGCTCAATGACTTGTATAAATAGGTTCTCCGCCCTATTTCAAACAACAACACAAGTCCAGACGAGACAGAAAAACCAAGTGTTAATACAAAAACGTATTCAAACACCCAGAGCTTGCTTGCATCAATCACAAGCCTGCTCACCTTTTTACAAGTCATAAGCAAGCCAACACCTTCACAATCTCAATACCTTCTTCGCTTCCCTCCCTAAGATCAACCCCATCTCCTTCACTTTGTGACCGAAACAAGTTTGGAACGGCCATTTCTTGGTTTAGGCCGGACTTGCCTGCATTGATCTCTCGAATCTACAAGCACTCACCGCGCAGTGCATTTGTTTAAAGGTTTAAATTCATTCCTCATCCACACCCCAAATTACCAAATTCTGCAGGAGTAGTTTTCACCCATAAACAATTGGCGACCACAGTGGGAGATTGATCTATCGGTTGCAAAAAATTGAATTCTCAATCCTTCAGTTTTCATCCCGCGATGTATCCTCACTCGGAGACCACAGGCGGTTCAGATATCATGGGAAGCATAGCTGGAATGTTGGAGGATGTCTTGGCAAATCAAGCCGGTATCACCAGAAGGCAGAGCGAGACATTTCGCCTTTTGAATGATATAGCAGCACAATTACAAGGAGGGTCGATAGGCATCGACTCGAGAAAGGTAAGAAACGTTGAATCCTTAGTCAGGAGTCACACCTTTACAAGTGGAGAAGCAAAGAGAGCACGCAGTCGAAAACGAATCAAGAAAGATGGACAACACGGTCCAGACAGGGGAAAAGACTTGTCCGGAGTACTACAATGTCTGCCAGATAAAGAAAGGGAGCCTGCAGCCTATGGAGCCCTGCTAGAGGATTTATATCTCAAAACTCTTGCTGAAGCCCGGAAGACTGTCCAATCCGCGTCGACTTTTCAACCGACTGAAGAAACGCTTGAGGAAGGAGAAATCAATCAGAAATACCGAATACGAGAGGATGGGAGCGTTCAATCCGATCACTCAAAGCGGTGACATCACGACACCTTCCATATCCCTTTACCTAGGCAAGCGATCCGCAGATATGATGGCACTCGCAAATCTTCCAACTTCATCTCCTGTTCCACATCAAAGCCACGGAGAGACGTTACAACGCCCACTGACGCAGGAAAAGTCAGACACAACGTACTTACATTTCCCCTTCCCGATGAAGAAGATTCTGGAGCTACTGGAGGCGTGGGTACGGAATGGAGAAGTGGGGCTACCCCCAGTATGGCGTCCGCCCACTGATCAAGAAGTAATGGACCCGAGGTACTGTCATTACCACCGGTTCCTTCATCACCCCACCAGTGAATGCAACGCTTTGAAGCGCATTGTTCAGGAGAATCTTGGTCCAGATCGATAACTCTAAATTGGTGCGGAGGATTTTCTTAGAAAGGCGACTCCGGTTCGATACAAGTGAGGCTTCGAAAGCAAGTAAGTTTTACTCAACAATTTTACAAGAAAGATAGTTTGGAATCCACTGGGGACTTGGCATCTGATAGGTGTAGAATACACCGTATTTACTATCTAAAGTTTATGCTTTCTTTGCTATTTTTCGTGTGAATTTTGTATTTTACGCTTGTTTTGAGTTTTGTAGCTACTTTGGAGTCGCACGGAGGAAAAGAAGAAGAAACTATCCAATTTGAGCAAAAGGGCGTAATTGTCATTTCACAAGCAAGTTATATGGAGCCTGGCCACGGTTAAGGGATAGACATTTTGTTTTGATGAAGAATTGTTAAAGGCACCCAAGGAAGTTACTCAGGGTACCATCTGGGGTGGCTCTTATTTGGGGTGCAAACAAGTCGTCCCAATTTAAGGCCCTAGCTAGGTCGAAGAAATCATTTCTTCTTCTTCCTCAATCATTCTACAGCTGCTGTAATAAACTCGAGAGAAACCAAGAACAGATTGGAAAATTGATGAATCTGCGGTAGTGGATCGAGTTAGTTGCCAATGTGACTGAAATAGAAGAATGAAGAAAGGGTTAATGGGTATGAAGTTGAGCTGTGAGGTGATTGAGATCCAGAGAAGACCCTGATGCTGTTGATTGTTGAATAGTGAAGATGGGTGGCGTCTGGGAATGGATCGATGTTGTTGAGTAAAACAGGAGTTGGGTTTGGTTGTCAAAGAAGTTGATGGCGTTTTTAGGGTTTGAATCGAGTCCGTGATTGAAGCTCGGGAAGAAATGGAAGCATTTGTTGTCGAGTGAAGATGGGTGGCGTCCTGGGGACGTTGTTGATGTCGAGATTAAGGTCTTTGGATAAAAGAATGGACGGGGTTTCTTTTGGTGAATCGGGAGTAGAAATTGGAGTTCGTATGGGTTGAAATTGCAGACACAGGGATGAGCTCTCTGAGAAGAATCTGATGCTGCCAGGAATTAAATGATTGCTCATGGCAGTGAAGAGTTGGTGGTTGTGTTGCAGCTGATTTGTGGCAGTGAGCTGAGCAGGGAAGCAACAGAGGAGCTCAAATGGATATGAAAGTTTTAGTCTTTGTGTGTGACAAGATTGGCAAATGGAATGCAGGTCTGAATCCAACAAGGGAAGGCTGGTCAAATGTACGGTCTGGGTGAAGATTTGAACAGGTTATGGAAGAATTGATTAAGAACCCCAGGGTTTAAGAGAAGGCTCAAGAAGCACCTGGTGGATTATGAAATTGTATGGGCTGAGATGCAGTGGCAGTATGTTGCAGTTTTAGAAGCTAAGAAGTTTAGCAGGGAAGCAAGGATTGCAAATGCAATTGCAGCTCAGATGAATTAAGGCTGTACTATGGGGTGGCCTGAGATGTGAGAATGGCGAGTGCAAAGTTGGTTTGAACCGCTGCCGCAATTGCAGAGTTGAGGCGCGTGGTGGTTTGAACCGAGATTTGGAATCACAAGGTGTATGGGCAAATGGCTAAATGATAGAGTAATCTTTGTTGTGCTCGAGGATTGAATGAGCGAGGATATGGGAGCAGATGTTGCGGGAAATGATGAAAGAATTGATAGTTGGAACTGAGGCTGGTGGAGAAGAAGTTGCAAAGAAGGGTGAGAAGATGAGATGGAGAAGAAGATATTGAACTGTAATGGAATTGAATTGGCAGTTGGTATTGAGCATGGAGGTGTTGCAATGGATCAAATGATTTGAAGCTTAGGCAACAGATGCAGCTGAACTGAAGAGCAGGGAAGGATACAGCCATCTGGGCTGTGTACAATGGTAAGCATGGCCATCTTGGCCGTGAACTACTTTGGCTTAACCAACTCAGAACCCAGTCAGCCGACTCAGCAACTGACTCGGTTCTGACTCAGTGACTTAGACCTTGACCTGGTCAACGAGTTAACGACCGTTAGTCAACGATTAAGTATAACGGAATCTTGACGGAATATTCCATCAACGAGAGGTGTATTTTCAGGTGGCGTGGCGGCGACTATTCGGAAGCCATAATCCAGTTTTCCAGCGAGCAAAAATTCCAGAATTTTCTATGGACTTCTCTCATGGGTATGAAGACTTGGACTAGGAATTGGATGGAGAATTGGACTCAAATTTGGAAAGAGAAGATGGAAGAGTTGAGAAAGGCTTGGATTTGGAAATTGAATTGCTAAAGGAAAAGGATTCTAATCCTTGGAAGAATTGGAGAATATTGAAGCCTATAAATAGAGAAGTTTTCTACATCTTTTGGACATATTACACACATCTCTACACACACAACACTTTTCTTTTCTTATTCTTTGTGTGAACTCTTTAGCATGAGTAGCTAATTTTATTGATTGAGGATGAATTCCTAGTTCTTAATTTATGTTTTGAGTTTTTGTTTCAATTCTATCTTGAAGTTTTTTCACATGATTATCGATTGTTTTTACTAATAGGAATGATCTTAAAGACATTCATGATTGATTGATAGATTATTTAGGTGGCCAACTAAATTGATTTGTTAATTTGATCTAAAGCTAGTGAAAGTTAGGAGATAAGTAATCGTTTCTTGACTCTTTACATAAGTAGCAAACACGAGACCTTGCGGAGGGATTCCTTGGAGCAATTGTGGATGCCAAGACTTGCCAAGAATGGCCGGTAGGTTCATCCATCCGGGCACTCGCTCCAACCGTGTGCCCTCGGCGCCTTGTGCATACACATCGACTCTAGGAAGAGACCCTGATCGCCCAACCAGGGTATAACCTACATATAGTTGGGAATCCCAGGTACCTCTTAGGATAGGCTTTCATGGGCCCCAAATTTTCATGGTTGAGCTTCGGGGAGCGGTGTAACCTTCCCCCTGAACCACGGCGAGAGATACCCCCTTATATGACGCACTTTAGGTCTTACATTTGCCTCTTACGAAATGTTATTCGCGAGGGTTACGCCTAAAGTTCGTCCCATTCATTTGCGCATTTATATTTGTTAAATCATTCAATCATTCATGTTTCATTAAGATATTTGTTTGCGAAATATTCGCACGATTCATTTCACTTGTTGTATTTCACTTCTCTTTTTTAGTATTCTCATTTTACTCTTGGCTGCGAGATTCTCGCACATCATTATCATCATTTGTTACCTTGCATCCTGTTTGTTATTGATTATTCACTTCTTATGCCTTTTGTTTGTTCAAATTCTTGGCTTTTGTTCCTACTTCTATCACAAATATTACGTGCATCTCTGGTGGTGGTGGTAACGTCTCGACCCGCTTCTTCTCCCTTTAGAAAGTGATTCGAGCTTCCCCGATCAATCATCCTGAGAATAATTCTCTTTATGTTTCTACAATCGTTTGTTTGATGCCCATGGAAGCGATGGTAAGAACAAAACTCATGACTTCTATCGCCCGGCGGTGGTTCCATTCAACATTCCAAGGTGTGTACATTTTCCATCACAAGATCTTTTCTAGCATTCGGTGGAGGCATCTTAATGCATTCCCATCTTTGTTCTATGACTTCTCTGCCCTCCACGGTTATTTTGTCTTCGTCCACCATAAGTTTCTTGCATATGATCTAGCCTACGAATCTTATTATTGCTTCATTACGGTTGTAGTAGTTCTTTCACGTTCAAACTCTTCTTGATCGTGGCTTCCCATGGCTACTATCTTCTCGCTGTCCTCATGCGAAGTTATGTATTTATGAATTGAGGTAACAAACTTGCGTTCGCGGCGTTGGAGCTCGTGTCGCGGACCTGGATAAGAATTCATTTCATTTTGTCTTTCTTCTAAGGAAACATATTCTTCTGTAATTCTCGATTCATCGTGATTGTATTTTGATTCTAAAAATTTGAATGTATAACAAGTTAGTTTAAGAGAGCATTCACAAATGAGAGTATGAGATATCTCTCCTGATCCCGCCATTGTTTGCACATGGTCCTCCATCTTACGTCAACTGTCTTAAGCTCTCGCCAATCCTTTGTTTCAACCCGAATACATCTTCACTACTGAGAGTTGTTACTTATGTATGCTCCCAGGAATGTGGCTTGTAAATGATTGAATGATGTGATTGTGTTCCTTGGCAGACCTTCAAACCATTTTAGTGCTTCTCCTATTAAGCTTGACGCGAAATATTTGCACAATATGGCATCATGATTCTCCCATTGTAACATACATCTCATGTAAGCCTTAATATATTGTATCAGCTATGCCGCGTTTTGCGGGGAGATTGGTGTTTTTGACCTTCTCCATCATTTCTCATATTCATCCTTGATGATTCTCCTGTTTCATTCCTCCTTCCTCCACCAAGTCTCCCACTTCTTCTTGACCGAAGTACATTTCTTCTTCTAACCATCTTTCTTTTTCAATGAATTCTTGAGTATCTTTTCCAAAATAGCGCATATGTAGCAACGGGTTTCCCCCACTACACCCTCACTATATTTTGATTAATTAGTCCATTGAAAGTTGTATAATTGAGAATGTTTATTGATTAATTTCATGAGTTGTTTACACGGGAAAAGTATGATTACACTTAGACTGAACTTTCTCTCTCACTTGCCCAACAATTCCAAAAAGATCTCTCTCCCACAACAGACTCACTCAACCCTTTATTGCGATACATAGTGGATGACGGCTAATCTATCCTTTTATTTTGAAATTTCCGCGAAGTGTCGCAGATGTACAAACATTTATTCGCGACACTTCTTAACCCTCGCCGGTTCCATGTCTTTCGCTGTTTTGTGTGTCGTTATTCATCGCGTCATTTATTTTAATTTATTTATTAACCCCGCGAGCCCTGCACGTTGCGATATTATGATCCTACAATTTGGAAATTGAATTGCTAAAGGAAAAGGATTCTAATCCTTGGAAGAATTGGAGAATATTGAAGCCTATAAATAGAGAAGTTTTCTACATCTTTTGGACATATTACACACATCTCTACACACAACACTTTTCTTTTCTTATTCTTTGTGTGAACTCTTTAGCATGAGTAGCTAATTTTATTGATTGAGGATGAATTCCTAGTTCTTAATTTATGTTTTGAGTTTTTGTTTCAATTCTATCTTGAAGTTTTTCACATGATTATCGATTGTTTTTACTAATAGGAATGATCTTAAAGACATTCATGATTGATTGATAGATTGTTTAGGTGGCCAACTAAATTGATTTGTTAATTTGAAACAACGCTAGAAAGTGAACCAAGCGAACCGAGTTTAACTACTAGTACTAAACCTAAATTCATAAATCTTAATGCATTCAGGGAATTACATCTTGTAAGCGAACCTCGGGGTGGTTCTTTTGAATAGAATCGATAACTAAGCGGACATGTTACTCGGTGAAATTAGGGATTTTGGGGCTAGCTAAGCGGACTCGCTATCCTACGGTTGGTGATAATCTGTGACTAATAACAAGTAGAAAAGAACATAACTTTAATCATTGTTTTGCAACGAAGAAGGATTCCTTGGTCTTGTCTCTCTTATTGCTTTCAACTTTATCTTTCTTTTGCTTTGTTTTTTTTTTTTGCTTTTTACACCCCCCCTTTTGTGACAATTTTTACAACTAGAATCTCTTGCTCCTCGTGGGAACGAACTTGACTTCCATTATATTATTTTTAATTGAGTGGAAATATTGATTAATTTGATTGCACCTACGACACGCATCAAATTTTGGCGCGCATTGCTTGGGGAGCAACCGGCGATTTTTAGTTGTTTTTATTTTTATTTTTGCTTTATTCTTGCTTTGTTAGATTCTTTACCGTATCTAACTTAGTTTGTGAGAATCTTGTTTCAGGGGTTATACCTTTGGTGAATGCTTAAAGAGGGCAGACCGAGTCCAATACGTCTTCGATCCGGCACTCAACTAAAGGATTTCATTCGAGCGATTAACACTCCACTTCCTCCTTCTTCATCAAGTGATTCGGACAAAGAGGAAGAAACAATGGCTGAACGTACACTAAAGGACCTAGCTTCTCACAAGCTTGACACACAACAATGGTGTATCCAAACTAACTCAACCTTCGAGATCAAGCCGGGGTTGATTAGAGAGTTACCAAAGTTCCATGGCATGGTGAATAAGGACCCAAACAAACATCTTATGAACTTCTATGCCATAGTTATGGCTATGCTTCCACCGGAGACTAATGCGGATGGAGCAATGTTGAAAGCTTTCCCGTTTTCTTTGGCGGGCAATGCTAAGGAATGGTTATATTATTTGCCTTCCGGAAGTATCACAACATGGAATGGGATGAAGAAACTTTTCCTCGAGAGATATTTTCTCGCATCCAAAGCTACTCAAATTCGCAAGGAGATTTGTGGATTGAAACAACAAGTGGGAGAATCATTGTATGAATGTTGGGAGCGATACAAGAGGTTGGTGGCAAGCTGTCCACACCATCAATTTAGTGATGTTATGATACTCCAATACTTCTACGAAGCTCTTCACCCAAGTGATAGGTCTCTTCTTGACGCCGCGGGTGGTGGTGCACTAATGAACAAGACGGTGACTCAAGCTACCGAGTTGATTGAAAGTATGGCGGCAAACTCGCAACAATTCTACACAAGAGATGAACCCATGGTTAGGCGAGTGCATGAAGTTAGTGATTCATCATCACAACTTGATCAAAGAATGAGTAACATGGAGATAATGATTCAAAGGATGGCCGCGGTTATTATTCCGGATAATGAGACCGAACAAGTGAATTCTTTATATCCGAATCAAAGGCCAAGGTACGATCCATACTCGAATACTTACAATCCCGGGTGGAAGGATCATCCTAACTTTAGCTATGCAAATAAGCAAGTGGCGGTTCCTAATCCATATGAGCAACAAGGTGGTTTCCAACAATCACGTTTTCAACCTCAACAACAATTCCAACCTCAAGTGAAGGAACATGGATCTTCGATAGATGATAAGCTTAATGTCATGATGCAAAGTATTACGTCAATGTTTCAACAAAATCAACAAAAGACCGATTCGGCAATCAAGGATTTACAAATTCAAGTGGGGCAATTAGCGACCGATGTGAACTTATTGAAAGCGCAAGCGTCCACAAAACTTCCTTCACAACCATTTGTTAATCCAAGAGAGAGCGTTAATGCGATTACTTTGAGGAGTGGGAAACAAGTGGAGCAACCAAATCAACAAGATAAGGTGTATGATGAGAAAGAGGAAATTGAAACCGCACCAAAGGAGAAAACATCTCCAACCAACCAACCCGAGGAGACGGTTCCTACTTTCACAACTCCACCCCCGTTCCCTAGCCGATTTGCTAAATCAAAGAAAGACTTGGAATACATGGATATTTGGGAGATCTTTAAGAAAGTACAAGTCAATATTCCACTCATAGAAGCTATTCGTCAAATTCCTCGTTGTGCAAAGTTCTTAAAGGAGTTGTGCATGAAGAAGAAAAGGTTGAAAGGGAATGAAGTCATGAGTGTGGGGGAGAATGCTTCGGCGTTTATTCTCAAGAAACTCCCACCAAAATTAAAGGATCCCGGTAGTTTCAATATACCTTGCACAATTGGTAAAACAAGGTTTACTCGAGCTTTGCTAGATTTGGGAGCATCGGTTAATGTTATGCCTTCCTCGATTTATGATTCTTTGAATCTTGGTCCTCTTAAAGAGACCGGGGTAGTTCTTGAACTTGCTAACCGATCTAATGTTTACCCGAAAGGGATTGTTGAGAATGTTTTGGTGCAGGTTAATGAGCTTGTATTTCCGGCCGATTTCTATGTCTTAGACATGAATGATGAGAATTCTTCCAAGTCTACACCTTTGCTATTGGGTAGACCATTCTTAAGCACCGCCGGAACAAAGATTGATGTCCAAAATGGCACCTTGACTATGGAGTTTGATGGTACACTCATCCACTTCAATATCTTTGAGACAACGCGATACCCTAGTGATGTGAAATCATGTTTTCCTGTGAAAGAGATTGATCCGGGCTAATGAATCTTGCAAGAGCTAAGTCGGGCCGTCGACTTTAAAACAAGCGCTTAATGGGAGGCAACCCATAGGTTTTGTATTTCTTATTCTTTTTGCTTTTTGTTATTTCTTTTTCTTGTTCCTTATCATGTTAAAATCTCCCACCTTGACTTTACTAGGAGGATTCAATTACATTGAGGACAATGTAAGGTTTAAGTGTGGGGGAGTGGTTAAGCATGTTTTTAAAACAAAAATTACAAAAAAATTAAAAAATTTTTAAAAAAAAAAAAAAAAAGTTTTACATAAAAACTCCAACTTTTAAAGATTTTAGAGTCCCTAGCATACTTCTAGGTATGTTTACATAGAGATTTTGACCGACATAATTGAACTTGGAAATGTTAGAGAACTACATTCGGATTTCTTGCTTGTTAGAGTGTTAAATAATGGATTTAATCATGCCGGTGATGCGAATTTGGTGCAGGGAGAAATGCATTATTAGAGTTGCTTGATCAATCATTAGTGGAGACTACCCGTATTCATATCATGTGAGGCACCGACCAGAAATTTTCCATCTACTAAAGAGCTTCTTTTGAGTGTGTGTCACCGTAAGTAAATTCCGGGTAGAATGGTGAGCTACCCAACCTCCCACCAATAGAAGCACTACTCTTTGATCTCTTGAGTGCTAATTTTGTCAATCATGAAGGGTGACGTCTATAGATGAAAGCCTCCTTCTTGTAGTTCGATTTGCAGTTAGCACCATTCTCTCTCTCGACAACAACGGATCCATAGAAACACATTCATCATCAACAAGGAGCGACATCAAAATCTACAAGGAAAGTTGGAAAAGTTCAAGGTTTATAAGCAACGGAAAGAGAAAAAGAGCAAATTTCAAATTCAAGTAAAGCAACATACAAAGAGCAGATTTTTACATATATGTTGAGGACTTACAATACAATGAGGTAATTTTATATCCAAGTATGAAGACTTATTCACAAGAGCAAAGAAAAGTAAAAGGTGAGAATTGTTGAAGTTTATGATTTTGAGGCGATACAAGTTGTGAAGAATCAAGCGGTAAAATACTTCTCCCACGGCCATGATTTATTTTGTATTTAATTTCTCTTGTTCAAGAAAAAAAAAATTGAAAAAAGAAAAGAAAAGGAAATAAAAAAAAAAAAAGAACAAGAGAAATATTTGTTCTTATTTTTGTTAATAAGCCGTGGGGAAGGAAAATCTATAAGGAAGTTTCAAGCGACAAGGATTTAAGATAAAAAGGTTACAAATTGTCAAGGATTTACGAAATTCAAGAGTTTATCATCAATAGTTGAAACCGAAGACGAAGACTAAGAAGATCAAGACAAGGAGTGGAAGACGTTTCTATTGGATGCCGTGAGAGTGGTGTTATCATAATTGGCGATCGGATGTGAAGGTGAGTAAGTAATCTCATCCTCGATAATAATGGTTGATTTCCTTTCGTAGAGATCGTCAGAAAAATGGTTTTTCAAAATATTAAAAGATGTGGGTTTTTAAAAATATTTCGGAAGTTGTCCTTCCCACCATTCAACGTGTCGCAGGAATTTTCTCTTCATTCCTACCTGCACACATGTGAGAACCTTAAAAAAGCCGTCTTTTTGAGTGCAATTATCATAAAATCCTATTTGGTGAGGCAGAAGTCGAGGCGAAATGCTTATTGATCGTTTCTCAAACACGCGTTCTCTCATTATGGGATGGTTATTTCTCACTCAACATTCAAGAATGAGAATATGTCTTTAGTATTTCTAACTTCTTATTACTAGCATGCAGAAACTCTATGTCCTCATAGCTTTTTGGATGCTTGGGACGCTTGAACGCTTTGAAGTTGTGAGTTTTTAGTTTGATTTGCTCGAGGACTAGCAAAGTCTAAGTGTGGGGGAATTTGATAGGTGTAGAATACACCGTATTTACTATCTAAAGTTTATGCTTTCTTTGCTATTTTTCGTGTGAATTTTGTATTTTACGCTTGTTTTGAGTTTTGTAGCTACTTTGGAGTCGCACGGAGGAAAAGAAGAAGAAACTATCCAATTTGAGCAAAAGGGCGTAATTGTCATTTCACAAGCAAGTTATATGGAGCCTGGCCACGGTTAAGGGATAGACATTTTGTTTTGATGAATAATTGTTAAAGGCACCCAAGGAAGTTACTCAGGGTACCATCTGGGGTGGCTCTTATTTGGGGTGCAAACAAGTCGTCCCAATTTAAGGCCCTAGCTAGGTCGAAGAAATCATTTCTTCTTCTTCCTCAATCATTCTACAGCTGCTGTAATAAACTCGAGAGAAACCAAGAACAGATTGGAAAATTGATGAATCTGCGGTAGTGGATCGAGTTAGTTGCCAATGTGACTGAAATAGAAGAATGAAGAAAGGGTTAATGGGTATGAAGTTGAGCTGTGAGGTGATTGAGATCCAGAGAAGACCCTGATGCTGTTGATTGTTGAATAGTGAAGATGGGTGGCGTCTGGGAATGGATCGATGTTGTTGAGTAAAACAGGAGTTGGGTTTGGTTCTGTCAAAGAAGTTGATGGCGTTTTTAGGGTTTGAATCGAGTCTGTGATTGAAGCTCGGGAAGAAATGGAAGCAGCTGTTGTCGAGTGAAGATGGGTGGCGTCTGGGACGTTGTTGATGTCGAGATTAAGGTGCTGGATAAAAGAATGGACGGGGTTTGCTGGTGAATCGGGAGTAGAAATTGGAGTTCGTATGGGTTGAAATTGCAGACACAGGGATGAGCTCTCTGAGAAGAATCTGATGCTGCCAGGAATTAAATGATTGCTCATGGCAGTGAAGAGTTGGTGGTTGTGTTGCAGCTGATTTGTGGCGGTGAGCTGAGCAGGGAAGCAACAGAGGAGCTCAAATGGATATGAAAGTTTTAGTCTTTGTGTGTGACAAGATTGGCAAATGGAATGCAGGTCTGAAGCCAACAAGGGAAGGCTGGTCAAATGTACGGTCTGGGTGAAGATTTGAACAGGTTATGGAAGAATTGATTAAGAACCCTGTGGTTTAAGAGAAGGCTCAAGAAGCACCTGGTGGATTATGAAATTGTATGGGCTGAGATGCAGTGGCAGTATGTTGCAGTTTTAGAAGCTAAGAAGTTTAGCAGGGAAGCAAGGATTGCAAATGCAATTGCAGCTCAGATGAATTAAGGCTGTACTATGGGGTGGCCTGAGATGACAGAATGGCAGAGTGCAAAGTTGGTTTGAACTGCTGCTGCAATTGCAGAGCTGTAGGCAGTGGTGGTTTGAACTGAGAGCTGGAATCACAAGGTGTATGGGCAAATGGCTAAATGATAGAGTAATGTTGTTGTGCTCTGAGGATTGAATGAGCAGGATATGGGAGCAGATGTTGCAGGGAAATGATGAAAGAATTGATAGTTGGAACTGAGGCTGGTGGAGAAGAAGTTGCAAAGAAGGGTGAGAAGCTGAGATGGAGAAGAAGATATTGAACTGTAAGGGAATTGAATTGGCAGTTGGTATTGAGCATGGAGGTGTTGCAATGGATCAAATGATTTGAAGCTTAGGCAACAGATGCAGCTGAACTGAAGAGCATGGAAGGATACTGACCATCCGGGTTTGTGTACAATGGTAAGCATGGCCATCTTGGCCGTGAACTACTTTGGCTTAACCAACTCAGAACCCAGTCAGCCGACTCAGCAACTGACTCGGTTCTGACTCAGTGACTTAGACCTTGACCTGGTCAACAGTTAACGACCGTTAGTCAACAGTTAAGTATAACGGAATCTTGACGGAATATTCCATCAACAGAGGTGTATTTTCAGGTGGCCGGCGGCGACTATTCCGGCCATAATCCCAGTTTTCCGGCGAGCAAAAAATTCCAGAATTTTCTATGGACTTCTCTCATGGGTATGAAGACTTGGACTAGGAATTGGATGGAGAATTGGACTCAAATTTGGAAAGAGAAGATGGAAGAGTTGAGAAAGGCTTGGATTTGGAAATTGAATTGCTAAAGGAAAAGGATTCTAATCCTTGGAAGAATTGGAGAATATTGAAGCCTATAAATAGAGAAGTTTTCTACATCTTTTGGACATATTACACACATCTCTACACACACAACACTTTTCTTTTCTTATTCTTTGTGTGAACTCTTTAGCATGAGTAGCTAATTTTATTGATTGAGGATGAATTCCTAGTTCTTAATTTATGTTTTGAGTTTTTGTTTCAATTCTATCTTGAAGTTTTTCACATGATTATCGATTGTTTTTACTAATAGGAATGATCTTAAAGACATTCATGATTGATTGATAGATTGTTTAGGTGGCCAACTAAATTGATTTGTTAATTTGATCTAAAGCTAGTGAAAGTTAGGAGATAAGTAATCGTTTCTTGACTCTTTACATAAGTAGCAAACACGAGACCTTGCGGAGGGATTCCGTGGAGCAATTGTGTGTAGAAACAACGCTAGAAAGTGAACCAAGCGAACCGAGTTTAACTACTAGTACTAAACCTAAATTCATAAATCTTAATGCATTCAGGAATTACATCTTGTAGGGATTTTAGGGCGAACCTCGGGGTGGTTTCTTTTGAATAGAATCGCGAGAATGAATATTCGTGAACTTGCGACACTTAGCGAGATATTCAGAAAATAAAGGATAACTGATAACTAAGCGGACTGTTAATAAATATTCTTGATCACACATCTCGGTGATTAACGAGAGAAAAGGTTTGAGAGATACTCAAGAATTCATTGAAAAAGAGAAATGGCTAGAAGAAGAAATTAGGGATTTTGGGCTAGCTAAGCGGACTGCTATCCTATTCCTACGGTTGGTGATAAGAGCATAAATGGAAAATCAAGAGATGGAAGAGGCAATCCGGCAAGAATAACCATGTGACTAATAACAAGTAGAAAAGAACATAACTTTACATGCAAGTGTAAAGACGTCCTGCGATTTTGTCGTAATGAAAGGTGGCAGGGGGAAGACCTCTAATTAGGGAGGTATAACTTGGAAGACCACACAAAAATGATAAGGCAAGGTCAATGGGCCATTGCATGAAAATGTAAAGGCGGCACCGCAACCTTGTCGCAACAAGAAGAGATAAAATAAAGACTACCGAAATGATAAGGAGAGAAAAGTAGATTTCTCCATTCATGGAGATACCTGCGACCTCGTCGCAATACAAAATTCGACATCAGTGAAGAATACATTTCAAAATGATGATGACTGAGTAAAGATCATTTCGTAAAATTGAAGGCGAATAAACTTGCGAGATTATAGTCATAGTTAAGAAGAAGAAAATAAGAGAATTATTCAACAAGGGATTTAATCTTTCAAAACAAAAAGGCAGTCGCAGCAAAAGTTATAAAGTAGTTAATTCTCTACATCAATTTTATCATCTTCACCAATAATTTTCTCAGCTTCACCTTCACCGGTCAATGGATGTTTATCAGAAATATTTTCAGCACTTTCATTCTCGCCAGCTGGTGGATTTTCATCAGAAATTTTTTCAGTCAGACCTTTGTTGCTAACTTCAGTATTAGCGATATCTTCGCCGCTTTCATAGTCATAATCACTATCAGGAGAATCAGGGACTTCATCATCACTTACTTCCAAAGGATCAACATGAATAGGAGCAAGGGATTTAGACAATAAAATGTCATTCACAAGGACTTCAGCTTTGAGGGGGAATTGACGAAGCAACGCCTTTTGACGATTCTTACTATCTATGTCTTTACAGTAAGACATATAATCAAATCTTCGATTCCGCACGTCGCAGAACGAGCAAGAGAAACGAGTAACCCATTTTCTTTGCGAATCTTAGAGTAATCTGATCTGAGGGTGGAGATAGTAGAGCGAAGTTTCTTCTCAGAATCTGCAAAACAAGTGCGCAAGATTAAACATAATTAAAGATTTTTAGAATAATTAATGGATTAAGATAGTCAAATAATATGACTACCTTCCTTCTGAGAAGTAAGATGCTTGAATTAAGTCGCAAAATTATTCCCAAACAGTCCATGGCATCATCAAATGTATCTCCAACTAGGCCTTTCAATCGAGCTCGCAAGCTCTTTTCATTCGAAACAAGTATAGAATTCTCGATTCGCAAGAGTAGAGTTGGATTTTTCTAATTTGGAACATTGATCTTTGAATTGGTTTGCTTTTAGACTTAAGGTTATTACGCCTGAATAAGTTTATCTCTCTCAAAGTAATTTCTCAAGTTGCTTTTTCAAAGTATAACTGGAGAAATGTTAGAGGCATGAATAGTAGGATTATTATGAGGAGCGCGAAGAGTTCGAGCATAGGAATCTTTGTCATTAATAATGTTCTCGCGAGAATCGACCAAGAAATCATCTTGCGATGATCTTGCAAAGGAGAAGAAGGTGTAAAGGAGGGAAAGGAAACACCGGGAGGAATAACAAGTTAAATAAGAAACAGAGGCAACAATATATTGTTAATAAAAAACAAATGTTTCTTAAATACCTTGTCAAGGCTTTCTCTTTGAAGCCATAGATTTTACTCATGAAGAGGGCTTTGATTGCAAGGGATTCTTGTTGCGAAGTAGATTTCGAAAAGCGAGCCAGGGTCCTTCACGGTAAATTTAGTTTTGGTTCTTGCTAAATAACAATGGCGTAAAAGGAAATTACAAAATTAATCATCGAGTGATTTTAACAAAGAAAGATAATCTCAAGATTAATGGTGAGATGGCAAGATTAACAAACCTAGACGCCATGAGAACGACAACTGATAAAAATGGTAAAGAAGATGGTGAGAGAAAATAGTGGGACCGACACTTGAGAATGATGAAGAAGAAGAACACTTGAGACGATGAAGAAGATGAAAAAGAAAAGGAAAATTCTTCACGGGGGACACTCCTATAAATAGACGAGAAAAATATTACGACCTAGGATAACATTAAATGCACATAGGTAAAAGGGGTAAATATAGACACGTGTAAACGGTCACTACTAAATCCAAGAAAACGGGCAAAAGGAATTTCCAGAGGATCCAAATATCGCACAACATATTTCCTAATAAACGAGAAGAGCTTGCGAGATTGATTATTTTCCGTAACTCATGAGGCAAGAAATGACACTTCATATATATAATACAAAGAAGCTCCAGAACTTCGCCAAAAGAATAGAGGCAAGTACGTAATTTTCAAGAAAAGTATTCTTTCGCTCGTTCCTTCACCAATTAAAACCAAGGATTATTACAACAATGAATTTTTCCTTCAAATCGCTCTTCAAGCAATATTCAAGGAAAAAGAGGCAAGATGTAGGATCATAATATCGCAACGGACAAGGTTCGCGGGATTAATAAACGACGATAGTCGAGGGAGCTAAAATAAACGACTTTGATGAATAACGACAAACAAAACAATTGGAAGACTAAGGGTTAAGAAACGAGAATGAATATTCGTGAAAAGAACTAGAAAATAAAGGATAACTTAGTTGTCAATCATTGTTTTGCAACGAAGAAGGATTCCTTGGTCTTGTCTCTCTTATTGCTTTCAACTTTATCTTTCTTTTGCTTTGTTTATTTTCTTTTGCTTTTTACACCCCCCCTTTTGTGACAATTTTTACAACTAGAATCTCTTGCTCCTCGTGGGAACGAACTTGACTTCCATTATATTATTTTTAATTGAGTGGAAATATTGATTAATTTGATTGCACCTACGACACGCATCAGCATCCCGCACGTGGAGAAAGAGGCTCAGTGATCAACGCCATGTTTGTTTCCATCCGTACCTCCCTTTTGCATAACATTTACAATTTCATGTGATATGTGCAATCATTTATGACCAAGATTCAAATTTCATTTAACATAATCTCTTTCAAAAAGGTTGTTCACAAAACTATCTCAAAATAAGTCAATTCAATCACCTATCAATCCAAAACCGGAGATCAAAGAAAATCCTCACTATCACTCAAAAAGAAAAAACATCTAAAAGAAGAGACAAGTATATAGCATGAATACTTCAAGGAAAGTCCTTCAAAGAACAACTCGTCCTTTCAGGCGAGAGAGACTTTCATCCTTTGAAGCACGACCTGCCTTGACTCCAGTTCCTTAGACAACTTCTCAACCTCTTCTTCCTGGCGAGCAACATAGTCCGCGGAAGGGACTTCATCCTGTAATTTCTGGAGCTCCTGAATCTCGGAGAAACCTTTGAAGAACCAAGGGGCATTGAAACCGTACTGCGCAAACACGTCTCGATGGCACTTCCAATCTTCAATCATCTCCTCAGAAACTGTTCGACCAGTCGTGACGCTCATCCCCTGGATAGAAACTAAAGCTTCTTGGACGCGGTTGACCAACGCAAGACGACTTTTGAGTTTCGTGGTGGTAGCAATGTGACCGTGCTTCTCCCATATCGCTGTGTACAACTCTTCGAACTGAACCAGCACGCTGAATCCACCAACCAACACATGACCTGGATAAGGGACAGTAAAAGGAGGATCGAACAAAGCCCCAGGTTGCATCACCGGCAATTCACCAACCGCAGGAGCCTTGTCAGTTGCAGGAGGCCTTTCAGAAGGGGTCACCACAATAGCCATATTGATTGGAACCTGTTCGTATGGATCTCAAGGGGAGCCGTCTCAACCATTGCGAGCACTTCGCCTCTCTCATATTCCTTAGGCATCTATTTCGCTCTCGGGTGCTAATTTCCATCACGACCCCGTCAACAAGATCACTAAGGGAAGCGCCTTGTTCAACCGAGCTTGCATCATCTCTGTCATGGTCGAAAAAGGGAGTTTCTCCGGACTTCTCGGCATGAAGGTCGGTGCATCGAGACTTCTCAAAGATGAAGACCAAGCATCACCAGCTTTCTCATTTTGAATGCGCGCCAACCTTGTGAAGACATTCTCTTTCGAAATTCCCTGATTTCAAGCAAGGATCGTTTTTAGAAGAATTTACACTGGAGAAATGAAAGAGCCGAGGGGAAAAGATTTAAATACCTGCATATTGGAGGAGTTGAGGACTACCGGACCGCATGCTTGCCTCTTAGGTCTCTCTCCTACTTGGGGACTGCAATCCTCAGCTCTGGTCCGTTTGGCTGGGAGCGGCTTCAACCGGAAATGCTTCGTCAAGACGTCAGAAGATGGTTCACCACGGGGATCTGTCACAACACTCTTTGAAAATTTCTGGAAAACCAACAGTTGTTTCTTCCAAAATTCCTTATACTTATCGGTTATCACTGGGTTTCTCCCAATAGGCCAGAAGGGAAGGCTCACCCGTTCTACAAACATGCTAGCGTTAAGAATATTCGGGAGAGATTCTTTCGGAACCCTTGGTGAACGAATGAATGGGACACCCTGATCAAATCCCATTTGGCGAGCAGCCCTGTCAATATTGTACGGAGTCACAGAAAATTCTCCGTTAAATAGAGACGGAACATATCCTGGAATGCAGCTGCGCAGGTAAATGAGTTCTCCAGATTTCATAGTTTCGACATCGGTACACAACACAGCATCAGGACCGTCAGAAGCGATAGCAAAGGTCTTTGGCTGAACAATGGAAGAGTGGACCGGCCCCCATGGACGGAAATCTACAGAAGACACATTGTCAAATACGTCCACAAGTTTCGCACCACCTCTGAGACGCCTTTTATTCCAACGGAGTATTCTCGAGCCACCATATAAGCTATTGAGCGAATTTCCAGGAGAAGGAGCGTAACTTTTGAAGTGTTCCCATAAGAGCGCCTGAAGAAAAGCGAAGTGAATGTGCGACTCCACCTTCTTGTACCCGTTAGAAGCATGCATGTCCATTGCTAAAGCATCCAAGTGAGAATACAGTGATCCAAGGAACAATGAGCCCAGAGGAAGAACTTCACCCTTCGCCAGCCTTATAGCAATCTTAACAAGGTCACTTCTAATGGTCTTCTTTCCAGAACCATCGTCGAATATATCCCTGGATAGCCATAAAGACAGGAACACAATCACACTGAGCTCGTTTTCCAACTCTTGGTCCGGCTCTGGGTCCGCAGGAGACCACTCCGACACCCACCAGGTGTAAAAGCATCTCGCATCCTTTTTCTCTTCCTTGTCCAGACCAGTTCGATTCTGCCACTTTTTGAAGTATAGCACCATAGTTACTTTTCTCCGTATCAGAGAGCTCGTAAGAAAGACTTCCAGCAACAGGCAAGTTCATTAATGCAGCTACACTCTCCAGAGTAATAGTCATTTCTCCCCATCTAGATATGGCTGTATGAGTAGAAATACGCCACCGAGAAATGAAGGTAATCAAACCCGTGATGTCTTTCCTAATTTCGAGAGTAGCGGATGCCATGACCGCATTGAGGATCTGCGCTTTGGTCAAATTTTCCTTAATGCCCTTATTACTCAACATGCGTGTCATCCATCCTTCATAAGAACCCAGTGGAGCATGGCAAGTCTTGAAGTCAATAGGAGAAGGCGGATATTCGTTTCTCTGGAGACAAAATCTCACCACAAGTGCTGAAGAAGAGAATGGATCAGTTCCCGTATTTTCTGAATCGGAAAGCAAGACTATCTTATGAGAAGGATGTCTCCTAATGCTTGAGAAAGGCGAGGTGAACAACTCATCATCAATGTTCGGCATATCTTTGAAGCTGTCAACACCTCCTGACTTGGCACCAACATTATCTTCAGAAGACATCTCAACATGGATTCTTTTCTTCCACAATGAAATAAAAGACAGGAGTTAGAACTTGTATGAAAAGCACATGGGAGATGTAGTCACACGACAAGACACAACTCACGTCGGAGCACACAAAACCGGCCCAAACACTGGCTTAAGTCAGGCACAAGTTTCAGTCTGGTATTGATTACAAGTCAGGTGCAAAGTTTCAGTCTGGTATTGATTTCAAGTCAGGTGCAAAGTTTCAGTCTGGTACAAGTTTCAGTCTGGTATTGATTTGATCTAGTACAAGTTTGATCTGGGTATTGATTTCAAGTCGGTACAAGTTTGATCTGGTACAACTTTCGATCTGGTATTGTTTTCAAGTCCGGTACAAGTTTCAAGTTCGGTGAAAATTTCAGTCAAGCATATATGAGTAAGACCCACGTTCCGGCATACACGGCGGGCCCACGTTCATTATCACGCATCATAACACGATTTTCTTTATTCATGGGAATCGTGTATGCGAGATTTCAAGCCAAGGTTTTCCTTTTCAAGATACAACCTAAAAGCTAGGTTTTGCATGTAATGGTGGAGAGACTAAGCATACGCACATCTTACCAAAGGTGTTTACCTAGCAAGCTAGCAAAAAAAAAAAAAGACCGAAACTCACCTTGGATGGACGGACGGCAGCAACGGCAACGATTCCGGCAATAAGCTCCAGCGGACAGCAGCAGCAACAGCGATTGGCGGCGGCAGCAAGGCTGCGGACGAGAGCAGCAAGGCTGCGGACGAGAGTAGCAAAAAAAAAAATTCGTGAGAAAAGAAAAAGGGTTTTGTCTCTTTTATAGACAAAAAATTAGAAGAATCCCAATAGAAGAATGATTCCTCCCTTATTTGGTTTCCTCTTTTGATTCAAATACCCAAAGAAAGAAACCGGCCCCACCAAGGATTCCATACAAGCGTGACGGCGTGGGAAACTAGCGGTCAGCCAACACTCTTAGGGTAAACTCCTTTTATCCTGTCTTTCTCACATATGTATGTCACCATCTCATGCCTACCACACAATAGTGTAACCATTATGTGCTAGGCGGGGACTTAATGTTGATGGTGGATTTTCGTTTAAGGTTAAATTTGAAAAAACCGAAAAAAATGCGTGACATCTTGTAAAAGATAAAGCCATTTATAAGTGTTGGATACTCCCTCACTTAATTCACCAAGAATGGAGCATGTAGCAACAATCCCGTTCTGTGAATACATGAAATTCCTCCAGGTTGGAGCATGTAGCAACAATCCCTTCCTGTGAATTTCATATCGGCCTTGTATTTCCAGTACCCATTATCGTGTGGCATGACGACTGAGTGTTACTCTTACAGAATAACACGAACCTCCAAGCACTATAATGAAACCATGTACGAAATACCCGCATGTGTGATTCTCGGTGTGTTATACTATCCCGAGCCCTCTCGGTGTGTTATACTAGCCCGATTGAGCCCCTCTCGGTGTGTTATACTAGCCCGATTGAGCATCCGGACCGACCGTATCGGTCGGATATGATCTCGATCGCGATCATCCAACTCCATAAGCATGATTGGATGACCCCAGATCAATTCCATCATCCCCAAGCGGTATGGAATACCCACGGCCGACCCCGCATGGTCGGCCATTGGCCTTTGCTTGCCAAAAGACGTTCATACCAAGCATTATGGACGGAAAACCCTAAATAAGGGTTTGCGGCATATTACATGTGTCGCAAAACAATCTCAACCATCCATCTTCGCAGGTCTAGATGGAGGGTGTAGATGTAGATTCAAAGGGCCCAGAGCATGTCAACACGATCACCGTGGGCCGCCTACACACTTGACCAATCGGTCAAGACCAACAATGTTTGGCCGTGACAAAATCATCACCCAAACAAGGAGTGGCGCACGGCTTTTGAAAGCCAAAATTAGGGTTTCAAATCATCACGTGCGTCCATCTTTCCGGCACGAATGGAGGGTCATGATTAGATTAAGCAAGGGCCGGTCATGCCAAAGCATGACCACCGTGGGCTCATCTACCTCCTCATGCGATCGGCCAAGGCATCCCATGCCCGGCTAATCCAAAACACCCGCCCAAACATGCGTGGTTACACTTCCCAAATTGCAACCGATCTCGACCACTCAACTTCACCGGATGATTTGAATGGCTTAGATCACGTTTTCATGGGATAGTCAGGTATAGATGTGAACACCAGCCTACCACCTACACGCTGGTATGATCGACCAAGACCGACCAAGATGGGTCGTCTTGAAACGCGTGCAGGAATGTCATGCGATCTCCAACTCCTTTGCGGAAAGGATTTCTGCCGCAAACCGATCTCAACCACTCCTCTTTGCCGGTCAAATTGAGTGGCCTAGATCGCACCTTCATGGGACGGTAAAACATGGACGTGTACACCAGCATGCCATCTACATACACGTCCGGTCGGTCCTCTCCAAAATTCTTCCATTACTTGGTTTCGACCAAGTCAAGAGTCATGCTTGCGCTCCTCTTCAAAAACCCTAATATTCATTAACGGTCGTGAGATGAGTTTCTCAAAGATCATCTCATCCGTCCAACTTCACTGACTTGGTTATACAACCCTGGTCGGGAGTTATTTGGTTAGTGAGGCGTCATTACCCATCACTTTACCACACCATAATGCGAAGACTGCATAAAATACACATGATACTTCACAAGTATCGACTTTCTAAATAACACGAGTTATTCAATTCAAAGATTACATGCTATCTTTCGTGGATCCATGATCCACACATTCTAGACATCAATCATGTCACAAAGCGGGGGATACATCTTTGGGGTATTAGTATGGCGGTTTACGGCGTGCGGCGTGCAACGCGCCATCACAAGAACGTGTCAGGAAGTCATGGACGGTTAGAGATGAACAGGAGAAGTGGGCAAGACTGGTCGACGCACAACTCCACTACTTCATCACTCCACTTCCCACGAGAGACGTGAATGAGGCTCAATGACTTGTATAAATAGGTTCTCCGCCCTATTTCAAACAACAACACAAGTCCAGACGAGACAGAAAAACCAAGTGTTAATACAAAAACGTATTCAAACACCCGAGCTTGCTTGCATCAATCACAAGCCTGCTCACCTTTCTGTTACAAGTCATAAGCAAGCCAACACCTTCACAATCTCAACACCTTCTTCGCTTCCCTCCCTAAGATCAACCCCATCTCCTTCACTTTGTGACCGAAACAAGTTTGGAACGGCCATTTCTTGGTTTAGGCCGGACTTGCCTGATTGATCTCTCGAATCTACAAGCACTCACCGCGCAGTGCATTTGTTTAAAGGTTTAAATTCATTCCTCATCCACACCCCAAATTACCAAATTCTGCAGGAGTAGTTTTCACCCATAAACAGCAGCTTCAAAGATATGCCGAACATTGCTGATGAGTTGTTCACCTTGTCTTTTACAAACATTAGGAAACATACCTCTCACAGGATAGTCCTGCTTTCCGATTCAAAAAATATGGAAGCTGATCCATCTACTTCTTCGGCACTTGTGATAAGGTTCTGTCTTCGAAGAAATGAACATCCACCTTCTCCTATCGACTTCAAGAATTGTCATACTCCGCTGGCTTCTTATGAAGGATGGATGAGACGCATGTTGAATAATAAGGACATTAAAGCCAATTTGACCAAAGCGCAAATCCTCAATGCAGTCATGGCATCTGCTACTCTTGAAATTAAGAAAGATGTTGCAGGCTTGATTAATTTAATTTATCGGTGGCGCCCTTCTACTCATAGAGCTATATCTAGATAGGGAGAGATCACTATTACTTTGGAAAGCGTAGATGTATTGATGAACCTTCCTGTCGCTGGGAATCTTTATTATGAGCTTTCTGACACGGAACAACATGATTATGACACTATACTCCAAAAGGTGGCAGAATTCGACGATCTGGACAAGGAGGAGAAAAAAGATACAAGATGCTTTTACACCTGGTGGGTATCAGAGTGGTCTCCTGTAGACCCAGAGCCGGATCAGGAGTTGGAAAACGAGCTCAGCGTGATTGCATTCCTGTCTTTGTGGCTATCCAAAGACATATATGACGATGGTTCTGGAAAGAAAACCATAAGGGGTGTTCTGGTTAAGATTGCTATAAACCTAGCAAAAGGCGAAGTTCTTCCCTTAGGTGCCTTGTTCCTTGGATCGCTGTATTCTCATCTGGACGCCTTAGCAATGGATATGCATGTTTCCAATGGGTACAAGAAGGTGGAGTCGTATGTCCATTTCGCTTTTCTTCAGGCATTCTTGTGGGAAAATTTCAAAAGTGATGCTCTTGTTCCTGCAACTTCGCTCGGAAATTTGTATGGTGGCTCGAGAATACTTCGTTGGTAGAGGAGGCGTCCCAGAACCGGTGCGAAACTCGTGGATATCTTTGATAATGTGTCTTCTGTAAATTTCCGTCCATGGGGGCCGATCCACTCTTCCATTCCTCAGCCGAAGACTTTTGCTATTGCTTCTGACGGTCCTGATATTGCGTTGCGTACCGATGCCAACACTATGAAATTTGGAGAACTTATTTATCTGCACAGCTGCATTCCGGGATATATACCTTCTTTATTTAACGAAGCTCTTATTGTGACTCCGTACAACATTGACAGGGTTTCTCGCCAAATGGGATTTGACCAGGGTGTTCCATTTATCCGTCCGTCGGAGGCTCCGAAAGAACTCCTCCCGGGTATCTTTGATGCTGACGTGTTCTTGGCATCGCAGAGTCTTCCCTTCTGGCCTATTGGGAGAACCTCAGTGGTAACCGACAAGTATAAGGAATTTTGGAGGAAGCAACTGTTGGCTTTCCAAGAATTCTCGGAGGATGTTGTGACAGATTCCCGTGGTGAGCCACCTTCTGACGTCCTGAAGAAGCATTTCCGGTTGAAGCCACTTCCAACCAAACGGACCAGAGCTGAGGATTGCAGTACCCAAGCAGGAGAGAGATCTAAGAGGCAGGCATGTGGTTCGGTGATCCTCAATTCCTCCAATATGCAGGTATTTAAATCTCTTTCTGTTGATTCCTTCATTTCTCCAGAGTAAATTCTTCTAAGAGTGATCCTTGCTTGAAATCAGGGAATTCCGAAAGAGAATGTCTTCACAAGGTTGGCGCGCGTTCAAAACGAAAAGTCTGGTAACGTTGGCCTTCATGTTGAGAAGTCTGGCGGTACTGATCCTCAGAAGTCTGATAACACTGATCTTTATGCTGAGAAGTCTGGCGAAACCGCTCCTTTTCCAGACCATGACAGAGATGATGCAAGCTCGGTTGGACAAGGTGCCTCCCTAAGTGATCTTGTTGATGGGGTCGTGATGGAAATTAGCACCCAGAGCGAAGTAGATATCGGGAGGAATGTAAGAGAGGCAACATCCGGTATTGTTGAGGTGGCTCCCCTTGAAGAACGTTCTGAGCAGGTTCCGATCAATAAAGCTGTCATGGTGACTTCTTCTGAAAGACCTCCTGCAACTGACAAGGCTCCTGTGACTGGTGAAGTATTGGTAGCGCAGCCTGGAGCTTTGTTCGATCCTCCTTTCATTGTCCCTTATCCAGGTCATGTGTTGGTTGGAGGATTCAGTGTGCCAGCTCAGTTCGAAAGGTTGTACACGGCAATACGGGAGAAGCACGGCCACATTGCTACCACTACGAAGCTCAAAAGTCGTCTTGCATTGGTCAACCGCGTTCAGGAAGCTTTATTTTCTATCCAAGGGATGAGCATCACGACTGGTCGAACAGTTTCTGAAGAGATGATTGAAGACTGGAAGTGCCATCGAGATGTGTTTGTGCAGTACGACTTCAATGCTCCTTGGTTCTTCAAAGGGTTCTCCGAGATTCAGGAGCTCCAAAAATTACAAGATGAAGTCCCTTCTGCAGATTGTGTTACTCACCAGGACGAAGAGGTTGAAAAGTTGTCTAAGGAGTTGAAGTAGAAGTTAGGGTTTGGACTTGTTTTGGGTTGTACTTCAAAGGATGAAAGTCGCTCTTGCCCAGAAGGACGAGTTGCTGCTGAAGGACTTTCCTTGAAGGATTCGGGCCATATACTTGTCTCTTCTTTTAGATGTTTTTTCTTTTGGAGTGATAGTGAGGATTTCCTTTCATAATTTGACTTCCGGTTTTGAATTAATAGGTGATTGAAATAGTTTTGTGAATAAATTTTCTGAAAGAGGTTATTTTAAATGGAATTTGCATCTTGATCATGAATGATTGTACATGTCATATGAAATTGCAAATGTCGCATAAAAGGGAAGTATGAATGGAAAAAAACATGGCATTTGATCATTGAGCCTCTTTCTCTATGTGCGGGATGCCAAGTACCCAGTGAATTCTAAAACTATCTTTCTTGTAAAATTGTTGAGTAGAACTTACTTGCTTTTGAAGCCTTACTTGTATCAAACCGAAGTAGCCTCTCTAAGGAAATCGTCCACATTAATCTCCCAGATAGGGAAAGCTATTCCTCTGAATTAAGCTTTTTCTGAACAATGCGTTTCAAAGCGTTGCATTCACTGGTAGGGTGGTGAAGGAACCGGTGGAAATGACAATACCTCGGGTCCATTACTTCTTGATCAGTTGGTGGACACCATACAGGAGGTAGCTCCACCTCTCTGTTTCGTACCCACGCCTCCAGCAACTCCAAAATCTTTTCCACTGGGAACGGAAAGTGTAGGTACTTCGAGTCTAGCTCTTCCTGCTTTCATGGGCGTTGTGGTGTCTCTACATGGTTTCGATGTGGAGCACGTTTCGGAGATGAAGTTGGAAGACTTGTGAGTGCCATCATATCCTCGGATCGCTTGCCCTGGTGACGGGGTGTGGAAGGTATCGTAATATCACTGCTGAGTGATCGAATTGATCGCTCCCATCCTATGTACTCACGTGTTCCTTGATTGATCTCTCCTTCCTCAAGCATTTCTTCACTTAGTTGAGAGGTCGTCTGATTGAGCGATCTTAGGGTTTCGACAAGGGTCTTGAGATATAAATCTTCTAGCAGGGATCCGTAAGCTGCGGGCTCTCTTTCTTTATCCGGCAGACGTTGTGGCACCCCGGACAAGTCTTTTACTCTGTGGAGTTTCCTCGAGTCTTCGTTGTCGGCTGGACCATGTTGTTCATTTCTCCTGAGTCCCCTGTGATAACGCGCTCTTTCTGCATCATCACTGGTAAAGGTGTGACTCCCGAATAAGGATCCAGCATTTCTTGCACTGTCTGAGTAGATGGCCGATCCTTCTTGTAAGCTGTCTTTGTTATATCATTCAAAAAGACGGAATGTCTCGCTCTCGTCTTCTAGCGATACCGGCTTGATTTGCCAAGACATCCTCCAACATTCTAGATACACTTCCCATGATATCCGAACCACCTGTGGTTTCCGGTGAGGATACATCGCGAGATGATGGCGAAAAGTTGAGAATTCAATTTTTTGTAACCGAGAGATCAACCTCCCACTGTGGTCGCCAATTGTTTATGGATGAAAACTATTCCTGCCGGATTTGGTAATTTGGGGTGTGTGGATGAGGAATGAATCTAAACCCTAAACAAATGCACTGCGCGGTGAGTGCTTGTGATTCGAGAAATCAATCTGTACAACTCTGGACAAAACCAAGAAATGGCCGTTCCAGACTTGCTTCGGTCACAAAGTGAAGGAGATTGGGTTGATCTTAGGGAGGGAAGCGAAGAAGGTGTTGAGATTGTGAAGGTGTAGGCTTGTTTATGACTTGTAACAGAAAGGTGAGCAGGCTTACGATTGATGCAAGCAGGCTTTGAGTGTTTGAATACGTTTTGTATTAACACTTGGTTTCTGTCTTGTCTTGACTTGTTCTGTTCTTCTGAAAAATAGGGAGGAGAACCTATTTAGACAAGTCATTTGAGCCTCATTCACGTCTCTCGTGGGAAGTGGAGTGATGGAGTAGTGGAGTTGTGTGTTGGTGTTACACGACCAGTCTTGCCCACTTCTCCTGTATCTCTAACCGTCCATGACTTCCTGACACGTTCTTGTGATGGCGCGTTGCACGCTGCACGCTGTAAACCGCCAGACTAATACCCCAGTATGTATCCCCCAGTTTGTGACATGATTGATATCTCGAGTGTGTGGATCGTGGGACCCATAGAAAGTAGCATGTAATGCTAGACTAAATAACTAAATTATTTAGGAAGTCGATACTTGTGAAGTATCGTGTGTATTCTACGCAGGTACTGCATCAAGTATATTCAGCATGTATGAAGCATTGCTGTTTTTAAGGCTTACCGGAGTAAGTCACGAATCTAAGCGTCTTAAAATAGCATCATGTCCAGCCATCTTCGAGTGATCGTTTGGAGTCTATACAGGTAAGCCATGACTTGACCGATCACTCCATGTGGAAGAGTGCTGGACGGTGATTGTGGTGACACCTTGCTGGTCTCTTAACTCCTAACCTGCTTGACTAAGCTGGTAGAGTTGGACGGACGAGATGATCTGTGACACTCATCTGCGACCGTTGATGAAGTTTTAGGGCTTTTGAAGAGGTGCGCAGGCATCAATCTTCAGCTTGGTCGAAACCAAGCATGGGAGGTGTTTTGGAAAGGACCGAACGGGCATGCGTGTAGACGGCATGCCGGTGTACACGTCCGTACCTCACTGTCTCACAAAGGTGCGACCTAGGCCACTCAATTTGACCGGCAAAGAGGAGCGGTTGAGATCGATTTGCAACAGAAATCTGGTGCCGCAAAAGCCGCACATCATGCCAATTTTGGGCGCGCGTTCCAAGACAACCAAGCTTGGTCGGTCTTGGCCGATTGATTCGTCGTGTGGGTGGTAGGCTGGCGTTCACGCCTGTACTTCATTGCCTCATAGAAACGTGATCTAAGCCACTAAATTTGTCCGGAGAAGTTGAGTGGTCGAGATCAGTTTACAATTCGGAGGTGCGACCACGCCTGGCTTGGGCGTGCGAATCGAGGTGTACAACCAAATTTTGTCTTGGCCGATCGGGTGTGGAGATAGGTGGGCCCGCAGTGATCATATTGATACTTACCGGACCTGCTTAGTCTATTCCTGGACCCTTCATCCGAGCAGGAGAAAAGGGACGCTCGTGATCGTGACACAAACCCTAATCAGGTTTTGCCGGCCGTGTGTCATACCAAGTTTGGGACGCACGAATCAAGACGGCCAACCATAGTTGGTCTTGACCGATCAGTCAGGTATGTAGGCAGGCCCACGGTGTTTGTGTTGATATGTTCTGGACCCTTTGAATCTACATCTACACCCTCCATCTATGCCTGCGAAGATGGATGGTTGAGACTGATTTGCGACACATGTAATGTGCCGTAACCCTAGTTTAGGGTTTCACGTCCATGTTGTTTTGGCTGGACAAACTGGTAGGCGTTGCTTCCCCCTTGCGGAGGCCGACCATGCGGGGCCCGCATTGGGTCGGTGGTGAATTCTCCAATACCTGCTTGAGGGTTATGGATTCGATCTGGGCCATCCAATCATGCCGGTGAAGTTGGATGGTCATGATCGTTTCTGAGACTGATATGGTCAGTTCAGGTTCAAATATGCTCAATCGGGCTAGTATAACACACCGAGAGTTGTAGCATGTATGGGTATTTCGTACATGTTTTATTATTAATGCTTGGAGATTCGTGTTGCTCTGCTGAGAACAACACTCAGTCGTCATGCCGCACCGGTAATGAGTACATGAAATACAAGGCTGGTCATGCATTAATTAATAATGTTGTAAATTCACAGGGTATATGGGATTGTTGCTACATGCTCCAACCTGGATGAATTTCGTGTATTTAATTCACAGAATGCTGGGATTGTTGCCACATGCTCTATTCTAGGTGAATTAGTAAAGTGAAGAAGTATTCATCACTTATTAATGGCTTTATCTTTTGCAAGATGTTAGCGCATAATTTTCTGGCTTTTACAATTTTAACCTTAAATGAAAATCCCCCATCAAAAAGTAGCAACTTTATATTCTCCTTCGCGTGTTAAATCAACACTAGCAGTAACACCTTCAATCAGTTTTTAAAGTTTCCCCTAAGTTTTCCTTTCAATTTCACAGCCTCAGATTCATCACTCAAAATCGCCAGAGCAGAGGAGAAGGAAAAGAAAGAAGAAGAAACTGAATTCTCGAACGATTCAGCTGAACATAAGGCCGACCAGATTTACTAAGGGCACCCGTCCAAACGATAAGGGCAACCAGACGGTTTAAAGCAAATAACTAATTTGTCCTTCATACAAAACTGATAATATATTCTTCATCTGATATCCGATTGACACGTTCGAGTAGTCCATTTCGCGTAATCTTTCGAGATCTATCCAACGGTACTAATTTCGTATCTAAATCATTATTAGATTAATTTCTATTAATTAAAATCTATATTAACTAATCGAGTCATTATTGGCTAATTCGTCACTTGACCGGTCTAATAGCGTTGACGAGTTTGAGGGTCCTTACAGCAATACCCATACCTGTTAAATCAGTAATATCCTGTCTTCTACGAAGAACTCCGCCACCAAAATAAATCTTGTTTTTTTGTCTACAAACAGTCTGCCCCAAAGCACGTTGATACATACCCAGCAAATTAAGAATATTTTGAACACTTTTCATATCTGCCTTGCAGAAAATCATAATATCATTAGCAAAAAAGAGGTGAGTAGGTGAGGTACCTTTCTCCGAAAGCATAGGAGTCATCTTCTTTGTACTGAAATTTTTTGAAATATTTCTACTGAAAATGTCTTCAATTAAAACCAAGATTAAAGGAGAAAGAGGATCTCCCTGACGAAAACCTCTATTTATTTTGAAGAATCCTTCCAGACTACCATTAATCGAAATACGGGATGATTGAAGAATAGCTAAGATCCAAGCACACCAATATTCCGAAAAACCATATCTACGAAAAACTTCAAGAACAAAATGCCAACTAATTGTGTCAAAAGCTTGAGAAATATCAAGTTTAATCCCCAAGTTACCATCCTTGTGCTTAACTTTAAGTTTATTTACCATTTGGGAAGCCACACTAATATTTTGGTGAATATTTCTACCCTTCATAAAGGCAACCTGCTCTTCAGAGACTAGCTTATCCAAAACTCCACCCAATCTAGAAGCAAGAATCTTCGTAAAAATTTTAAAGAAAAAATTACTGAGACCTATTGGACGAAAATTACGAAGAGTATTGGCACCTCTAACTTTGGGAAGAAGAATCAAGAGACTAGAGTTAGCCCCATGAGGAATCAATTTCTGTTGCCAACAAAATCTTACCGTACCAAACAGATCTTGTTGAATTATTTCCCAACATTGCCTGAAAAGGCGAGGGTACCCAAATATACCTCAAGCTAAAACTTTTCCTACCTATAAGTCCTTTCTCCGAAAGTGATTGTCTATGGACTGGGTCGAGACAATACAACTAATCGGTTCACACTTCGTGTGATCGTCTATGGATACGAGATCGAGACAATACAACAACGAAGTGTGTTACTTGATAAAAAGGTTCGGACTTAACCAAACACAATAGGATTCACTTATCAAGTAAATAGGAATTAAAGTTTGTGTAATTTACTTTAATTATAATAAAACAATTATAATGCGGAAATATAAAGTAAATGACACAGCAAGATTTTGTTAACGAGGAAACCGCAAATGCAGAAAAACCCCGAGACCTTGTCCAGAATTGAATACTCTCAGGATTAAGCCGCTACACAAAATTACACCTAACTTAGTATAGTTGAGACCAAGCAACTAAACCTATAGTTCACCTAGTTCCGTCTGTATTCCCACGCCTCCGACCTTAGTCACGTACTTGGAACAATTCCTTTGGTTCATATTCCAAACAGTAAAGGAACAAAAAATCTGTTTGGTATCAACTCTATTACACCAAGTGATATGAGTTGGACAAAGGCTCTTCCATTTATCTTAACATAAACTCCTTCGTCAGGTCCTTAGATCTATCTTATGTTCAATTACCGAAGTAATCGTTTAAGATTAAGCCAACAACACTATTAATCCAAAGAATTATGTTGATGTCGATCTACTCAATTAATCAATCCAATCTATCACAAAGATAAACCGATTATTAATTGGATCCTCTTTTACCGAAACAAGTATTGTGCACACCAAAGATTATGAACCCACAAATCAGAAATCTTCAAAATCTTCTTTGTTTTCAAATCTTCTTAGATCATCAATAAACACCTGCACACAATCACTTGAATCTCTTGTGATCAATCACGCACAGAACGGAGTCTGTTAACAATGGATTATCACAAGATCGTCTTTAGAAGTAACAACAGTCTAAAGATCCCCGTCGAAACTCTGAACTAGTTTGAGTGAATCTTAAATTAGAAGAGAAGATTCTCAAGCATAAACAAACTAGGTGCAATCAAAGTTCAACCACCGTTAGTCAATCAAATCAAAGAAAACAAAAGATAAACCGCAATTATCTAGTTTCACACCAACGGTACTCGTAGAGGTTTTCAATCCCAAAAAAAGACTTTAAACTGAGCGGCCGTAAGAAATTTCGCCTAATTAGGTTACTCTCCTCTCCGAATAGGCAGCTACACCAGTAACAAAACAATAAATAGGAAGTCTATTGTTATGAAGGATTAGTTTGCTAGAAAGGCAAACTTCAAGTATTTATAGACAAGGAAGTTTGGACACCAAGGAATTTCCAAAACCGAAAATATTCTCAAGATATTCATTAAAGCAAAAATTCGGTTTCCATAATTCCTGGAAATGCTCCGTCCAAAAATAATGATCAAAATCTCTCAGAAAATCTCTAATTAGTAAATGCACATTACTAATTCTTATTTCCCTACAAAATGAAGTTAAATACCTTAATTAAAAGATTCTTAACTTATTTATGTTTCGATCCTGGGATTCTCTTCCCTTAGCTATTAAGGAATAACTTTGAACAATTAAAGAAATAAACATTCACAGCACATGTTCAAAGTATGTTGACATCTTAACTTTGTAAGTTCTCTTTCACACTTACAACCTTGAAACCGATTTGCCATACTTCCAAACAAGTTTAGAATTGGTTCATCTGCCTCTCAAGAACTATGCGATTGATCAAATAACATCAATCACAATCATGGGTTTAACGGTTCTACCAAAACAAGTTTCGGTTCTACCTTCCATGTGAGTACTGTGCATAGTCACACTAGCTTCCCAAAATTACGTTGACTAGGTACTAGGATCGGTTTCCCACATATATATGGTATCTAACTTATATGTGTTGCACATGTTCATAGGATCGGTTCCCCTTTGTCTAAAACCGTGTTGCACATATTCATAGGATTGGTTCCCCTATCTGCTATAAACCTTGCTGCACCTCATACAAGGATCGGTTCCCCTTTGTGATGTATTGCACCTCTTACTAGGATCGGTTCCTTTTTCCCATATTTGGTCAGACAGAAAATCACAAACCCGATCATACCATCTCAGGTGATTACTTAAGATCGGTTTCACTAATAAAAGTCATACCAATACATAAGTCAGGCCTTTGTGAATAGTTCTACCAAGAATACAACAAGTCATGAACGGTTATACTCAATCACACATATTGGTTGTTCATAAGATATGCAATGAATAACAAAACCAATAACGCCTGGCGATTTCCTTTTCAATTCACAAGCAATTTTATGAACTTACTTCCTTAGAACACATGTAAAATATTGTTCCCTAGGATGAAATCCTCACCTCATACCCATACATAATCACAATAGCATTTAAACGATTATGTCGATGTATTATCTACAAAGTTTAATGGTTAAGCAATAAACCTCGTATTGCATTCCTTAATACTATGTCTATCTAGAGTGTTCATGCTTCGCAGTTTTGTTTTCAATATGCTCGACTTGAAAGATACGTTAGGGAATGCAACAGTTCAAGTCAAATATCACTAACCTCAAGTGGAAGGATGATGTTGTCGTTGTAGCTTCTTACTTCTTCACTTCTTCAAGTCTTCGCAATACTTGTAAAGTCTCATATCCTAATACTTTCAAGCTAACCTACATGAACTTGACTCTAGTACATAATCAAGCGACTCTTAACATGAGTTTTGATTCACTAAAATATGACAACCAAACTTGACATACCAACGCTTGGTGGGTTTAACCGAGCTATGCTCTAACAATCTCCCCATTTGTCAATTTTAGTGACAAAACTCTTACATCATATGGATAAACAAATTACAAAAATTCATTACACATACGCTTGATTCCCGATTCAACAGCACAGTAAACTGCTTACATTCAATCCTTGAAAATGCCGTTGTTGACATTATAATAACAAAGAAAATACTCCCCCTAAGGAAGATAGGTAGATATTCAATCCGCACGTCTTTTTTATACCAATTCATATGATATGTTACTCCCCCTTAGTCTGTGCTTTCACTCTTTCGTTTAGATAAAACGTTTAAGCACCAATGTTCTTTTCCTTAGAGATACCAATCAATATAAAATCAATGCCAGTATCACTTGTTTACTCCATATATTCTCCCCCTTTTTGTCACAAAATGACAAAGAAACGAAAAAATAAAGGACAACACGAAAAGAATCTTATAAATCTCAATAGACTTGCAACCTGTAGAGTTAGGCACGAGGGTTCCACACATCATGTTCTGATAATCAATATCAAAACCGAAACTACAAGTAGTTTTATTTTGATATGTTACCAAGGAAACAATTGTCCGAAACAAGTTTTCCATTTTAGTTTAGCAAACCAAAAATCAACTAAGCACCTTAGTCCCTTTGCTAAACCGAATGTACGAAAACAATCACTTAATTCGATAAGACCAAAATAAAGATAACTCTATTTTTCTCATCAGGTTATAAATTATCCATAAACTTAGACATTTCAATTTTAAACAGAACAAATACTAGGTTAGTTAACTAGCATTTCTTGTTAAGGCATTCGATTAGACTTGAATAACCGAAACCTCACTTCGATAAGTCTAACTAAGAACAGAATTAACTTAGTTTCTCTTATCCGGAATCGAATTGGACTAAACAACTCATCCCGTACACCTTTTATTTCGTTAAGCTATAAATAATTCATACAAACCAAATAAATCAACTTGCATAATTATTCACCTCAACCGAAAGCAATTGAAACAACATAGACATTAAAAGCACCGCAATTACACCGAAATTTTGTAAGCCTAAACAATTGATACCACACAATAAAGTAAGATAACAATAATTTTTCTTAACCGGAACCAATTGAATCACACATACATCCATACACACATAATGGAATAAACATCAATTGAACCGAAATTTTGTTAAGCAAAAGCAATAAATATATATGAAATAAACTCAGGCTTTTCTTAAACAGGAAAACAATTAACTAACAAGATTGTTACCTCAAATTTCGCATCCACTTCTCCAATATGATTGCATCTTCTTCCAGGGAGAATTGATATCAAAATATCAGAATGTTGTCATCCTTATGTCAAAAACAAAAGAATAATAACAACCAACCTTTACCAGAGAAACGTTGAAAATTGGTTTTAACAATTGCAAGCAAAAGTTGAAAACCGTCGAAACACATATGCTTTTATGCTAAACCAAAACCGATTCAACATATTGTGACTTTTTCACATATTGTTTCTACCAGAACCCCTCATGATTCTTTGATAAAGCTTACCAACATGGGCTAGAACTTAATCCTGCTAAATCAAAAAGTCACCCAAACCACAAGGGTTCACAACATATGAGATCGAATATTAAGGTTATGAAAACCGAAAACATACATCTCATAAAACACTTTGCAATACACCATAGATATTCAACATAAAATCAAGTATTTCAATTACCTCAACCTTGTAGGGAATTAAATTGCAAAACCAACACAGAAAGAATGAGGTCATTCCGAGTTCGGACGAAGAAGTTAAGCGAAAAACAGTTTTACACTTCTTCGTATGGGGGACCTCTCACTAGGATCGGTTCCATCACCATGACATGGTACTAGGATCGGTTTCCTCACTATGACAGGGTACTAGGATCGGTTCCCAAGAGTTACTTGTGATGGATCATATCCCTAAACTGTTTTTGACATAACTTTTGCAAACGATGTCCGAATTCAGTGATTTTTGGCTCGTTTTAACCGTAAAAGCAAGAGCTACACCTATATGATCAGTAGATATCAACATCATAAACTCAAAATTACCGTTTCTATCAAAAGCTCAAATATAGATAGAGAAGGTATGAGTATAGAAGAAAATAAATCTCCCTAAAGATGTTAATTAGTCATATAATAACCGAGAGATCATGTGCTCAGTTTTTGATGTGCTTTCTCACCTTTCAAATGATTGAGCACTAAGGTGAGCATGCACATTCAAACACAACTAGGTTGTGCTGAGTTGAACCTTTTCTTGTTCGTCACGAGTGACTAAGACAGAATCATCATTCTTGACCTCTTGCTTGGTTTGTTTTCTCTCGTTCCATCTCTTGTTTTTCTTCTTTGACTTGTGATGAAGAGTGACATTATCACAACCTTTACTAGTACAAGAGATTGTAGACATAATGTCTTTCTTTAGCCTTTCAAGAAGACTCTTTTAATTATTGTCACCAACAATTAACAGCTGAGATTCATTCTTGTGACTAACTTTTGGTCCCTTCTTGGCTATGGAGGATTTCGGGACCCATTTAGAGTTGGGTTTCGCAGGAGCAGCTTTCTCCTTCATATCATTAGGACGATTGTCCTTTTGAATACTTTGCGAAACATCCTTTCTCCAATTTGGAACATCAGATCTTGTCTTTGCATTTGAACGTCATCTCTCTTTCTATAATTGGGTATTTTATGAGATGACCTTGTCGAGTGATATGAAAAATTTGAAATATCATTATAATAATTCTTTTGTCTAAACTTAGGACAATAACGATCTGAGTTCTTATGAGGAGAAAACTTAGCCAATTCATTTGATACAAAAGAAAGTGCATCTTGCATCTTACGAACTTTGCATCTCCATTGCAAGTGTCCTTTATTACCACAATAATAACAATGCTTTTCATAAATATACGAAGTATGAGTTTTGATGTTACCTTTTTGTGGATCCTCTTGCATTGGAGCTCGACGAGTTTTCTTCTTCTTCTTCTTGTCTTTGTTTAACGTTGTTGCTTTCTTGACATTAGCAAAAATGCCTTCTTTGATTACTGCTGGTTGAACACTATTCTTAGGCTTGACAGACTTTTCTTCTTTACAAGAAATATGAGCATCTTTGTCATCAGTCGAAGCCTCTGATTGAGAAGAATTTGTAGCTTTAACAAATTTTACCTCTTTGCTAATATTTAAAGCATCTATTCCCTTATAGCCCAATCCTCGTGTATCACGATGATTTCTAATTGCTTCTAACATTGAGGTTAACTTGTTTGAGCTTTCATTGGATTTTTTCAGTCTCAAATTTTCTTCTTCCAACATCTTGATTTTATCAAGAGCACCGGCTAGATCAGCCTCAAGGCGTTTTTCTCGTGAGAGATATACACCTTCTTTCTCTTCAAAACTCTTTTGTTGAGAGTTAATCCTTGCATCGGATTCAACAAGTTTCTCTTCCAACAAGTGAATTTTTTCAAGAGCAACATCACGCTCTTTCTCTAACAATTTTGTTTAAGAGAGACTAGCACTGGCTTTTTCTTCAAGACCCTGTACTTGTCTAGAATTAAACAATGCTTCCGATTCAGCACGTTTCTTTTCCGACAAAAACAGTTCTCTTCGAAGATTTTCACATTCTAATTTCTTAGAATTTAGATCGTTTGTACGATATTTAAGAACATAATCACTGGTTTGGTAACCATTGTAATATCCTTGAAAAACCTTCTTCAATTTCTTGTTCTCATGACAAAGAGGAGTCAAAAGACCAACGAAATCTGAAGATCTCGGCTTTTCATTTTTCAAAGGTTCCAGCAGTTTAGAGTATTCAGAGATATCCTCTTCTACTTCTTGTTCAAATCTGAGTCATCATCATCGTAAATTTCATCTAACCCTTCTTGTAGACGTATTTTCCAGTCGTCATCCGTTTCTACATTATTAACAAGATTAACTTGTCTCGTAGAATCTCTAGAGATGATTTCTTCAGATATTGAATTGTAGATGCTATCATGAAGTTTTAATTCAAAACTCTTGCTGTCTTTCTTTACGTTAACTGAATCATTCATTAGATTCAATTCTTATAGGTTGGATCGTACCAAACACAGATTGTTAGATCTTTTCGTGTTTGCCTGCTCTGATACCAATTGAAAAGGTGAAGGTACCCAAATATACCTCAAGCTAAAACTTTTCCTACCTATAAGTCCTTTCTCCGAAAATGATTGTCTATGGACTGAGTCGGGACAATACAACTAATCGGCTCACACTTCGTGTGATCGTCTATGGATACGAGATCGATACAATACAACAACAAAGTATGTTACTTGATTAAAAGGTTCAGACTTAACCAAACATAATAGGATTCACTTACCAAGTAAATAGGAATTAACGTTTGTGTAATTTACTTTAATTATAATAAAACAATTATAATGCGGAAATATAAAGTAAATGACACAGCAAGATTTTGTTAACGAGGAAACCGCAAATACCGAAAAACCCCGGGACCTTGTCCAGAATTGAATACTCGCAGGATTAAGCCGCTACACAAAATTACACTTAACTTCGTATAGTTGAGACCAAGCAACTAAACCTATAGTTCACTTATTTCCGTCAGTATTCCCACGCCTCCGACCTTAGTCACGTACTTGGAACAATTCATTTGGTTCATATTCCAAACAGTAAAGGAACAACAAATACGTTAGGTATCAACTCTATTCAACCAAGTGATATGAGTTGGACAAAGGCTCTTCCGTTTATCTTAACATAAACTCCTTCGTTAGGTCCTTAGATCTATCTTATGTTCAATTACCTAAGTAATCGTTTAAGATTAAGCCAACAACACTATTAATCCAAAGAATTGTGTTGATGCCGATATACTCAATTAATCAATCCAATCTATCACAAAGATAAACCGATTATTAATTGGATCCTCTTTTACCGAAACAAGTATTGTGCACACCAAAGATTATGAACCCACAAATCAGAAATCTTCAATATCTTCTTTGTCTTCAAATCTTCTTAGATCTTCAATAAACACCTAAGCACAATCACTTTAATCTCTTGTGATCAATCACGCACAGAACGGAGTCTATTAACTATGGATTATCACAAGATCGTCTCTAGAACTAACAACAGTTTAAAGATCCCTGTCGAAACTCTGAACTAGTTTGAGTGAATCTTATATCAGAAGAGAAGATTTTCAAGCATAAACAAACTAGATGCAATCAAAGTTCAACCACCGTTAGTCAATCAAATCAAAGAAAACAAAAGATAAACCGCAATTATCTAGTTTCCCACCTGTTTATGGGTGAAACTATTTCTGCCGGTTTTGGTAATTTGGGGTGTGTGGATGAGAAATGAATCTAAACCCTAAACAAATGCACTTTGCACTTTGCAGGAGTGCTTGTGATTCGAGAAATCAATCTGTACAACTCTGGCCTAAACCAAGAAATGGCCGTTCCAGACTTGCTTCGGTCACAAAGTGAAGGAGATGGGGTTGATCTTAGGGAGGGAAGTGAAGAAGGTGTTGAGATTGTAGAGGTGTTGGCTGTTTTATGACTTGTATCAGAAAGCTGGGCGGCTTGCGGGATGTAAGCTATCGGTTACAGTGTTTGAATACGATTGTATCAACACTTGGTTTTCTGTCTTGTCCTGTCTTGTGGAAATAGGGAGGAGAACCTATTTACACAAGTCATTAAGCCTAACCCACGTCTCTCATGGGAAGTGGAGGAAGTGAAGTGATGGAGTAGTGGAGTTGTGTGTTAGTGTCACACGACCAGCCTTGCCCACTTCTCCCGTCATCACTAACCGTCCATGACTTCCTGACACGTTCTTGTGATGGCGCGTTGTGCGCTGCACGCTGTAAACCGTCAGACCAATACCCCAGTAAGTATCCCCCAGTTTATGACATGATTGATGTCTCGATCGTGTGGATCGTGGGACCCATAGGAAGTAGCATGTAATAGTAGGTTAAATAACTAAGTTATTTGGGAAGTCGATACTTATAAAATATCGTGTGTATTCTATGCATGTAATGCATCGAATATATTCAGCATGTATGAAGCATCGCTATTTTAAGGCTTAATGGAGTAAATCACGATCAAGCGTCTTAAAATAGCATCACATCCAACCATCTTCGAGTGATCGTTAGGAGGCTGCATGGGCGAGCCATGCTTTGACCGATCACTCTATGTGGAAGAGTGGTGGACGGTGATCATGGGAATGCTTCATTGGTCGCTTGACTCCTAGCCATGGCTGTTCAACCAAGCTGGTGGAGTTGGACGGACGAGATAAGTTTATGACACTCATCTGCGACCGTTGATAGAGTTTAGGGTCTTGAAGCGGTGCGCAAGCATCACTCTTCAGCTTGATCGAAACCAAGCATAGGAGGTGTATTAGGCAGGACTGACCGGGCATGCGTGTAGACAGCTTGCCGGTGTACACGTCCATACCTCATTACCCCATGAAGATATAATCTAGGCGACTCAATTTGTCTGGCAAAGTTGAGTGGTTGAGATCGGTTTGCAGCAGAAATCCGTTTCCGCAAAGGAATCGAGGACCGCGCATCCATGCCTAGTTTGGGCGCACGAATCGAGGCGTCTAACCGTGGTCGGTGTTGGCCGATTGATCAGGCGTGTAGACGGTCCCATGGTAATCGTGTTGACATGCTCAGGACCTGTTAAGTCCACATCTACACCTTCCAACTATGATTGCGAAGATGGACGCTCGTGATCGATTAGCGATACATGTAATATGCCGCAAACCCTAATTAGGGTTTTGGATCGGTCGTGTGTACACGACTTCAGCCTAACAGTTTGGCAGGTTATGCTCCTCCTTTGGGGAGGTCGACCATGTGGTGCCCACATTGGGTCAGTGGTGAACATGGTGATACCTGACTGAAGGTCCTAGGCCTGATCTAATCCATCCAAACATGATGGTGAAGTTGGATGGTCGTGATCAATTTGAGACCTTAGTGAAATTTCCTGCGACCCTTTAAACCTCACGCCGGCCCAACTTCGGGCAACCGTATGTGGTTTTTTGGTTAGGTCAGGGGAGGATCGATCATGCAGGCGTGAAGGGGGTCCGTCGGTGTGGAGGACAACGCTTGTCCAACCGGCCATGGGACGATTTATGCCGTCCAACTATGCCGGCGAAGTTGGACGGACGCGATCTGTTTGAGATCATCATTGGCAGTCTTGTGCGTACATGTTTTCCAAGCTGCTCCACACCAGCCCAACCATCCTACTCTAGGCTGGTGTTCGGTGGTCGTTTGGAAGGCGTGGTATGCATTCGACCGACCAGGGCATAAACGGGCCCGCTGGTGGTCATTAATGTGGTAGCCTGCTCCTGCTGAGGATGGTCTAGGCTGGTTAAATCATGCGGCCAACTTGCGTGGTCGTGATTATTTCTGAGACTGACATGGACAGTCCAGATGCTCGATCGGGCTAGTATAGCACACCGAGAGATGTATGCTCAATCGGGCTAGTATAACACACCGAGAGATGTATGCTCAATCGGGATAGTATAACACACCGAGAGATGTATGCTCAATCGGGCTAGTATAACACACCGAGAGTTGTATCCTGTACGGGTATTTCGTGCATGCCTCATTAGTGACACTTGGAGATTCGTGTTATTCTGCTGGGAGCAATACTCAGTCGTCATGCCGCACCAATAATGAGAGTTCAGCGGGAACATCACAAGAAATACAAGGCTGGTCATGCATTAATTGATAATGCTATAAATTCATAGGGTATATGGGATTGTTGCTACATGCTCCATTTTAGGTGAATTAGTAAAGTGGAGAAGTATTCATCACTTATCATTGGCTTTATCCTTTGCAGGATGTCAACGCATAATTTTGGCTTTTACAATTTTAGCCTTAAATGAAAATCCACCATCAATATTAAGTCCCCTGCCTAGCGCATAATGGTTACACTATTGTGGGGTAGGCATGAGATGGTGATAAATTTGTATACTGAAATGATTAGGCTAAAGTAAATACGCAATTACCGCATAGAAGATATCATCAGGTTCTGTCTGGAGCTGGTCAAACCTGATTAGGGTTGTGGAGGAAGCATGACTTGGTCAGGTGAGCCGGTTCCCTTTGGTTTTCTCCGTACATATCTGGACAGAGCTTGGACCGTTTCTTGGACTAGGTGCACTCCCTTTCCATTATACGGCGGCTTCTCTCAAATATATCCGATAAGTATTGTTGATCATTATCCCGAATTAGCAGTCTTTATAGGTGGCAAGTGAAGACTCCTTTTCTCCCTGTGATTCTGTTGGCTCGTGAAATATAAAGAAAATTCTAAGGACTCCTCCTATCGTTTTCTTCTATATTCCAGCTACTGCTCCACGCTTATCCGATCTTCTGATTGATCGATGATGATAATTTTTTTTTTTTTTTTGCAACCATAACTTCTTCTTCTTCGCAGTTTATCATGAAAGCGGTTGGTGATGATCACTCTGTAATTTCTCCAGAAAAAAGTTTCGAAGTCAACAAGACTGAGGGGGCTGGTGCACATGAGGAGGTGTTTATGGGTGAAAACTATTTCTGCCGGTTTTGGTAATTTGGGGTGTGTGGATGAGAAATGAGTCTAAACCTTAAACAAATGCACTGCACGGGAGTGCTTGTAGATTCGAGAAATCCATCTATGCAAATCCGGCCTAAACCAAGAAATGGCCGTTCCAGACTTGTTTCGGTCACAAAGTGAAGGAGATGGGGTTGATCTTAGGGAGGGAAGCGAAGAAGGTGTTGAGATTGTGAAGGTTTTGGCTATGAATGAATTGTATCAGAAATCTGAACTGGCTTGCAGGATGTAAGCTATCAATTCCGGTGTTTGAATACGATTGTATCAACACTTTCCTCTGTTGTCTTGACTTGTCTTTTTTTTGGAAAATAGGGAGGAGAACCTATTTATACAAGTCTTTAAGCCTAACCCTCATATCTCGTGAGAAGTGGAGAAAGTGGAGTGATGGAGTAGTGGAGTTGTGTGTTGGTGTCACACGACCAGTCTTGCCCACTTCTCCCATCATCACTAACCGTCCATGATTTCCTGACACGTTCTTGTGATGGCACGTTGTGCGCTGCACGCTGTAAACCGCCAGTATGTATCCCCCAGTTTGTGACATGATTGATGTCTCGAGTGTGTGGATCGTGGGACCCACAGAAAGTAGCATGTAATGCTAGATTAAATAACTAAGTTATTTAGGAAGTCGATACTTGTGAAGTATCGTGTGTATTCTATGCAGGTACTGCATCGGGTATATTCAGCATGTATGAAGCATCGTTGTTTGAGTGTCTCAAAATAGCCTCATGTCCAGCCTACTTCATGTGATGGTTTGGAGGTTGCGCAAGCAAGTCCTCCCTTGGCCGACCACATGGTGTGGTAGAGTGACGGGTGGTGATCACCATGACGCCTCACTGACCAATTAACTCCTGACCAGGGTTGTATAACCAAGCCGGTGAAGTTGGACGGACGAGATGATCTTTGAGACACTCATCTACGACCGTTGGTGGAATTAGGGTTTTTTGAAGAGGTGCGCAAGCATCATTCTTCAGCTTGGTCGAATCCAAGCTTGGGATACAATTTTAGCAGGGCCGATCGTGCATGTGTGTAGACGACATGATGGTGTAGGCGCCCATACCTCATTGTCTCGTGAAAGTGTGATCTGGGCCACTCAATTTGTCCGGCGAAGTTGAGTGGTCGAGATCAATTTGCGACAGAAATCTGGTGCCGCAAAAGCCGCACGTCATGCCCACTTCGGGCGCGCGTTTCAAGACGACCAAGCTTGGTCGGTCTTGGCCGATTAGTCTAGTATACAGACGACGAGCTGGTGTACACGTCCGTAGCTTAATATCCCATAGAAACGTGATCTAAGCCACTCAATTTGTCCGGCAAAGTTGAGTTGTCGAGATTAGTTTGCAATTGGGAGGTGTGACCACGCCTAGTTTGGGCGTGCGAATCGAGGAAACCAGGCATGATATTCCTTGGCCGATCGGGTGTGGAGATAGGTGGGCCCACGTTGGTCATGTTGATACGCACCGGACCTGCTTAGTCTAATCCTGGACACTTCATTCGTGCAGGAGAAAATGGACGCTCGTGATGTTCAAACCCTAATTAGGGTTTCATCGGTTGTGCGTCATGCCTTGTTTGGGCGCACGAACTGGAACGACCAACTATAGTTGGTCCTGAACCGATCGGTCATGTATGTAGGCGGGCCCACGGTGTTTGTGTTGACATGCTCTGGGCCCTTTGAATCTACATCTACACCCTCCATTTATGCCGGCGAAGATGGATGGTTGAGACTGTTTTGCGACACATGTAATGTGCCGCAAACCCAATTTAGGGTTTTTCGTCCATACTGCTTTGTCTTGGATGGTTTGGCAAGCTATGCCACCCTTTTGGGGAGGCCGACCATGCGGGGCCCGCGTTGGGTCGGTAGTGAATATTCCAATACCGCTTGGGGTCATGGATTCAATCTAAGCCATCCAATCATCTTTGGTGAAGTTGGATGGTCGTGATCGTTTCTGAGACTGATATGGACAGTCCAGATTCAAACATGCTCAATCGGGCTAGTATAACACACCGAGAGTTGTAGCATGTACGGGTATTTCGTACATGCTTCATTATTAGTACTTGGAGGTTCGTGTTGCTCTGCTGAGAACAACACTCAGTCGTCATGCCGCACCGATAATGAGTACAGGAAATACAAGGCTAGTCATGCATTAATTAATAATCTTTGTAAATTCATTGTGGTATATGGGATTGTTGCTACATGCTCCAACCTGGATGAATTTCGTGTATTTAATTCATAGAATACTGGGATTGTATCCACATGCTCCATTCTAGGTGAATTAGTAAAGTGAAGAAGTATTCATCACTTTATCAGTGGCTATCCTTTGCAGGATGTCAGCGCATAAATTTGGTTTCACAATTTTAGCCCAGAATTAAAATCCACCATCAACATTAAGTCCCCTGCCTAGCACATAATGGTTACACTATTGTGGGATAGGCATTAGATGGTGACATATACAAATAAAACTTATGAGACAAAGTTAGATGTTACCAGGAGAGACGAGTCGTCCTGTCCTTGGATTATGTCATGTTAAAGAGGCGTTCAGGCGAGCGTTCCCCTAGCATGATGTCGGTCTTGCCTGCTTCGATCGACCTTGCTATGCCTGCTTCGGTCGAGAGCCTTCTTCGTGATTGTTGCGCTCGAGTGTGGGGCTGATATGCCTGCTCAACGGGATGTTGCGCCTGCTTCGCTCGATCGTGGGACTCATCATGCGCCTGCTTGATCGAACATGGGCTTGTTATGGCTGCCTTGCTCGAACATGGGACATACCGCATGCCTGCTTTGCTTGGGGCCGGTTGTGCCTGCTTCGACCAATTACCAAACCTGTTGCCTCACCCCAACACCAGACTTGCCCCTTGACCAGCACCGGCCTTGCTGATTTGACGAACCCTGACGGACATCGCTGCTTCGATCGACACCGGTCTTGTTTGCTAACGTGGCCCAATACCAGCCTTGTTCGCTGACGTGGCACAATTCCAGCCTTGTGACGTTGATCGGCCTTGACCAATACCGGCCTGACGTGACCCAATACCGTCCTACTTGCGTGACGTGATATCAGTCTTGCTTGCGCGATGGGATGCTAGCCTTGCGATCTCGACCAACACCGGCTTTGCGGACTTGACTAACACCGGCCTCGTTTGCTGGCCTAATACCAGCCTCGTGACCTGAGCAGTACCGGCCTTGTGACTTTATCAACACCGGCCTTGCTTTCTTTGCCCGTACAGTTTATGTGCTTGCTCGAGTGTCATCCTTGATACTTCGACCAACACCGGTCTTGCCTTGATGAACACCGGTCTTGCTAACCAACATCGGTCTTCCCTTTACTCGAACGTGGGATCTAGGCGTGCTTGCTTTGCCCAAACTGAACCTTGTATGTTCGAACGTGGTGTGGGTCCCGCTGAGAGCGTTGAAGCATCTTCTGGAGTAAGCAGGTCCCAGAGAGCGTTGAAGCAACTTCTAGTGGGTGGAGCGTTGAAGCGGCTTATGCTGGAGAGAGTGTTGAAGAAGTTCTTGACTGGCGGTAAAGGAATTTTATGTTGAACCTCAGTCCCCAAGCGTGGTCTACGTGGCTCTATCTTGTATGCCCGATGGGTCTTTTGTACGTAATGGTCGTTGAAATGGTGAAGCTCTGGATGGTATTAATCGACGAGCAACAACAGTTCCTGGCAACAGCTGTGATCAGAAGAGGCGGCGGGAGAGGCGTGATAGCTACGGGCACGAACTTGGCAGTCTTCATATAGTGGTAGAGCTCGTCTCATTGTTAGAGGGATAAACTGGAACCGATGGCTTTCTTGACGTTTCTTCATGAAATAAAGAAGAGTGAGACAATCCCCTGCCCACGACTATCCAGAGCTTTTGACTTGATAGATGTTGTCACGCTAGGTTCATGAGGCTATCTTTGAGATAGGCAGTGCTAAGCAGTCCCAGTCATACTCCTTTGGTAACGCAACTAAATCTTCTACGGGAGACAAATTATGAAAGCGTCTCTCATTGATGTATTTACCATCGATCCAGATATGGAATATCTTGGACGTTGTTTCACCATTACGGCAGTCGTGCATATGGTGCTGGAGTTGGAGTTGGCGATTTTAGACGCGCAGGATGTTGTATCTCGGTGGCTTTCCTCTTCTTTGCTTCAAACGAAATTTCTTATGGAAGGCTGAAGGTTGTATTGCCTGTTGGTGGGATGTATGCTTCCACGAACATCATGAGGCTCTTCATTACTGGAAGGCCTGGTTCTTTCCAGCAGGGTAGATGATGTCGTAGATGAGCGTTCAACAGCTTCACGAAGTCCATAGGATGACCAAAAGTGCAGATTCTCCAACATAACACGATAGACATGCACCATCCTCTGATAGAGTGATTCTACCGGATTCTTTCTCGACATGACACGCGGACATCGTTATCTTCTTGAGGATGCTCCCTTAAGGTGTCGGCTTCAGTGGATCTGAAGATGTCCCATGCTCGCTCTTTTCTGGGCTGACATAATAGGCTAACCCTTTATGATGATTCAGAGATGACAATATTTGTTGAATCCTATGAAACGCTTCCTGTTGTAGTGTGATCCAGACGAAACTTAATCCTTTCTTCAGCAGGGGGTGAATGAAGCAAAAGTTCACCTTGCCCATGAAGTTTTGGAGCTCCTTCACAGTTCACGGCAGCGACATTGTGAGGATAGCTTGAGTATTGGATTTGACTACTATATCATCCACGTAGTCTTCGACTTGTTTATGCATCATGTCGTGGAAGATTTCCGTCATAGCACGTTGATACGTTGTGCCGGCATTCTTTAAACCGAATGGCATAACAGTATAGTAAAAATTTCCAAGAGGGGTTTGGAAGGCTGTCTTACTTGCATCGTGCTCATACATCCTTATCTGATTGTAGCCGTTGTAACCATCCATGAAGGAGAACATGCCGTGTCCGCTGGTGGCGTCTACTAACATGTCGATGATGAAAGTCGTCCTTGGGGCAGCACTTGTTCAAGTCTTTGAAATCCACGCAGCACCGAATCTGTCCGTTTTTCTTTTTTACTGGGACCACATTATCTAACCAGGTCGGATGATGAATAGGTCTGATGAAGCCAGCATCTAGCAACTTTTGAATTTCGTTTTTGATTTGTTCTTCCACTTCGTGTCTGAATTGCCTCAAAGATTGCTTGATTGGCTTGGATCCAGGTATGACATGTTGGTGATGGGTGACCAATTTTTCGTCTAGACCAGGCATTTCCTCGTATGTCCAGGCAAACACATCTTGGTACTCCTTGAGTAGTTAGACAAGACTCACACGTTCGTCCACGGAGAGAGTCGAACTGATAGAGACAGGCCTGGGAGATTCTTCATTCCCGATGTTAATAGTCTCGGGCTCATCAGTTGTGGAGTTCGTGCCATCTTGTAGCTGTCGCGGAGCGTCCAATACCTCCTCTTGTGTTTCGTCATTCTTGCAAAGCATTCAAGCGGGCGAGAGGGCGGGTGCCGTCTCTCTGCTAATTGATAACAATGCGCCGGTATATTGTCTTCCCCTTCGATCACGGTTTGCCTCGAAAGTGCGTTCCCTTTTGGTGTGAGCATTGGTTGAAGCTTCACTTAGGATAAAGATGGACGCCTCGTCAGAAAAGGCGTGTCGTGGTGCTTAGCCCCCAGTGATGCAAGTCGGTATTCTTCCTGGATTGAAGCCCACGTGGGTAGTGGGGTGCACAGGACTTTGTCTGACCTTCCCTGCGGAGTTTCTTTTGGTTCGAACAGTTCCACTCCGTACATTGGTGCGTACGGAGACAATGATGCAGGAATATGGATGACTTCCTCATTTAGCATGGTCTTCAGGCACTGGTGATACATTGAAGGGATAACCTTATTGTCATGAAGCCACGGTCTCCCTAGTATCATATGGTAGTCCGACTCCCTTTCTATGACTTCAAATTTCACTTTTGACTGAACGGGTCCTACTGATAAATTCAGATTGACATACCCGCATGTGCTGGTCTGGTTTCCTTCGAAGTCCGTCATTGTGGTGGGATGCCGTACAATCTTGCATGGGCTAACCTTGGCTGTCCTGAGAGTCTTGAGAGTAATCACATTCGAAGATGCTCCTATGTCGACGAGGGCCCTCCTGAACTCTGAACCCTTGATGCGTGCGGTAACATGTAGGGCCCGGTTGTGACCTTCCTCTGCCATCATGTCCTCTTCTGTAAATGTAACATTATTTACTGAGATGTTTCCGATGCGATTAGGATTTACGGACGTGAAGGAGTCGGTGTACGTCCAGAGCTATTTTATTAATTGCAGCAAACGTCTCTGCCCGTTGATTCTTCGAGAGGTGCAAGAGTTTACACAAGCTTTCCACTAGAGATGCCGCTTCCTGATCCATTGGTCTCTGGTTCATAGTAAAGCTTTTGATTTGAGGGGAACTAGTCCCCGGTGTAGAGGTCTCCGGAACGCTTATCTATGATGTCATCTTAATGAGGAGATCAAGTATGCCATTTAACGCTTCTTTGATTAGCTCCATGTTCTTCGTGTGAATCTCCTGTACACGTGCTAGTTCGCATAATGTTGGAAATCTCCTGATCATGCCGTCAGATACGCCGTTAGGATGAGGGGTATCTCCGTTGGAGGAACCATCAGGATTTGAGACTGGCGAGGCTGTCCTAAGACCAACCATCTCGAAATTGATTGAATGGTATTGAACAAATTGACTTTACAACCGAGAGATTAACCTCCCACTGTGGTCGCCAATTGTTTATGGGTGAAAACTATTTCTGTCGGTTTTGGTAATTTGGGGTGTGTGGATGAGAAATGAGTCTAAACCTTAAACAAATGCACTGCACGGGAGTGCTTGTAGATTCGAGAAATCAATCTATGCAAATCCGGCCTAAACCAAGAAATGGCCGTTCCAGACTTGTTTCGGTCACAAAGTGAAGGAGATGGGGTTGATCTTAGGGAGGGAAGCGAAGAAGGTGTTGAGATTGTGAAGGTGTTGGCTATGTATGACTTGTATCGAGAAAGTCTGGGCGGCTTGCAGGATGTAAGCTATCAGTTCCGGTGTTTGAATACGATTGTATCAACACTTGCCTCTATTGTCTTGACTTGCCTTTTTTTTAGAAAATAGGGAGGAGAACCTATTTATACAAGTCTTTAAGCCTAACCCTCGTATCTCGTGAGAAGTGGAGAAAGTGGAGTGATGGAGTAGTGGAGTTCTGTGTTGGTGTCACACGACCAGTCTTGCCCACTTGTCCCATCATCACTAACCATCCATGACTTCCTGACACGTTCTTGTGATGGCGCGTTGTGCGCTGCACGCTGTAAACCGCTGAGACCAATACCCGATATGTATCCCCCAGTTTGTGACATGATTGATGTCTCGAGTGTGTGGATCGTGGGACCCACAGAAAGTAGCATGTAATGCTAGATTAAATAACTAAGTTATTTAGGAAGTCGATACTTGTGAAGTATCGTGTGTATTCTATGCAAGTACTGCATCGAGTATATTCAGCATGTATGAAGCATCGTTGTTTGAGTGTCTCAAAATAGCCTCATGTCCAGCCTACTTCATGTGATGGTTTGGAGGTTGCGCAAGCAAGTCCTCCCTTGGCCGACCACATGGTGTGGTAGAGTGACGGGTGGTGATCACCATGACGCCTCACTGACCAATTAACTCCTGACCAGGGTTGTATAACCAAGCCGGTGAAGTTGGACGGACGAGATGATCTTTGAGACACTCATCTGCGACCGTTGGTGGAATTAGGGTTTTTTGAAGAGGTGCGCAAGCATCATTCTTCAGCTTGGTCAAATCCAAGCTTGGGATACAATTTCGGCAGGGCTGATCGTGCATGTGTGTAGACTACATGACGGTGTAGGCGCCCATACCTCATTGTCTCGTGAAAGTGTGATATGGGCCACTCAATTTGTCTGGCGAAGTTGAGTGGTCGAGATCAATTTGCGACAGAAATCTGGTGCCACAAAAGCCGCGTGTCATGCCAACTTCGGGCACGCGTTTCAAGACGACCAAGCTTGGTCGATCTTGGACGATTAGTCTGGTATATAGACGGCGAGCTGGTGTACACGTCCATACCTTAATATCCCATAGAAACGTGATCTAAGCCACTCAATTTGTCCGGCAAAGTTGGGTGGTCGAGATTAGTTTGCAATTGGGAGGTGTGACCACGCCTAGTTTGGGCGTGCGAATCGAGGCAACCAGGCATGATATTCCTTGGCCGATCGGGTGTGGAGATAGATGGGCCCATGTCGGTCATGTTGATACGCACCGGACCTGCTTAGTCTAATCCTGGACCCTTCATTCGTGCAGGAGAAAATGGACGCTCATGATGTTCAAACCCTAATTAGGGTTTCACCGGCCGTGCGTCATGCCTTGTTTGGGCGCACGAACTGGAACGACCAACTATAGTTGGTCCTGACCGATCGGTCATGTATGTAGGCGGGCCCACGGTATTTTTTTAGACATGCTTTGGGCCCTTTGAATCTACATCTACACCCTCCATCTATGCCTGCGAAGATGGATGGTTGAGACTGTTTTGCGACACATGTAATGTGCCGCAAACCCTAATTTAGGTTTTTTCGTCCATACTGCTTTGGATTGGACGGTTTGGCAAGCTATGCCACCCTTTTGGGTAGGCCGACCATGCGGGGCCCACGTTGGGTCGGTAGTGAATATTCCAATACCTGCTTGGGGTCATGGATTCAATCTAAGCCATCCAATCATGCTGGTGAAGTTGGATGGTCGTGATCGTTTCTGAGACTGATATGGACAGCCCAGATTCAAACATGATCAATCGGGCTAGTATAACACACCGAGAGATGTATGCTCAATCGGGCTAGTATAACACACCGAGAGTTGTAGCATGTACGGGTATTTCGTACATGCTTCATTATTAGTACTTGGAGGTTCGTGTTGCTCTGCTGAGAACAACACTCAGTCGTCATGCCGCACCGATAATGAGTACAGGAAATACAAGGCTGGTCATGCATTAATTAATAATGCTGTAAATTCACATGGTATATGGGATTGTTGCTACATGCTCCAACCTGGATGAATTTCGTGTATTTAATTCATAGAATACTGGGATTGTTTCCACATGCTCCATTCTAGGTGAATTAGTAAAGTGAAGAAGTATTCATCACTTTATCAGTGGCTATCCTTTGCAGGATGTCAGCGCATAAATTTGGTTTCACAATTTTAGCCCTGAATTAAAATCCACCATCAACAGGAGGTAATGGCTAAGATTGATCTCCCACTCCGCGAAGTCGGTCGTACTATATAGGGGATGTACATTCTGCACCTGCGTATTGCCAGGGGACGTATCTGTGCCCTTTCAGCCGCGATCAACATGGAGGAGCAATGGAGGCGTGATGAAGCGTTGTGAGTACCAACGAGCGCAAGAGCTGAGAGGTTTGCAGCACGGTTAAAGAGGCGGAGGGTTGAACACAAACGACCTCTTGGTGAAGATAAATGTGATTATCCAATCCATGATGGCGTGATAATCCTCGATTCTGACACAGACGAACCTGAGCGTCTGAAAGTGACCAACACAATTCCCAACGCTGTCGTGGTTTTTGAGGAAGATGTGGAAGCTGTCTCTGTTGATGCTGTTGAGGCAGATAGCGTTGCTGCAGAAATATCCGAAGTGAAAGTTGAGGCAGATCCAGGGGAAGAAGCAGTAGCGGTCCACGATGGCGATGGTGTTGAAGCAGGCTCCAGTGGTGGTGGAGACACAACCAATCTTCTTGACGACTAAATCTTCTTGTTCTTTATGTTTTCTTCTTTTCTGGGCTTTCTTGTGATTTTTGAACATTCTCCTTGCACTCGGTGGCGGCTGAGTTTAAGGTCTTTTTTGCTTGCTTGATTGAATAAAGGTTTTACATTGTTTTTTGATGTCAATCTCTCAACATGGCTATATCAAATGTGACCATATGTTGTTCTTGTAAAAAAGTGAATACCATGATGAAATACCACGGACCTGTCTATGCTCCTGATGCGAGATCTCCCTGGTCTTGCTGGGTAAATGGTGGTTTAGACTGACTCAGAATTTTGTGTCTTCCTTTAGGAGGTAAAGAAGTTCCTAGATGGAAATAATATTTCAATTAATTTGAAAATTGAAAGTTGGAACCCTAATTATGAATGCAAGTATCGCAATCATTTTTTGGAGGAATTACAAATATGGCATGAAAAGGTAATTGTAAAAGAAACACGCTGGAGGAAATAGCACAACGTTATAAAGTGTGGAGGACGCTGGAAAGTGGTAGCACAGCGTCTTAAGTTCGGTAGGGTTTGAGCCATCGTGAGTGAATTGTTATGCCTTCCCATTTATCAGCGTTGATGAGCTTGCAGTAGCCGCCTAGGATAACATCTGCTACCAGGTACGGTTCATCCACCCTTTCGGTAGGTGAGTCAGGTGGAGTGGTCATTTTCACCGTCATGCTCCCAACCTTGAATGAAGCCGTCTTCGTCACCAGATCTCCAATTCCAAATGGGTTTGGGCGTGCAGATACCTGGACCTTGGCCTTATCGTCTTTGACCAAGACAACCTCTAAGCTCTTGATAAAACTGTTTGTACCCAAAATTACTTTTGGGCACGAAACACGATGGATGGATAATTTGGTGTGTATTTTGGGTTAGGAGACGAAATGAAGAACAAAATGAAGGACAGAGGTTTAACGTGGTTCGGCATAGGTTGCCTACGTCCACGGGCGAATCCCCTTGGGGAGAAATTTTTTATTGACTTTTGTATTACAAAGTATGTTTTCTCTCCTCTGGCCCCCTTTCCTGATTTCTGCCTCTCCTATTTATACAGTTCCACATCTAAATACAAACATAAATTACATTAACTGTTCATTCATGTCTCCATCATCAATTCTGAATGAAATAGCTGGAGTTAATTTCTGCATGTATGAAAGCTGCGCAATTAGTACCGCATGGTCAAGCTCATTGCATTTAGCACTTGCATGGTGAAATTCTTTGGAATTCAATTACGCATGAAACTGCACATTTATGCTTCCATGATAAATTATGCATAAATGATGGCTGGCAGTATTGGTGGACATTTGCTGGCGGAACAGCTGACTGCATGGGTAGGGACTGGCTTGATGGTTGATAGGCATGATGGCTGGCAGTGTGGATGGAGGCTGGCTGGCAGCATGGTTGGAGACTGGTTGGCAGCGTGGAAGAGTTTTTGGCTGGGAATTGGTTTGCAGCATTGCTGGCTACAAGACTGAAAATTGGATAGGGGTGCGACTAACTTCGATAGTTGACCGACGGTTGACCTTGACTGTTGACCGACCGTTGACCACGACCTTGACCGGAAGTTGACTTTGATAGTTGACCGACTTTGACCATCGACCTTGACCGGAAGTTGACTTTGATAGTTGACCGACTTTGACCATTGACGGTCCGTGCGGCATGGTGAGTCATATTAGTTGGTGGTTAGTGGGCTTGGATGAGGACCAAAACATGATTCAAGTATCAATTTGGCCCATTAAGTGGTATTTTTACTTATGGTACAAACATCGCCCCCTCTTAACCTCCAACTTGTTGGGGGTTAAGAAAAAATTTCGTGTTCCTTAGTCAATGATAAAACTCGCCCCCAATTGTGGACTATTGATATTGAGGTGATTGGCGAACTTCCCTTGTTGTTTGCGGAAATCAAGACGCCCCCAAGAGTATATTTATGTTGCTGAAGCGTAAATAGAAACGCCTTCGTTGATTGTGGAGATCGTAATCAAGTCGCCCCCAAGTGCTGCAAAAACAAGACTGAGGTGATGCGGCGGAAGCTTGATAATGGAGAAGAGTGATGTTGGAAATGAGCGATAACAACATTGAGTGAAGCTGGTCTGCAGCAGCTGTGATCAGCTGGGATGCGGGGAGTGACAAGCAAAACGCACTGCGGCAAAGCGATCAGGTGGATCTGCCCGGGAGTGACGAGCAAACTCGCATCGCAGCAGTTGCGATCAGTTTGGATCTTGCGGGAGTTGCGAATGGGGAAAGCTGGATCTGCGGCCTTTCGATCGGTGATGCAGTAGCAACATCGAGCAAAGCGCTGCTGCAGCAATTGCGATCCATTTGGACTACGGAGTTGCGAACGAGAGATGGATCGCAGCAGCTTTGATCGGTGGTGCACGCAAAGAAGTGAGCATTGCAGCCGAGCTCGCGATCAGTGGGATAGCAGGAGCAACGAGCAAAATCGCACTACACAGGTGCGACCACCGGATTGCAGGAGTGACGAGCAAAAGCGCGCTGCGGCGAGCTGCGATCAGTGGATCGCAGAGTTACGAACAGAGCTGATCTGCAGCCAGCGATCGATCGGCTGAGTCTGCAGGCATCGAGCATTGCGGCGGTTTGCGATCAGCTGGATCTGCGGGAGCAACGAGCAAAAAGCGCACTACAAAGGTGCGATCAGGCTGGATTGTAGGAGTGACGAGCAAAGCATGGGCTGCAGCCTTGGTTGCGATCAGGCTGGACTGCAGGAGTTGCGACACGAGAGCTGGCGCAACTTCGATCACTGATGCTGCGGCAGACATCGAGCATTGCGGCAGCTGCGATCGTTTGGACTGCGGGAGTACAATTAGAGACGGATTTGCGGTAGCTCAATCACCGGACTGCGGCAGGCTGGCGAGGGCTGGATTTAAACGAGTTCGATAAACCTAGGTGTAACCGTTACAAATAAAACTAGACAGCATCAGTTGCGTCAACCGAGTGTAACAGACCGCATCGGTTGCGTCTAGCGAGTACTGAGAATTCATAGGAAAAACTAGGCTGCATCGGTCGCGTCCAACCGAGTGCAGCGGTTGCTTTGAACTGGAGTACAATAATTCAATCAACATAACTATAGCGAGTTTAACATTGCGATTGTAAAAATTGCGTAAAAATATTAGGGTGTACGCTCGCCCCCTCTTAATCCTGCAACTCGTTGGAGGATTAAGAAGTTTGGATTACCTGAAGTTTCGATTTTGGAAGCTTAATTCCGCATTGCAATTAGGTGCTATGTAACTTGCCCCCAAGCGTATGAAGTGTTATACAGCATGCCCCAAAAGAGTAATTTTAGACCATGAGGTGTTACATATCTCGCCCCCAAATGATGGTTAGTCATGTTGAAGTGATATGCAACTCGCCCCCGGAAGATGGTAATTGTCATCTTTGCTCAATGCTTGCACAAGGGTGCCTTGCCTTGCTTTGCATTTTGCTCGCGCATGGGATTTTGAATATGTCTACTATCCGGAATTCGTGCGCGGGGGCCAATCCCACTATTCCGGATGCGCGAGAATTGAAATGTGTGCATCCTCTCGTGAGAATATGCTTGCCACATTAAAGGTGTCTTCTTTGAACAAAAGTATGCATGAATATATGAAAAGATGCAAAAATATGTAAATTGTATACTTACCTTATTGAAAATGTTACTGTGACTTCGCTTACGAAGTGATTAGGATGCCCACTGGCTATGTCGGTGTTTTCCAGCGACGATGATTAGTATTTTCCACCCTAAGGGTAAAATTAGGGTAAAAAAACCGTGTTTTCTACATGCTAATAAAAGGCTGTTTCTTGTAGGATGAATTTGCTGATAATCGATCCGTGACCTCGATCTTCAGTTGAATTATGGAGAAAAGGGGGGGGTACCTGCAAAAAACCCTCCGATGCTAAAGTCAGTAATGGATTTTTCACAGGAGTTTTTGGTATGGAAGATTGCTTCCCTTTTTGGTTGTCAAACCATCCATTTATAGGTTATCAATTTCCGTTTCAGATGCAGGCATGAATTGCGGTAAATGATCTGCATGGCGCTATTACAAACCGGCCCTTGCATGCCTCTTGTAGTAACTGACCCTGCATGCCTCCCTGCCATAATTCTCCTGCATGACTGCATGGCTCTGGCATTCATCCCCAAGGGCCGCGGAACTAAGCTGCGTCGTGCCACACCGAATCGGGATTACGGATTTAAGTTGCATCGACATACACTGAATATTTTCACGCTGCCGATTAATTGCCGATTAATCGCCTCCGATCTTAAATTAATCGCCGATTAATACACGATTAATCGCCGATTGCCGCCGGGTTGGGCCGCCGGCGGATGTTAGTGACGTGGCCCCTGCCACGTCATCTCACCTGCTGACGTGGCGCACGTTGCTGACGTGGCAGTCGCCACGTCATCTCACCTGCTGACGTGGCACCTGCCATGTCATCTCGTTTGCTGACGTGGCGACTACCATGTCTTTTTTGTCTACTAACGTGGCGACTACCACGTCATCATTTGCTGACGTGACACTGTAAGGAAGCGTACTGTCGTGCCGACGTGGCTTTGCCCCATCATCGCTTTGTCTTTGGCGTGGCACTTGTTCTGCTGACGTGTCAAGATGGTGACGTGGCACCTCTGATGACGTGTCAAGGGTGAAGTGGAACGCTTGTGTTGTGAAACTTTTTAGCCCATGGGGTGTTTGTTAGGCCTAGTTAGCCATACTTGGGTAAACAAGGGAAGCACCTTAGGCCCAATGAATCCTCCTTTGCTAGTAGTAGGAGCCTTGTAGGCCTAGGTTAGCCCATTTATTTGTGTAGAATATTAAGGGTACAAACATCGCCCCCTTTTAACCCATAACCTGTTATGGGTTAAGAAGTTCGGGTTTCCCTCCGAATTTGCATTTTTGTGGAGTGTTACATAACCCGCCTCCGAATCATGTCGTTCGGAGTGTTATGCAACCCGCCCCCAGGGATGTGTTGATTGCGCGAGAGTGTTATATGTTCCGCCCCCAAATGGTTGAGGTGACATATAACTCGCCCCAGTATGTTTTGTGTCATGCTGCTCAATGCTCGCGCAGGGGTGCACCTCCCTGCTGTACTTTGCTCGCGCATGGAATGAAAAGTTGAGTTTTTCTGCTATCTTTAATTTGCGCTGGGGGCCAGTTCTGATATTCAAGATGTGCGCAGAGTTTGGGATGTGTATATTTTCACGTGCCTGGACAGATGAAAATGTTCGCCACATTTGTTGTTGCCCCGTATGATGGGGATAAAATTGAGATAGGGTAAAAATGCTCGAACTGTGCACTCACCCTATCTACGAGGTGTCAGAGACGCCGCTGACAGTAGACTTGAACTGTATTGTTTTGTCATTTAGGGCTGATTGTGGACTCGATCATCCGCAGCAGCTTATAATTAACACGAACAATATTGATAAAGTCTGGAATAACAAAATGATGTTGAATTAAAATTTCTAAATTGAAATAACAAGATAAATACCTACTGCTTCGACCACAGCTGTGATAGGGTGTAGAATACATCCTATTTACTATCTATTGTTTATGCTTTCTTTGTTATTTTTCTTGTAAATTATGTATTTTACGTTTGTTTTGAGTTTTATAGCTACTATGGAGTCACACGGAGGAAAAGGGGAAGAAATCACCATATTTTAGCAAAAGGGTAAAATTGTCATTTCACCAAGGAGGGAATACTATATGGAGCCCAGCCAAGGTTAAGGGGTGACTCAAATTACTGAAGGAAGGACAATAATAGTTAAGGGGAGGTCAAAGAGGTGTCCCTTATCCAAAAGAAGGGAGTGAGAATAGCACAATTGGGATGTACTTATGGTGGGTGTTTGAATCCACCCACACCCTAAACTCTGAACCATACCCAAGCCCACATGTCTGAATCCACCCATACCCTAACCTAAGCCCATCTATCCATACCCTAACCGTACCCGGATCCAAACCCGAAACCAAATCCGCCTGACTTTCATTACAACCCTAAAATTGAGAAGATTGTTTCTTTCTCAATCATTTTTTCACCGCATCCGAAATTGAGAGAAACAACGGTAGAGCGAGTCATGGATGCCATTTGTGGTTCGATTGAAGGGAGAACAAACCGAGAATCGAGAGAAGATGAAATGGGTGCGATGGAAGAACTTGCCATTGTTGTGAGCTCGGGGGAGATCTTTGAATCGAGAACGAGTAGCCGCTGCTATGAAATCAATCGGATCGAGAAGCAATTAGGGTTTGCGGTTTATGTGAATCTCGAGAGAAGGAGGAAAAGATGGGTTCTCGTTGCAATTGGGTTTGAGAGAGCGAGAATCGATGAGCGACGAGAAGAATTAAAGCTCGAGAGATGAAGGAATTCGATTTGTAGAGGTCTACGATAGAATGTTGAAGAAAGCTGCACGGGAGAGTACACGGGGGATGACGAAGATCTTTGTTACTTTGAAGACTTAGGGAACAATGGGTTTGTGGCTAATTGATAGAAGTGAAGTTGATTATGCTGTGCTGCTGATGGAGTTGAGGCAATAGGGCAATGAATCTGAAATCGAGAGAACAAATTGGTTCTGGCGCTGTTGGTGGTGAGAAATGGGTTTGAAGTAATCAGAGATCGAGATGGGTTCTGTAACTGAAGCTCGTTCAGTCGTTCCTGCTGCTATGCGTCTAAGAGCAATGGGTTCCTGGTTGATTGAATTTCAGCATCAATTGAGTAACAGGTAAGGAGAAATCGAAAATGAATTTTGCCAGGGATTGAAGCTGGTGGTAATGATTAGGGGTTTAAGCTGAAATTGGAGGTCGAGAACAACAGAAGAACAGAGATGGGTACGGTGGCTATTTGAAGGCAACAGAAATGATGCAGTAATGTTTAGATGTATGCCTAGGAATTGTGCAGGAATTGAAGATAGATCGGCCTGAATGTGGCCTGGAATGTCCTATAAACGAACGGAACTCGACCGATTCTCTATTCTGGCGAGTTAACTCGGTGCCGGCGATGACCGTTCAGACCGAGTCCGGTGACCGATTCAGCCGATCCAGCTCGGCCGAGTAAGATCAGTCAGCCAACTAGGGAGCTGACTCATATCTGACTCAGTGTCTAACTTCCCTCCTCTTGACCGTTGGTGACGGTTGACCTTTTTTGACCGTTAGTCCTAACGGTGGGATCGACGGAATATTAGTCGAATATTCCCTTGACGGACGGAGAATTCTCGGGTGGCGTGCGCGACAATTCCGGCGGATTAGGCCACAATACCGATTTTCCGGCGAGCCAAAAATTCTAGAATTTTCTATGGACTTCTCTCATGGGTGTGAAGACTTGGGCTAGGAATTGGATGGAGAATTGGACTCAAATTTGGAAAGAGAAGATGGAAGAAGAGAAAGACTTGAATTTGGAAATTGAATTACAAAAGGAAAAGGGTTCTATTCCTTGGAAGATTTGGAGAATATTGAAGCCTATAAATAGAGAAGTTTTCTACATCTTTTACACACCTCTCTACACACACATCACTTGTGTTTTTGCTTGCTTTTCTAAGATTCTTCTTTTTAATTATTTGTGTGAACTTGAAAATTCTCCTTTTAATTATTATTTGTGTGAATTTCAAAAACATGAGTAGCTAATTTTATTATTGATTGAGGATGAATTCCTAGTTCTTAATACATGATTTGAGTTTTTGTTTTCAATTCTATCTTGAGATTTTTCACATGATTATCGATTGTTTTTACTAATAGGAATGATCTTAATGACATTCATGATTGATTTATAGATTGTTTAGAGTGCACGCTAAATTTATTTGTTAATTTGATCTAAAGCTAGTATAAGTTAGGGGATAAGTAATCGTTCTCGACTCTTTACATAAGTAGCAAACACGAGACCTTGCGGAGGGATTCCGTGGAGCAATTGTGTGTGAAAACAACGTTAGCAAGTAGACCTTGATCTAAGAGTCTAACTACTAATATCGACCTAATAAGTTCATAAATCTTAATGCGTTTATTTAAATTACATCTAGAGTGATCTACTACTAGGTGGTTTGGTAAATAGAATCCGGTAGTCGAGAACTTCCGTATCCGGTGATACAAGGGATTTAGGGGTTTAGCACTGATCTAGCTGCTTTACCTACGGTTGGTGATAATTTGTGACTAATAACAAGTAGAAAAGAACATAACTTGATTCATTGTTTCGTAACGAAGAAGGATTCCTTGATCTTGTCTCTCTTATTGCTTTCAACTTTATCTTTTAATTGCTTTGTTTATTTTCTTTTGCTTATTACACCCCCCTTTTTGTGACAATTTTTACAACTAGAATCTCTTGCTCCTCGTGGGAACGAACTTGACTTCCATTATATTATTTTTAATTGAGTGGAAATATTGATTAATTTGATTGCACCTACGACACGCATCAAGCTGCCTCGTTAAAACCTTTGAGTGTAAAACCCAGTGGGACAAAACCATCAAAAAGGAAAAAGAGTGCAACACAGCAGGATTTGAATCTACTTCTAATGATAAAACTTTTTCAAGTGGGACGAATTCCACGGCTTCCATGGCTTCGAATCCTCAGTTCCGTCGAGATTCCTCAAGTAGTAGGATCCACGAGATCTTTGGTCTATCCACTATGTATGGGCCTTCCCGGTTCGCTCCGAGCTTCCCACAGTTCGGTTCCATTGTGGCTGCTCGGGTTTTCTTCAAGACATATTCCCCTGGTTTGAACGACCGTTCTCTGACCTTGCGATCATATCCCGAGCTTGATTGCCCTTTCTTTGGTATCGGACCAACACGCAAGGTTGTTTCTCTTTGTTCTTCCAGCAACTCTTTATCCAAAGCCAGTATGTTGTCGTTTTTTCCAGACTTGACAGCACGAGTCTTGGTAGTCTTGAGTTGTACCTCGGTGGGTATGACTGCCTCTGTCCCATACGTCAATGTAAATGGAGAAAATCCGGTGGATCTTTTCGGGGTTGTTCGATAGGACCATAAGACTCCAGGGAATTCTTCAGTCCATTTTCCCTTCGCCTTCTCCAGCCGTTTCTTGAGGTTGTCCATAATAACTCTGTTGGTTGCTTCTGCCTGCCCGTTGCTTTGAGCATAGTAAACACGTACGGAAAACACGTGTAACTCGAAGGATCGATTCATTGGGAACAATACATGCTAATAACTAAATGAACTCATCTTGACTACGTCTAACTCGAACATGAATGTAGGTTTCGTTTCTCTTGTAGGATTCACGGAGAAGTTTCTTGAATACCGTAGTACAACTCTTAAATGGCGAAGGAACATACAGATAATTACCAATTTTGAGTTCTCCAACAATATCACTGTTTGTAATATATTTTGATTCCATTCATCTGCCTTTGAACTTAGTCGGTGCCATATCATATTTTTTTTCCGGCGAATTACTTCATGTTGATGATGTGATAATTGATCAATAACCCTACGGACTGTATTCAACTGGATCTACTACGGATGGTACTTGAGATTTTTCATGAGCTAGCACAGCTGACGTGGTGAGTATGCTATTTGAAGAACACGAACATCTATTTTTACCAAGAATTTTTGCTTATAGAGTCCAAATGTACTATAGGTTGCTCTGTGAGTTTATATGTTTGTAGAACGAAAAAGCAGAATTACTCGTAGCTTTCAAAATGCTAGTAAATAAAAGTTGAGAAAATGCTACCACCAGACGTTTTAACACATGGCTACGTATGTTAACAACTTGGAGTCTTGGACACTGCTCAGTTAGATCATCTGACAAATTGCAATCAATTGGTTTTAGGCAATTACACAATTTTTCTATTTAGCTTTACCGGAACTGTCATTCTCGGAGTCCACTGGCCAAATGAAATTCATTATTGATTATATATTGAACCTGACGTTTCATTGAGAAACAGGTGGCATCAAGAGGTCGACAATAACCTTTTACATATGAAGGGTGGTTACTGGTTCTTAAGAAAAACCTCTTCTTAGTCGTGAACACATCCTAGCTCCGAACGAGCCGCAAACATATAAGCATTCATAAAGACTTGCCACCAAGAGCGGCAAAGTGATTCACGATTAGCAATGGCTCTAAAACTACATAACCTAAAAGGACTTGCGAGATTCAGCAAGCAGAAGCTTGTATCAATTCGACAATGATGGGCAGCAGTGTGCATAACCAATATATCGAAGAGCGGCAATAAAACAACAACCTCAATCACCAAAAATGATAAAGTTAGTCACCTGGATTCAAACTCAATTACAGAGATTTCGCACGGTCTCCAACCCCAATCACCAAAGAACTTCCCATAGAGGACTTGTATGATGGAGCACAAGCTCCCCAATGAAGGACGTCAAACGACCACATGCTAAAAGGTCACGCCAAAGGATCAGCTCATTTCACTCGTAATCATTCCCGTTAAGGAAGAAGCTCTGATGGATTCCCAGTGCCTGAGCACAAATGCTTCTTCTGAAAACTAATGTTTCGGTAAGATGTTAACTTCCTTTAAAAGTACCTCTTATGCCTTTGTCTCACTTATGATAGTTTTGATTCTCAAATCATAATAAAATGCATCTGTTTGCTCAACCACTAATGATTTAATTGAAAGTACATCCAAGTTTTGGAACACAAACCTATCCGACGGTCCGTGCCCGGAGATCTAAGTCCGACGGTCCGCGCCCGGAAACTCATGCGATGGCATGGAAAAATGCATACATCTCAATTCTGCGTGCGTCTTGAATAGTAGGATTGGCCCCCTATGCGAATTCAAGATAGCAGATAAATCTTAATATTCTTTCCATGCGCGAGCAAGATGCAGCAAGGAAGTGCACCCTTGCGCGAGCATTAAGCAGCATGACACTCACTATTTGCTGGGGGGAGTTGTATATCACCTCAACCGCAGTAACCACCGCTGGGGGCGAGATATGTAACACTTCGGCGTAACAAAATAAATATCATATATAAAGTTCGTGGAAGTTGTGTTGATTTTTAATCCACGACTTGATAAGTTCGTGCATAACGACATGATCGAGTTCGTGGTTCGTGGATAGCGACATGATCGAGTTCGAGATGAGGATTGCATAGACCCTTCAATATTTAGCCTTGCATCACTTCGCAAGCACCTAAAGCCTCACCTTACACGTGAGCACATAAGTCTTGCTTTTATCGCAAGCATAAAATCTCGTCTTGCACGCGAGTATGAAAGACTTCCACCTTGGCAAGCATAAAGTCTCGTCTCAACCACGAGCCCAATGCCCGATATTGGTCCAAAGACTCGTACTCAACACAAGCAACAGTCAGCCTGCCCGAGCAGCAAGCGCTAGCCTTGTTACGTTGCGAGCAAAAAGTCTTACCGCAGCCGCAAGCACACACTACATTCTACTCAAGACTCGACTAGCTATCGAGCATCACAAGTCCACCACGTGGCAAAAAGTCTCACCTAGCAAGTGAGCAAATTTTATTGCAGGTTATCACAGTTGGGGCGTCTTTGTAATGTCTCTACTCACGCTTGGGGGCGACTGGCGAGTTACGTCATCGACGATCGACGCGAAGGAAAAAAAAAATTCTTAACCCCCAACAATTTGGGGGTTAAGAGGGGGCGATGTTTGTACCGTGTATAAAATACACGGGAGGCACGCAAATCAATACAAGGAGTTATGCATGGCAGATTAATGCCAGGAACCATGCATGGAGGTTTCATGCAGAATTAATTCCAGCGGTTTCATGCGAATTTAACATGGAGGCATGCAGTATTAATTCCAGCGGTTTCATGCGAATTTAACATGGAGGCATGCAGTATTAATTCCAGCGGTTTCATGCAGAATTTAAGATGGAGGCATGAATGAGCAGTTAATGTAATTTATGTTTATATTTAGATATGGAACTGTATAAATAGGGGAGAGCAGAAATGAAGAAGGGGAGGTAGCCAATAGGGGAAAAATATACAATGTAATTTACTATCAATACAAAATCACTCCCCAAGGGGATTCGCCCGTGGACGTAGGCAACCTATGCCGAACCACGTTAAACCACTGTCTTTCATTTTGTTCTTCAAATCAACCCCTAACCCAAAATACTCACAAAAAACTATCCATTCATCGTGTTTCGTGCCCAAAAGTAATTTTGGGTACAAACATTGGCGCCGACTAAGGGGACTTCGAGCGAAAGAAACGTGTTTTCCCATGCATAAGTTGTGTTCCGAAAAAATAGATGTTCGTGTTCTTCAAATAGCATACTCACCACGTCAGCTGTGCTAGCTCATGAAAAATCTCAAGTACCATCCGTAGTAGATCCAGTTGAATACAGTCCGTAGGGTTATGGATCAATTATCAGCATCATCAACATGAAGTAATTCGCAGGGAAAAAAAAATGATATGGCATCGACTAAGTTCAAAGGCAGATGAATGGAATCAAAATATATTACAAACAGTGATATTGTTGGAGAACTCAAAATTGGTAATTATCTGTATGTTCCTTCGCCATTTAAGAGTTGTACTACAGGTATTCAAGAAACTTCTCCGTGAATCCTACAAGAGAAACGAAACCTACATTCATGTTCGAGTTAGACGTAGTCAAGATGAGTTCATTCAGTTATTAGCATGTATTGTTCCCAATGAATCGTCCTGGGAGAATACAGTTCATGTGAAAATCAATTGACGATCCTAATTACACCATTGGATTTTCTGATCGTACGGAGGAGGATTGCCTGGTTGTCCAAGATCTAAAGATTCCCCACGATTGTGACCAAACATAGGCATCTTGCATCGATGCAAACTGGATCACACGATCTCTGCATACTGCGGTAATTATTAATGGATCCAGGAAGGAAACTCTGAACACGTTCGGAGTCAGGGTGTTGCCATTTACATTGTTCGATTAATATTGGTGAAAATCACATTATTTTAGGATGCAAAAACCCCACTGGCGTTCGTAAACGAGATCAACATAGCAACAGGCTTTGGAAGCATTCAACTACCGACAACTAGCATAACACACGCGGAAGAGATAAGCCATACGTTACTCTCCTTAAATCTCAATTTTATTTTTATTTTTATTTTATTTTTTTTTGCCATACGTTACTCTCCTTAAATCTCTCCATTTCCCCGAATTAAAGCATGCGTTTCAATCCTTAATTTAATTTCCTAAATTAAAGCATACGTTTCCATCCTTAGTGATATCCTGAGAGATCATGATGAAACATACATTATGGAGGATGTCGGCAGAATCATACGATTATGAGACATGAAAGTCGACAACAACGTACATGATCGATGATGTCATATAGAATCCAGCCTCATTTTAGCAGTGACCACATCAAGCCGTGAAGTTTATAGACGTCATCGTATACTATGGACATTAAAATCGCAGCGTTTCTCAACGAAGGTCAGCCTTGATCCTTCAAATTGGCGTTCAAGAACCCACAGCAAGCTATTGCCACACCAATGGTACATCCAGGATGCATGCATGTTCACTATGAAACGCCACACAAAGATCCAAGGATATCTGTCTCGATTGCAACAGTTTTGCAAAGTTGCCTTATATGGCACCAATTTACTTCTAAATGCTAGTGGAGGCAAAAATTGATGGGGCGACTCCAGTACAACAAATACTGGAGATTATTAAGTTGCACAAAAAAGCTACTGGCTTAGGTTCCAATTTGAACCTTCATCGCTACCAGCGCCAGCATATTGTTTATGTTCGATAAACAACTGCGCAACCAAGTCGTGTTCGAGAGCAAGTAATTAGATCCCCTTCAACTCTCCATCCCGGTAATTCAAGGAACCAGTTATCAACAATATCATACTATTATGAAAAATGATTGACGAAGTCACCAATTCTCTATTAAGCACAAATGATTTTAGATACTAATCCAAGTACGTAGTGCTGTGATATTATATCTCTCCTTTCTCGAACTTAAAGCAACAGTCTGCCAAAGAAGGAAGATTTCAGTTTTGAAGATGTTGGTTCTCAGTGAGCTTGGAGTTTTATGTTGAGTAGCTGGTAGACGGCAACAATAGTGGAGCCTCTTTTTAATAGTTTTGCCTGGTAGTATGAACGCAGAATGGATAATCATTCTGGTCTGCTTTACCGAGAGCGGTCCTTGGTACACGTCAGAAATTCGATCTCGTGCCAATTTGATATATATCATATAATTCTCCTGCTAAAGTACTACCTCCGTCCCACTATTAGTTGACCTAGTAGCACAATTTAAAAATGATTTATTTCTCAAACTATACCACGGATATTTATAAATTTTATATCATTGGAAAGAATTTTAAAACACCTACGTAACGAGTATAAACATGAATATCAAATTATATAAAATCAACTATTAATTAGACAAAATTAAAAAACAACTAGGTCATCTAATAGTGGGACGGAGGGAGTATCATATTCTGGCGAAAAAATTACAACACCACGATGGCTGAGATAAAATCGCGTCTATGGTGTCATAAAGACAGTTCACTATCATGACTAGCAGTGGAGATATGGAAACATTTTACTACAGTCATTAGCAGCTCAACAATCCAACCTGCGTCCAATCCACACTTTATTTTTGGTTTTGGCATTCAAAGGCCTCAAAGCTTCCTGCCTTATAAAAATGCATGCAAGAGAGCATAGTTTCATTATCACAACCGAGCTCGAGGACGTGAGCACGCCGTATCCAAGGTCATCGCTTAGAGAGAATCATTTTGAGGACAGACACATTGGTTATCGGCCTGACGTAGATACAGTTCTACCACCACTGTGAGTCTAGTCCATTTAATCACACTACTTTTATTTTCTTAAACTGCATATTGCGCCAGCCAAAAATGTACAATATATGTTCACATTGGGTATCTCACAAGATGACCCTGAATACTATCATCTTATACACAACATAATATGCATTTACATTATATGCTTTTGTGATTGAGATGCTAATAATTTTAATGCGAAAAATCTAACCAGTGCACATGAAATTTATAGCTTTAATCTTTCTCATAAAGAACACTGGGATTTCAGCAAAAATGTACTACTCAAAGAACAGTAGCGACAGTTTGGGTCCTACGCGAGTTCTAGCAGTAGGGTTAAAACATTTCTACATGAGCGGACAATAGTAGCGACGAATTGAGTCCTACGCGATTTCCAGCAGTAGAAACAATTTTCCATGCATATAAGAGATGTAGCGACCCTCGTCCTACTCGATCTCTTATAACTCTGCACGAATCTTGAATAGGGGAATTGCCCCCCCCCCCCCCCCCCCCCCGCGAATTCAAGGTAGTAGAAAATTCTAATTCTCAATTCATGCGCGAGCAAGATGCAGCAGGGAGGTGCACCCTTGCGCGAGCATTTAGCAGCATGACACTTGCTGGGGGCGAGTTACTATCACTCCAATGATGTCAGTCACTTGGGGGCGTGGTACGTAACACCTTGGCGCAAGTAAGAAATAACTCGGGGGCGAGCTGCATAACAATCTGAACCACATGTTCAGGGGCGGGTTGGGCAGCACTCCGTTGTAGCACAACATTCAGTAAGAACGATGAAAGGAGATTACTCTCGTACCTCCTAAATTGCACTTTCAAGGAGTCGTCCAGGGAGTATCTTGAAGTTAATAATGACGGCCAACTTTGTTATATGATCAGACGCTCCTATAGGCTCGACAATCAACATATGTCTATTACACGGAAAAGTGGGTTTTTCTCTACAACAACCAATTTTCCAAGACATCAAGAGCGTCAAGCTAGTCCGTAAATTATAAGAAAAATGGGTATCTCATGAAGATGTACAAGATCTTGTGAACATTCAGGTCATTTTCCTTCATATCATTCTTATTAGTTCATTGGCAACTCGACAACACTGGCACGTTTTATGCCATTGTATGAGTATTGCAGCGTCAACACGTCCAGAAAGTGTTTGTGGCTATAAAGCCCCTTTTCCGAAATAAGAATGTGCAGTCTGGTTTTCCTTCTATGTTCATCATTTGGCTATAAAGAGCTTACTTCACACTTGAAGTCTTTACTTCACACTCGAGCACCAACAACGTGATAGGATGGAGAAATTACTAGCATAAACAAGTACTTATATTCGAATTAACTTGTACATGCTAGTGGGGGAGACTACACTACTACAAGAGATAACTTATTTTATGCATGCCACAGTGTATACAACTTTCTTATCTCATTCTTCCACAGAATTATGGTTCTTCATAACAACAGGGGCAGGTAATTCAGAAGAAACATAAAGACAATCAAATTTTTACGAGGAAAGCTGTCAGTTTCGTCATATTAGAATATTAGAATGTTCTTATGTAAAAAATGGGATCGCTTACTCTGTCACACTATCTTCACCTAATATACAAAAGAGTGTTCGCACCAAAAACACTATGAGATACCCCGGCCGGAACTCTGCTGGTGAGTTCAAAAAGACGCAGCTTGACAAAAAACAAAATTGCTGCAAATGGTGAATAAGCAAAGGTTAGAGCGCCCCTACAGAATTTTGAAACCGGGAACAAGTCAGTACTCCCATGAATCTGGAAGTACATCTCTAATTTCTTCCAAGTATAATTGCAGCTGCAATTCACGGGATTTGGAGTTAGCTAATTACTGGCGCGCTCCAGCCAACTCTTCGGCCAGCACCCTTATTGCGGCAGACAACTCAGCATTTTCGCTCTGCAACCGTGTGATTTCTTGCCTCGCATCGGCATCAACACCACTCGCCAACAATCGTTGGTGATGAGCTTCTTTTAGTTGATTTACAGAGTTCATAAACTACAAGGATTCCAGTGCCCATTTATTAATACGTCTCCTTCCGGTATTTATATCAAGTATAGCTAAGCTGATCAAGTATACAAGTTACTATCTAACAGAAAACACAAGTATCAATTTGACCTTACCTGAGTATAATGTTCCGTCACGGCATTCTGCAAAGATTCGTAGTCGGGCTCTTTTACTGGTAGGGCAGGAGTTCGAGAAGAAGATGGACAGTTTCCACCATCAACATTAGGTGCGGGGATTGAAGGAGGTTGACGCATCATCCCACCGTCAACATCAGGTACTGAAATTGAAGAAGGCTGACACACCCTTCCATCGTCAACATCAGGAACTGGGATTGAAGGAGGTCGACACACTCTGGCACTCTCGTTAGCCAATATTGGGTCGGTTGACCCACTACCCAGTAGACTGTGGTCAGAAAATACATGTAAATTGAATGAAGATCCAATTGGAAAGGTTGATTGGATAAACTTTTCTCCATTATTGCAAGTTGGCTCCTTGCGACCTGAATCACATGTGAGAGAATGTTCACTCGGTAAAGTGGACTTCGTTCCTTTATTTTAGAAAGCAATTTATAATTAATGGAGAAAAGTGCAAGAGGAAGTGCGCGTACCTGGTGGCAGAAAATCATTACGGGCAACCGATATATTGTCATCACTAGGCGAGCTATCGTCAATAAAAACGGTGTTAGAGAAATCATTTCCTCTCATGGCTTCTCTCCCTAAGGGGGCACGAGATGCATTCAAGTTGGGTAAAGGGCTAGGAGGACCACCTGAAGAAACATCTTCAGAACTTTCGTTTTCAAATCCAGGATCATTATTATTAGAACCAGAATTTGTGCTCTCTCTATTTTCAGCAAGGCCAGGGACAAATGCACCACTCGAAGCACATACGCTTTCTTCTACGAAATTGTAATTTCTGTGAAACAAACGTTGACAGCGGCGAGCAACTTTGCATACCTTCTCCGACATGGCATCTGGGATATGAGTAACATTTTTGTGCAGGGGTTCTGCATCTCTGTTTACGCGGTGAGGATGGTAATCCTGATGAGTCTTTCGAAGTCTCCTCAACCCCCTTTCATCGCTTGTTCGAGGGGTTGAAATCCAAGCTTCATTTCTACCCACCGTGGGACAGTTACGCTTTCTAGGAATTCTTGGAAACCCAGCAGATGATGAAAATGAAGAACGACGTTTCTTAGAGTTGGCTCGTTCTTGGGCAGATTGTCCTGAACTGGGAGGAGCAGGATATTGAGCGACGGGAACGGCTGAAATGGCTGCAGATATACGACCCAATGATTTTTCCCTGTTATAGATCAACTGAACAATGGAGTCAGGGTATGAAACATTGAATAAATCATCTGGCAGGTCAAAGAGTTTCTGGATTCGCTCGTCGCTTTCGAAGTCAGGTGGCACACGACCAGGTTTCCACGTCTGATTCACTGCTCATTAGTTGAAAAGTTAAAAATTTGAGCAACTCACAACAAATTGGGATTAGCACATGCCAAAGAAAAACGCAAACTTACAAGACGAAGAAGTTAATTTATAAGGAATTCCAAGTTGATGTCCATTCTGCCAGTTGCGAAACTTAAAGCAAGGGAATTCCCAATGTTTGTAACTGCCTGGAAAATCATATAGTCGATGTTCGTTATCTATCCAGGTGCATATGAAGCATACCCCAGCTCCCTTGTCCCAAACACGAGGCGTAGGATAAATGATTCGATGAACATCGCTTGGTAGGAGGCGACGGCAGAACACACGGGCAATAGTTAGTAGACGCCTAACAGATATGATGATAGATGGATGCAATTGTTGTAAGGAGATTCCCCACCCGATAAGAATCTCACACATTTCTGCATCAATGGGCATTAGCAAACCATATTCTAGCTGATAGAAGCTGGTAACCACCTCATCGCTCTCCACCGGATGTTGCAAACCATCGTGAAGAGTTATATCAACTGAACCTGGAATATTGAATCGATTTCTAATTTCTTCAATCTTGAAGCTAATTTCTTCGGTCTTTAAGAATTTAAAGGAGCCGGCAACGGGACAAGTTGGCATATCTCCTTTAGAAGCCCATCTTCGTGGGAGACGGTCAAGTGTATCATCTTCTGAAGACGGGAATTGGTCGTCGGCCATCATGGATACACTAATCGATAAGGTAAGGAAAATCAGCAGTTGAAATCTACCATGTGCTACATGATTATTGGGTCCACAACAATACGAAGCTTAAATCAAGAGTAGGGACTATTTCGAATTCCCAAACAGCAAGTTCAATTAGGGATTTGACGCCCAAAATTAAAGAAAAAAAATCAATTAGGGGTTTCAAATCATAATGAATCATGGAATCAGAAGAGGACTTACCTTTAGGGACCAGCAAAGGACGCGAAGAATCTTTGGTGTTGCAATTACTTCAGATAAGATTTCTTTCAGCCGACAGTTCCCTTTTAAGTAGATACACTGATATGGATAAGTAAAGAGAAGACAAAACAAGGATGTTTCATACGAAGAAACACATCTGCTATGATAAAAAGGAATATGGTATACGAAAAGACAATCTAATCCTTGGAGATATTCTTTTCCAAATGAAGGAAAATGGACGGTAAAAAATGGGCAGGCCCTTTAAGTTCGAGGGTACAGAATATATACTACGTGGAAATGCTACTGGGGGCGACTGGCGAATTACGTCATCGACGATCGACGCGAAGGAAAAACAAAATTCTTAACCCCCAACAAGTTAGGGGTTAAGAGGGGGCGATGTTTGTACCGTGTATAAAATACACGGGAGGCACGTAAATCAATACAAGGAAGATTAATGTGAGGAGCCATGGAGGTTTCATGCAATATTAATTCCAGGAGTTACGCATGGCAGATTAATGCCAGGAGTTATGCATGGCGTGTTAATGACAGGAGTTATGCATGACGGATTAATGTAGGAGGCATGCAGAGAAATTTAATTCAATTTATGTTATTTCGCAATTAATAGAGGAGATAATTTGCTACTGTATAAATAAGGGGAACCTGAAGAGAGGTGGGGGAGGATTTCTGTAATCCAATCAATAAAATTATTCTCCAGAGGGAGATTCACCCGTGGATGTAGGCACAATGCCGAACCACGTAAAATTCTTTGTCTTCTTTATTTTCCTCAATTTTTTTAACCTAATTTTACCCTAATCATCATCGAATCAACATGTGGATGAACATTAAAGGTGTCTTACTGAACATTGGCGCCGACTAAGGGGACATACGAGAAAAGAAATCGTGTTTTCCCATTGAGAAAAGTTGTAGAAAATGCTTCAAAATCTTGTCCGCAAAAAAAGCAGTCTGAGCGTTTTGAAAAATCACTGCTGCAGTCCAGTTGACCGCAACTGCTGCAGTCGGATTTGATCATAATGATCGCAGTGATCCGGTGATCGCAGCTGCTGCTGACCGTATAATCGCACATACTACAGTCTTGTTGATCGCAACTGCTGCAATCAAGATTCGCCGTTTCAGATTTGCTGAAGCTATTACCTGCGGATACCGCTAAAAATCGCGTCACTACAAAATCTGATGATAGTGTTGCTGGGACGCTCGGTTCGCGGCCAAAGATGTAGTGAAATACCATCAAAACTGTTGTAGGAGATTCGATCCACAACATGGCTGGATCCAGTTTCGATTTCTATCACTGCCGTCCAGCTGATCGCAGCTGCTGCAGTTCAGTTAATCACAATTACTATAGCCCAGCATCACAGTCGGAAGCCACCAAAGCCGACTCACTGCGAACATCGCTAAGATTGTTGCCAGGATGTTCGATCCGCAGCATGTTCATGGAGAAAAATGTTGCAAGGAGAAAGGACAACAGTACTCAAAACTGTTACAAAGGGGAAGTCAGCAAGGATAACACTTCAACCATCCGTTGCAAGAAGGCATGAAAGAAAAGACAACAGTTCCCCAAAGCTGTCACCAAATGTTCGGAGTAAAGGTCACAGTTTCGTAGCACTGTCACCGAAAGTTTCAACAAAAAAAAAAAAAAACGACGGCCGACCCGGCGGCCATCACGAGCGGCGGCAGAGGCAGCAGCGGCGACGGCAGCGGCAGCGGCGGCAACGCTCAGATCTGTTCACCCTCTTCAGGGGTTTCGTTCACCTACATTTGTTTTGACTTACCCACGTCAAGGGTGTCCATCACCCACGTCAGAATTCTTCGATGCTTCCAGATATATCAAAGTTCGATGCGCAGCAAATGACCACCGTGGATTTTCTAAGGTACATCAAACTTCGATGATCCGCGATACATCAAAATTCCATTCTCAGCAACAGTTCGATGCAACGGTGGTACATCAACCTTCGATGCGCTGAACACACAGACCGTTGATGCTCCCTGGTACATCCATTTTCGATGTTCTGTAAAACATCAAAATCAAATTCAAATTCAAAAAAAAAAAAAAAAAAAAAAAAATCAGGAAAAAGCCGACGGCCCAAGACGGCGGCCTCCACGAGCGGCGGCGGCGACGAGCTGCGGCGGCGAACAGAGCCGGCGGCCACCAGCGAGCGGCAATCGGCGAGTAGTCGCCGATTAATCGGCGATTAACAGGAGCCTCTGATTTGTTGCAGCTCGGTACAACTTAATCCCGTAGCCCTCGGATATTTCCGCCCCGTTCCTCTTGCCTTGCGGATATGTACACCTCACTAGGGCTTGGCCTAAAAATCTATTTCGCTGATATCTTCTTCGTCTCACGTCCGAATTGGATGATTTTTGGCTCGTTGCGATCGCATTTCAATATCCTACGACATGAAGGTAAAAATTTTCAATTGGAGAATAATATTTTTTGGGTACAATCACGTCATCAACATGTTTGGAGCAAGGGGCTAACCAACCAATTTCGTTTCTTCGATAACTTCTTCTTCATGCATCCAAATTGAGTGATTGTCGGCCCGATGAGATCGTATGTCAATTACCAAGGTCGTGAAGGCGACATTCCAATTTTTGGAGAAAGTTAAAATTTTTAGAAACGGACACCACCGAAAACACTGCAGTCCAGTTGATCGAACTACTGCAGTCCTTTTCCACATAACTATTATAGTCAGTTGATCGAACTATTGTAATCCGTTTTCTGAAAGAAGTGTTGGCTGTGTTGATCGAACAAGCCCTTTGATCCTTTTAATTCCTACAGTCCAGTGGGTCGAACTGCTGTAGTCCGATTTTCCCCAAAAATTGTTTCAATACAGTTTTCCTCACAACTTGTTCAGCCCAGTTTTACGCATAATTGTTGCAGTGCAGCTGATCACAGCTGCTGAAATACAGTTCCGTGGCAACTGTCTTCGATCCAGCTTGGACTTAACTGGTGCATTCCAGTCCCACAGACAAATCAATTACTAAGTCGAGACGAGACGCTAAGGCAACTATACTAATCATCGTCGCTAGAAAACACCGACATAGCCAGTGGGCATCCTAATCACTTCGTAAGCGAAGTCAAAGTAACATTTTCAATAAGGTAAGTATACAATTTACATATTTTTGCATCTTTTCATATATTCATGCATACTTTTGTTCAGTAAGACACCTTTAATGTGGCAAGCATCTTCTCACGAGGGGATGCACACATTTCAATCTCGCGCGCATACGGAATAGTGGGATTGGCCCCCGCGCGAATTCCGGATAGCGAGACATATTCAAAATCCCATGCGCGAGCAAAATGCAGCAAGGCAGTGCACCCTTGTGCAAGCATTGAGCAGCATGACAATTACTATCTTTCGGGGGCGAGTTGCATATCACTTCAACATGACTGACCATCACTTGGGGGCGAGATATGTAACACCTCATGGTCTAAAATTACTCTTTGGGGGCATGTTGTGTAACACTTCATACGCTTGGGGGAAAGTTACATAGCACCTAATTGCAATGCGGAATTAAGCTTCCGAAAATCGAAACTTCAGGTAAGCCAAACTTCTTAATCCTCCAACGAGTTGCAGGATTAAGAGGGGGCGAGCGTACACCCTAATATTTTTACGCAATTTTTACAATCAGTAATGTAAACTGCTATAGTTATGTTGATTGAATTATTGTACTCAGTTCAAAAGCAAGCTCTTTGCACTTTCGGTTGGACGCGACCGTGCGAGTCGATTTTGCCTATGAATTATGTACTCGGTTGGACGCAATCGATGCGATCAGTTGCACTCGGTTGGACGAATCGATCTTTGTCTAGTTTTATTTGTAACGGTTACACCTAGGTTTATCGAACTGTTTAAATCCAGTCCCTCAGCAGCTGCTGCTGCAGGCCAGCTGATTGAGCTACTGCAGTCCATCTCTGTTTGTACTCCTGCAGATCCGGTGATCGCAGGCTCTTTGCAATGCTCGATCTTTGCAGCAGACCGGGTGATCGAAAGGCTGCTTTGTCGGCTCTGTTCACAACTCCTGATCCGGTGATCGCGGTGGGCTTTGCCATAGATTTGCTCGTCACTCCTATGATCCGGTGATCGCATTTCTTTGCGATGCGATTTGCTCATCACTCATGCGATCCAGTGATCACATCTGCTGCCAGACCACTTCACTCAATGTTATTCTTGCTCATTTCCAACATCACTGCTGCTCCATTATCAAGCTTCCATTGCATCACCTCGATCTTGTTTTGCAGCACTTGGGGGCGACTTGATTACGATCTCCACAATCAACGAAGGCGTTTCTATTTACGCTTCAGCAACATAAATGTACTCTTGGGGGCGTCTTGATTTCCACAAACAACAAGGGAAGTTCGCCAATCACCTCAATATCAATAGTCCACACTTGGGGGCGAGTTTTATCATTGACTAAGGAACACGAAATTTTTTCTTAACCCCTGACAAGTTGGAGGTTAAGAGGGGGCGATGTTTGTACCATAAGTAAAAATACCACTTAATGGGCCAAATTGATACTTGAATCATGTTTTGGTCCTCATCCAAGCCCACTAACCAGTCAACCAAGGCGAGCCCACCGATGCACGGGTGAGTCAATGGTCAAAGTCGGTCAACTATCAAAGTCAACTTAGGTCAAGGTCGATGGTCAAAGTCGGTCAACTATCAAAGTCAACTTCCGGTCAAGGTCATGGTCAACGGTCGGTCAACAAGTCAAGGTCAACCGTCGGTCAACTATCGAAGTCGGTCGCACCCATAGCCAATTTTCAGTCTTGTAGCAGCAAAGCTGCAAACCAATTCCGGCCAAAAACTCTTCCACGCGCCAACCGGTCTCTCCAACCATGCCGCCGGCCCGGCCTCCATCCACACTACCGGCCATCATGCCTGTCAACCATCAAGCCGGTCCCTACCCATGCGGCCAATTTATTCATGACAAATGTCCACCAATACGCGCGACCATCATTTAAGCGAGAATTTATCATGGAAGCATAAATGTGCGGTTTCATACGAGAATTGAATTCCAGCCCGATTTCGACCATGCGATGCTAAATGCGGCGAGATTTGACCATGCGGTACTAATTGCGACGATTTCATACATGCAGAATTAACTCCAGCTATTTCATTTAGAATTGATGATGGAGACATGAATGAGCAGTTAATGTAATTTATGTTTGTATTTAGATGTGGAACTGTATAAATAGGAGAGGGCAGAAATCCGGAAGGGGGGCCAGGAGGAGAGAAAAACATACTTTGTAATACAAAAGTCAATAAAACATTTCTCCCCAAGGGGATTCGCCCGTGGACGTAGGCAAGCTATGCCGAACCACGTTAAACCTCTGTCATTCATTTTGTTCTTCATTTCGTCTCCTAACCCAAAATACACACCAAACTATCCATTCATCGTGTTTCGTGCCCAAAAGTAATTTTGGGGTGGGTGAGTCAGGTGGAGTTGTCATTTTCACCGTCATGCTCCCAACCTTGAATGAAGTCGTCTTCGTCACCAGATCTCCAATTCCAAATGGGTTTGGGCGTGCAGATACCTGGACCTTGGCCTTATCGTCTTTGACCAAGACAACCTCTAAGCTCTTGATAAAACGTTTGAAGGGGCCGGCTTCCTATTCACATCTCCTAGCCGGGGTTGGTTTGTTGGTTGGAGCCAGTCCCCATGACTTATCAGAGTGAGGAGTGATTGGTTGCAAGAAGGGTTGCGTGATGAGACTTACTTGAGCTCGGAACCTCTTAATGTATGTTGATGGGCTCTCTCCAAGAAGTTGTGTCACATTGGCAAGCTACAGGTACGGCAATGGAAAGTCTTCAGGTCTAGACGGCTTGTTAGAGATCCTTTCAGGTGTCGTAGCTGGTAGAGGGCAAACTCCCAGTGTTGCCTTGTTGTCGTGTATCCAAGAGCGTCCTAGGACCATGTCGTAATTGGGATGTTCTTTGACTATGTAGATCTTCGCTTGCGTTAGGGCGTCTCCCAATTTAACTTCAAGATCGATGTATCCATAGGCATTTCCAAGTTCCCCCTCTGGATTCTTAATCACAGTTGGACTGCGAGTGGCTTCCTGCTTTGAAATCCTTGCTGCTTTCAAAGTCTTGACAGTGATGATGTTGAATTCGGAGGCTGTATCAATCAATGTGCTATCGAACTCGATATCCCTCAAATGAGTGACGGTTAAGAGTCCCCAGTTTCCCTTGCTTGCATCTTCCCGTAAAGACTGAGGTTTTGAGACCGCTTCCTTTTCTAGATACAAACGCATGCCTGAGACAACGCGGTTAAGGGATGCAAATATGTCTTGATGCTATGCCTTGGAGAAATATAAGATCTCGCACAAACGCTCCATCATAGATTGTACTGTCTTGCAAACAGAATCCCCGGAAATCATGCAGTTCCTGATAGGGAGAGGATCTCTATGAACACATTCGTTTCCAAGCTGGAGTTCTTCTGCCTCTATCTTTTCTCAGAAGATTTGTTTTAGCCTGTTTCAGTCCTTGGTCGGATGATGGACAAACCTATGGTAGCGGAAGTACTTGGGGTACGCCATGTCTTTCTCAGTTGGCGGTCGTCTGATAGGAAGAAGCTTGATAGCATCGTCTTGAATCCATGCCTCCAATAGTTCCATTACTTTACTCATGGGGAATAAGAAGCCTGCATCTTCGGTGTCTTGTGCAGGAGTCTTGCCCGCTCCCTTTTGAGAAGAAGTCGTGTGTGCTGGAGCCGCACGCTTGGGTTGTTGTTCCGTTGCTGAAGCTTTCCTTTTTCCTCCTTCGCCTATCACGCTCACAGAAGGACCAGTGTTGTATTGCTTGTTTGTGAGACGCCTGCTTCCTCGACTCTCACGCGGATCTTCATTTCGAACAACCCTGGTTCTCTCTAGCAACGCTGGGGCAGTTGTGGCTGAACGCTTGGCAGCTTCATGGAGTTCGGAGAACGTCTGAAAGCCCAGATTCTCTAGTAAAGCGCGGTATATGGGTATCATCTCGTTGATGCACAGCTCCACCAACTGACGTTCAGTGATGTTCAGATCATGACAATCTAGTGCTTGAGTTCTAAACCTCTTAACGAAGTCGTTCGGATGCTCGTTGTTCCGCTGAGAGACTCTCCCTAGATCTGAAAAGGTGATTAGCTCGGATACGAAGAAATACTTCCTGTAGAAAGCACTGACCATCACGCCCCAATTGGATATGTTGTTAGGTGCGATATTTTTGTACCAGGTGTACGCCCTTCCCTTAAGTGACTTCGAGAACTCTTTCAGGCGGAGAACATGATTGTACTCATGGTCCCCAAAGGATTCCAAAAATCGAGAGATATGTTCACGAGCGTTACCAGTACCATCGTAGAGTGAGAACTGAGGAGAGGTGTATCCTCTTGGAAGAGAGATTCATTGCACATCTTGAGGGTACGGCGGTGATCTTTGGTGTGCATCCATCATATTTCCTTTGCCTCGGTTTTGGAGAAGTCGTTCCAGGTCCTCACGTGTGATGAAGTTGGATGGCTGGTCCCTTTCCCTTGGGCGTTCAGGAGCAACACGGGCTTCTTCACTCATGTGGGTCCGAGTGGAAACGCCTACTTCGGGTGTATTGAAGGTATCCATTGTTGGCTCCAAGGGTTGCCGTGAATCTTGTGGCAATCGTTTAGTTAAAGTTTTGAGGAAAGTGAGTACTTCTTTCTGAGTTGCAGCCATATCCGTTTGAGTCTTAGCAAGAACTTCATGTCTCTCCATCAAGTCTGCGATGGTAATGGAAGATGGTCCTCCTCTTGTCCCTCCGGCTCCTCGTCCTGATGAAGGAATAGAAGTTGTTGTTCTGGTGATCGCCGGAGGTATTACACTTGAGGAGATGCCGGATTCGCGGCTGCTCTGGCTCTGGTGATAGGAGGCGTTACACTTACTGGAACATCTCCTGCTCCGCTGTCGTTGGTGGTAGAAGAGACGGCTCCACGAGATGTATTGACCACAGTAGCTCCACTGACAGGTACATCAATACCGAGAGTGTTATCTTCACTAGCTCCATCAGAATTGATTGCTAATCCTGACCTAAGTTCTACCATCTTGGAACAGATTGATGATTGAATTGAATCTAAGATCTACCCCTTCGAAATTGACAAAATTGAATTAGATTTTGAAGGAATTGACTTTACAACCGAGAGATTAACCTCCCACTGTGGTCGCCAATTGTTTATGGGTGAAAACTATTTCTGCCGGTTTTGGTAATTTGGGGTGTGTGGATGAGAAATGAATCTAAACCCTAAACAAATGCACTGCACGGGAGTGCTTGTGATTCGAGAAATCAATCTGTACAACTCTGGGCTAAACCAAGAAATGGCTGTTCCGGACTTGCTTCGGTCACAAAGTGAAGGAGATGGGGTTGATCTTAGGGAGGGAAGCGAATAAGGTGTTGAGATTGTAGAGGTGTTGGCTATTTTATGACTTGTATCAGAAAGCTGAACTGGCTTGCATGATGTAAGCTATCAGTTCTGGTGTTTGAATACGATTGTATCAACACTTGGTTTTATGTCTTGTCCTGTCTTGTGGAAATAGGGAGGAGAACCTATTTATACAAGTCATTAAGCCTAACCCACATCTCTCATGGGAAGTGGAAGAAGTTGAGTGATGGCGTAGTGGAGTTGTGTGTTAGTGTCACACGACCAGTCTTGCCCACTTCTCCCGTCATCACTAACCGTCCATGACTTCCTGACACGTTCTTGTGATGGCGCGTTGTGCGCTGCACGCTGTAAACCGCCAGACCAATACCCCAGTAAGTATCCCCCAGTTTATGACATGATTGATGTCTCGATCGTGTGGATCGTGGGACCCACAGGAAGTAGCATGTAATGCTAGGTTAAATAACTAAGTTATTTGGGAAGTCGATACTTATAAAATATCGTGTGTATTCTATGCATGTAATGCATCGAATATATTCAGCACGTATGAAGCATCGTTATTTTAAGGCTTAATGGAGTAAATCATGATCAAGCGTCTTAAAATAACATCACATCCAACCATCTTCGAGTGATCGTTTGGAGGCTGCATGGGCGAGCCATGCTTTGACCGATGAATCTATGTGGAAGAGTGGTGGACGGTGATCATGGGAATGCTTCATTGGTCGCTTGACTCCTAGCCAGGGCTGTTCAACCAAGCTGGTGGAGTTGGACAGACGAGATAATTTTATGACACTCATCTGCGACCGTTGATAGAGTTTATGGTCTTGAAGAGGTGCGCAAGCATCACTCTTCAGCTTGGTCGAAACCAAGCATGGGAGGTGTATTAGGCAGGACTGACCGGGCATGCGTGTAGACAGCTTGCCGGTGTACACGTACCTTATTACCCCATGAAGATATAATCTAGGCCACTCAATTTGTCTGGCAAAGTTGAGTGGTTGAGATCGGTTTGCGGCAGAAATCCGTTGCCGCAAAGGAATCGGGGACCGCGCGTCCATGCCTAGTTTGGGCGCACGAATCGAGGCATCTAGCCGTGGTCGGTCTTGGCCGATTGGTCAAGCATGTAGATGGGCCCACGGTGATCGTGTTGACATGCTCAGGACCTGTTAAGTCCACATCTACACCTTCCATCTATGCTTGCTCAGATGGACGCTCGTGATCGATTAGCGATACATGTAATATGCCGCAAACCCTAATTAGGGTTTTGGATCGATCGTGTGTACACGACTTCAGCCTAACGGTTTGGCAGGTTATGCTCCTCCTTTGGGGAGGCCGACCATGTGGGGCCCACATTGGGTCGGTGGTGAACATGGTGATACCCGATCGACGGTCCTAGGCTCGATCTAATCCATCCAAACATCTTTGGTGAAGTTGGATGGTCGTGATCAATTTGAGACCTTAGTGGAATTTCCTGCAACCCTTTAAACCTCACGCCGGCCCAACTTCGGGCAACCGTACGTGGTTTTGTGGTTAGATCAGGGGAGGATCGATCATGCAGGCGTGAAGAGGGTCCGCCGGTGTGCAGGACAACGCTTGTCCAACCGGCCATGGGACGATCTATGCCGTCCAACTATGCCGGCGAAGTTGGACGGACGCGATCTGTTTGAGATCATCATTGGCAGTCTTGTGCGAACATGTTTTCCAAGCTGCTCCACACCAGCCCAACCATCCTACTCTAGGATGGTGTTCGGTGGTCGTTTGGGAGGCGTGGTATGCATTCGACCGACCAGGGCATAAACGGGCCCGCTGGTGGTCATTAAGGTGGTAGCCTGCTCCTGCTGAGGATCGTCTAGGCTGGTTAAATCATGCGGCCAACTTGCGTGGTCGTGATTATTTCTGAGACTGACATGGACAGTCCAGATGCTCGATCTGGCTAGTATAACACACCGAGAGATGTATGCTCAATCGGGCTAGTATAACACACCGAGAGATGTATGCTCAATCGGGCTAGTATAACACACCGAGAGATGTAGCCTGTACGGGTATTTCGTGCATGCCTCATTAGTAACACTTGGAGATTCGTGTTACTCTGCTGGGAGCAACACTCAGTCGTCATGTCGCACCAATAATGAGAGTTCAGCGGGAACAACACAGGAAATACAAGGCTGGTCATGCATTAATTGATAATGCTATAAATTCATAGGGTATTTGGGATTGTTGCTACATGCTCCATTTTAGGTGAATTAGTAAAGTGGAGAAGTATTCATCACTTATCAGTGGCTTTATCCTTTGCAGGATGTCAGCGCATAATTTTGTCTTTTATAATTTTAGCCTTAAATGAAAATCCACCATCAACACCACCAACGGTACTGGTAGAGCTTCTCAATCCCAAAGAAGACTTTAAACTGAGCGTCCGTAAGAGATTTCGCCTAATTAGGTTAATCTCCTCTCCGAATAGGCGGCTACACCAGTAACAACACAACAAAGAGGAAGTCTGTTGTTACGAAGGATTAGTTTGCTAGAAAGGCAAACTTCAAGTATTTATAGACAAGGAAGTTTGGACACCAAGGAATTTCCAAAACCTAAAATATTCTCAAGATATTCATTAAAGCACAAATTCGGTTTCCATAATTCCTGAAAATGCTATGTCCAAAAATAATGATCGAAATCTCTCAGAAAATCTGTAATTAGTAAATGCACATTACTAATTCTTATTTCCCTACAAAATGAAGTTAAATACCTTAATTAAAAGATTTTTAACTTATTTATGTTTCGATCCTGGGATTCTCTTCCCTTGGCTATTAAGGAATAACTTTGAACAATTAAAGAAATAAACATTCACAGCACATGTGCAAAGTATGTTGACATCTTAACTTTGTAAGTTCTCTTTCACACTTACAAACTTGAAACCGATTTGCCACACTTCCAAACAAGTTTATAATTGGTTCATATGACTTTCAAGAACTATGCGATTGATCAAATAACATTCAATCACAATCATGGGTTTAACGGTTCTGCCAAAACAAGTTTTGGTTCTACCTTCCATGTGAGTACTGTGCATAGTCACACTATCTTTCCAAAATTCGGTTGACTAGGTACTAGGATCGGTTCCCCACATATATATGGTATCTAACTTATATGTGTTGCACATGTCCATAGGATCGGTTCCCCTTTGCCTAAAAACGTGGTGCAAATGTTCATAGGATCAGTTCCCCTTTATGCTATAAACCTTGTTGCACCTCATACAAGGATCGGTTCCCCTTTGTGATGTACTGCACCTCTTACTAGGATCGGTTCCCCTTTCCCATATTTGGTCAGACAGAAAATCACAAACCCGATCATACCATCTCAGGTGATTACTTAAGATCGGTTTCACTAATAAAAGTCATACCAGTACATAAGTCAGGCCTTTGTGAATAGTTCTACCAAGAACACAACAAGTCGTGAACGGTTATACTCAATCACACATATTGGTTGTTCATAAGATATGCAATGAATAACAAAACCGATAACGCCTGGCGATTTCCTTTTCGATTCACAAACAAGTTTATGAACTTACTTCCTTAGAACACATGTAAAACATTGTTCCCTAGGATGAAATCCTCACCTCATACCCATACATAATCACAATAGCATTCAAATGATTATGGCGATTTCTTATCTAAAAAGTTTAATGGTTAAGCAATAAACCTCGTATTGTATTCCTTAATACTATGTCTATCTAGATTTCAAATATGCTTCGCAGTTTTGTTTTCAATATGCACGACTTGAAAGATACGTTAGGGAATGAAACAGCTCAAGTCAAATATCACTAACCTCAAGTGGAAGATGATTGTTGTCGTTGTAGATCCTTGATTCTTCACATCTTCAAGTCTTCGCAATACTTGTAAAATCTCATATCCTAATACTTTCAAGCTAACCTATACGAAGTTGACTCTAGTACATAATCAAGCGACTCTTAACATGAGTTTTGATTCACTAAAATATGACAACCAAACTTGACATACCAACGCTTGGTGGGTTCAACCGAGCGATGCTCTAACATTGCCTATAAAAGCAACCCGAGAAACCATCCACCCCTAGTGCATTATCCGTCCCTAAAGCATAGACTGTTGTTTTTATCTCCTCCTTCGTTGGCACACTGTCCATATGATGACTCTCCTCCACAGAAATACGCACATGCTCATAATCAAATTGTTGTTCATCAATAGGCAACTCCACCCCATTAAACTTTGCTTCAAAATATTGAAGTGTATGATCTCTAATCTTGTCACAATTTATAAGAATGTTACCAGAATCATCAACCAATTCAGAAATCATATTGTTACTTCTACGAGTACGAATATTAGTATGAAATAAAGTTGTATTACTAGCCCCTCCACAATCCATTTATTTCTGGATTTCTGTTTTAACATGATTGACTGCTGCAAACGAACATCTTGCAGACTCACGGATGCTTCTTTCATAGCATTAAGTTTAGATACATCAGTTGGGTCTTCATCAGAAATCCGAAGAGCAACTTCCATCTTCAACTTAGCTTGCTGCAAACGAGTATTTACATTATCAAAAACACGATGATTCTAGTCTTTCAAAGCCACCTTCAACCTATTCAACTTGAAAGGGAAAACAAAAGCCAGAGAACCCTCAACAGGCTCATTCCAACTATTCTCCGCCACTTGCAAAAAATCAGTATGTGTAAACCACATTTTCTGAATATGAAAAGGAGCACGACGCGGTCTTGTGTTAACAAAAGGGTATCCAATAAGAGTGGAATGGTCGGAAACTTCACGAGGAAAAGCTTTACACCTCCAATTCTCAAACTTAAATAACCAAGCATCATTAATAATAGAACGATCCAACTTACAAAGAATTCTGCGAGTTCCAGATTGACCATTAGCCCAAGTAAATTTGCTTCCCAAAGCATCATCCTCAAAAAGATTATTACTATCCATGCAATCACAAAAATCATTGATAACTGCAGTTCTTGGTTCACAGCCTCCCTTCTTCTCATCATTACGTAACACATAATTAAAATCGCCCAAAACAAGCCAAGGAGAATTGTATCAACTGAATAAAGTTGATTCCAACTATTTTTGATCGTGATTGCTCTAGTGACGAGGAAAAAAATCCCTGACAAGGGTGTCACTGACGAACGAACCCATGCTCGAAATTTATGGGTTCGTAGAGATCATAGTACCAACAATATTATTGGTGGAAAAGACTCAACTGCTAAGACAAGAATTCAGGTTCAATACTTGTGCAACTTTGCATGCTACTTGTCTCAAGCTGAGCCTAAAAATATTGATGAAACTCTGAAGGATCCTACTTGGGTTAGTGCAATGCACGAAAAGCTCAACCAATTCAAGCGACAAGAAGTTTGGGATCTTGTTCCTTGTCCATCCAATGTAAATATTGTCAGTACCAAATGGATATTTAAGAAAAAATCAGATGAATTTGGAATGGTGGTTCGAAATATAGCAAGACTTGTCGCTCAAGGTTTTTTGCAGATTGAAGGAATCGATTTTGACGAAACCTTTGCTCCTACTGCACGCCTTGAGTCCATAAATTTGATATTATCTCATGCTTGTTTTATCAAGATTAAGCTATATCAAATTGACGTAAAATCTGCATTCTTAAATGGGTGCCGAAAGGAAGAAGTTTATGTTGCTCAACCCAGAGGATTTGAATGTCCAGAAAATCTCGATTATGTATTTAAGCTCAAAAGGGAACTAAAACAAGCTCCACAGGAATGGTATGAAAAGCTTATAACTTCTCTTCTTAGGAAAGGTTTTGTTAGAGGAGGAGCTGATAAAACGTTTTTTTATCAAATGAAGTGGAAAGGATATGTTAATAGCTCATATCCATGTAGATGATATCATCTATGGATTAACATTCATGAAACTTTCTGAAGAATTCCAAACCTCTTTGGGAAAGGAATTTGAAATGAATAATGTTGGTGAATTAAAGTATTTCTTAAGATTACAAATTCAACAACATAAGGATGGAATTTATATTTCTCAAGAGAAATATGCCAAGGAACTTGTTATAAATTTTGGTTTAGATCATTCCACCCTCAAAGCTCACTCCCGTGGCTACTACTGGGAAATTAAAGCGAGACGAAAGTGGTGTAAAAGTAGACCAAAAAATTTATATATCCATGATTGGTAGTTTGTTACATCTAACGGAAACTAGACCAGACATTTTGTTTAGTGTCGGTTGTTGTGTAAGATTTCAAGCAGAACAAAAGAGACTCATCTTTTTGTTGTAAAAAGAATCATCCCATATGTTAATTAAACTGTCAGTTATGGTTTATCATACCTTTGATACTAACATTGAACTTACTGCATATTCTGATGTAGATTGGACATGATGTGTGGAAGAAAGAAAGCGTACATCAGGAGGACTATTTCACGTGGGTTCAAATCTTGTTGCTTGTGAAAATGCGAGGGTACTAATATACACCACCAACTTTTTCTTAGGAAATATGTATGGACAAACTTAAACACAATTCTGAGAGTTCAACTTAATGAATCTCAATCAAGGAATAGTATCTAGAGTTATATATTTCTCTCTCATTATCAGAAAGTTTACAGAGACTAGTCCGTGAACCTGATTTACGCGTGAGAGTACTTGGGTTAAAGATCAATTTCCCAAGTAATCAATCAAGTCGTATCCAACAAACAAGGATGGATGTATCTACTATGATTGATTAACGCACAACCTGTGATATTTCAATTATAAAGATAAACAATATAATGCGGAAAAGAAATAACACAGACACCAGAAGTTTTGTTAACGAGGAAACCGCAAATGCAGAAAAACCCCGGGACCTAGTCCAGATTGAACACCAAACTGTATTAAGCCGCTACAGACACTATCCTACTACCAATTAACTTCGGTCTAGAAAGTAGTTGAGCCCGAACCAAGTATCACACCAGTTAAGGTACATTCACTCTCCTTATGCCTTTTGAATCCTAGTAGGACTCCGCCTAATTGATAATTAAGGTACATTCACGCTCCTTATGCCTTTTGAATCCTAGTAGGACTCTGCCTAATTAATTCCCTTAGATGATGTCACAGCCTAAGAGTTGCTTCAACTCAATTGAAGACTTTAAACCAATCTGCTTCCCACAGATAAGCCTATATATGTGATTTCCTTTTTGATCATAGATCAAGGTATTGGAAATCGATAGCAATAGACAAAGTCTAGCTAACCCCAAAATCCGGACTTATGCAACCCGAAGTGCAGCCTAGATTATTATTCACCTCACAATGGAATCAACAAAGTCTGAGACGAAGATAACTTTGAAGATTACTATTGTAATGACCCGTCCCTCCACCGATACTGTCCCCACTGCGGTTATTTGGCAGTGTGGGATTTTTAACGGGCATTCTTCGGTAATCCATCAGCAACTTTTCGGGAGGTCACCCATCCCTGGATTACTCCCGCCCGAGCACGCTTAACTGCAGAGTTTTCTGACAACTATGAAACCAAATGTGCTGAAAAGGCTTCGGTGTTAGGGAATGACGAATCATTACTTATATTCCATTCGGCCAACCACTGTCGAATATCGGGGTATTACAATACCACCAACTTAAATTGGAGTCGTCTTCGGCTCCGGAGAGTATATATTCAAGCCCAAATATCCGACATTCCATGTCCCTCATGAGACCAGTACCTGACATATCCCGTCTAGCGTACTCCCTCACCCTCGACAGGTATCCTGTCGCCGGCTCTAATACCATTTGTAATGACCCGTCCCTCTACCGATACTGTCCCCACTTAGCCACTGCGGTTAACCGGCAGTGTGGGATTTCAACGGGCATCTCTGTGGTAATCCAGCAATAACTTCCCGGGAGATCACCCATCCCTGGATTACTCCCGCCCGAGCACGCTTAACTACAGAGTTTTCTGCCAAATCTGAAGCCAACCATACTGAAAAGGCCTCAGTGTTAGGAAATGACGAATCATTACTTATATTCCATATTTCCATTCGGCGAACCACTGCCGAATATCGGGGTATTACAACTATCTATCTTGTTCAAGTGAGCATCTCAACAATCAAACAAGATCAGGATACTTAAGCTACCAGATTAAACAATAGCTAGACCTTGCTTCACGAATCCCTATGAAGAATTTGTAGTCGCTAAACCCTAAAAGGGTTTTACAAAGGAGATGACTCTAGTTTTACAACTAGGACACACCAAGAAAAGTAGTGTCGGGATTCAAAGATCCCATTTGTTTGAGGTTCCCTTTTTTATAGACATTCAAAGCATAGGTTGCTTTTAGGTTTAAGCTAAGATAACTTTGGAACCAAGCAAAAAATATCCACCATTAAATGAATCTTTGAATATAATTAACATAATAAGATATATACACTCTGGTTAGGATGAACCATAACCGAACCATGTACAAAATACCATGTTCATGAATGGTTAGTCGAAACTAGCCAACTGAACTATAAGCTTGAGCATTTTCATAAAAAAAAACTTAAGACTAAACTCGAGTCACAATTCAGTGATCAAATATGTCTATGGTGTTTCTAGAGATTATTCAAATGCATATTATCTCGGAAAAATAATTCATGTGCATATGAATTTAATCGACATGGTAAGTAGATGTACAAGGTACAAATAATTAACGGGATCATGAACAGTTAAGTCAAATTACGTGTACCGGTATGTATACTTTATAACATGATCGAGTTCTAGAGTTCACTTAATTTTTTAGTACGTGTACCGGTATGGATACCTTAAGACAATAACAAGTTTTGGAGTTCACAGAACTTTTCTAGTACGTGTACCGGTATGGGTACCAAACCGGTTCCGGGACCAACAGTTCATTTCTAGTACGCGTACTGGTTTGTGTACCGATCCGGGTTCACGAGTTCAAAGACTTTTTAAGGTGTGCACACTGAAAAAGCGGGGGTCTAACAACCTCACCCAATATTTCGTTTAGGCAATATGTATGAACAAACTCCAATATACTTCTGAGAGCACCAACTAATAAAGCGAGCTCAATCAAGAAATATATCCAAGAGTTGTATCTCTATTTCACAATGTAATCAGCAAATCAAACATATAGAAATCCGGGAGCCTGATTATTATGTGAAACAACTTGAACGGTACCAAAGACCAATGTTCAAGTGTCAATCAATTTATATCAACAACCAAAGGTTGGATTATCTAATTGATTGAACTACGCACAACCTGTGATATTTCAATTATATGGAAAATATAATGCGGAAAAGAAACAGCACAGATACCATAAATTTTGTTAATGAGGAAACCGCAAATGCACAAAAACCCTGGGACCTAGTCCAGATTGAACACCACACTGTATTAAGCCGCTACAGACACTATCCTACTCCAAGTTAACTTCGGACTGGAATGTAGTTGAGCCCTAACCAATCTCACACCGATCAAGGTACAATTGCGTTCCTTACGCCTCTAGAACCACGCGGATTCTCGCGCACTTGATTCCCTTAGCTGATCTCACCCACAACTAAGAGTTGCTACGACCCAAAGTCGAAGACTTGATAAACAAGTTTGTATCACACAGAAAAGTCTATTGAATAGATAAATCTGTCTCCCACAGATATACCTACGAGTTTTGTTCTGTCTTTTGATAAATCAAGATGAACAGGAACCAATTGATAAACCGGACTTATATTCCCGAATAACAGCCTAGTAATATCAATCACCTCACAATAATCTTAATCGATTAACGAAACAAGATATTGTGGAATCACAAATGATGAGACGAAGGTGTTTGTGACTACTTTTCAATCTTGCCTATCGGAGAATAAATCTCGAGCAAATCTTAAAGAAGATAGTACTCAATCACAATAGAAAACAGCAAGATCAGATTACGCAACTACAGAGAAAATAGTTGGATCTGGCTTCACAATCCCAATGAAGTCTTTAAGTCGTTAACCTACTGGGTTTTAGAAAAACCTAAGGTTAAATGAGAATCGACTCTAGTCGCAACTAGTATCACACAGGAGGTGTGGGGATTAGGTTTACCAGTTGCTAGAGTTCTCCTTTATATAGTTTCCAAATCATGGTTTGAAATCAATGCTACCTTGGTAACAAAGCATTCAATATTCACCGTTAGATGAAAACCTGATTAGATTCAAGCTAATATCTTTCAACCATTAGATCGAACTTAGATTGTCATACACAAATGAAATGTACCAACATTTAGATAAAGGTAACCGTACCTAAACATGTACACTTAGTTGGTTGAATAGTTAACCGAGGTTATCCATATGAACAATTTCATATCAACCTTATTCATTAGTTCATGAACAAACCGATTTTAGAACATAACCTACTCAAGTACGCAAACGGGTACACATACTTAAGTAGCCGGACTAAGTTTGGTTTTGCCAATATGCGAACGGGTACGAATACTTACAACCTCAGTTGAATTCTGAAACTTGGACTTACGCAGTATGCGTACAGGTATGCATACTTAGTTTCCGGACTTCCATCAACCAACCAGTACACGTACGAGTACGCATACTATGGTTCTCGGACTTGGACCTTACACAAATGTGAATACACACACTATGTTTATATCCAATCATGGTTACATGTTCTAAACTCTTATTTCAATCATTGAAATATTCTTAGAAGACGACAATAGATGTCTCGCACAACTATTAGCTCCAAAGCAATTTTCAAGTGATCGAATGATCAATACGAAACATTCCGAGTCTATACCAAATGATTGCATCACACAAATCATGTAAGATGTTACAAGGCGATTTTCACATGATCATTTTTTTACTTTCTTCAAGAATAAAAGATGAACTTGGTTAAAGCGAAAGCTTACTAACACATATTTCGAGAAATAGATAAGCGAGATAAACTCGGCTTGAAATATCAAATGTGTATAATTGAAGTCTATATATCAATAGTGCAATACGACTTTTGTCTCAAATCGTAGATAGAGTAGATAGACTTTTGAGTGATAGATGAGTTCAAGTCTCCACATACCTTTTGTTTATGAAGTTCCACAAGTTCCCTTGAGTAGTTCTTCATCTTCATTCGATGAACGTCGTGAAGTCTAAAGCACAACTACACTTTCGATCCTAATCCGATACTTAGCTATAAGTAGACTAGAAATCAAGACTTATAGTTTTGGCAACTAAACTTGACAAACAAGCTTAAGATAGCAACGCTTGCGAGTTCGACCGAGCAGTGCTCTAACAATCTCCCCCTTTGTCAATTTTAGTGACAAAACTATCAATACATACAGATTACAAAATAAATAAAACTTTGTAGCTTCTCATCCAAATGCTTGATCTCCTTGGCATCTTCAACACGGCTCGAAATCTTCGCACTTCCAAGTACTCCATGATTATAAACGTGTTCAACTCAGCATCATAGTTGTTGAAGATCTGTAGCAATAACAATGAGAAAACAAATGCTCTCAATCATTGTTATACAGTGTCATAGTATTATTACACATCATCAAAGTTCAATTGTATCACAACTTTGACAACAATACTATGGTGATATGTATCACTCCCCCTTAGTCAATACTTCATCTCGACATGAAAACCACTCCCCATTACATAATGATCCGTAAACCATATGTATTTGTAGTATGAAACTACACATTAATTCTCCCCCTTTTTCTCAATATAAATTGGCAAAGGTACGAAAACTAGTAGGATCCTCATGAAATTTTCATAGAGATACTTCATGACCAAAAGAGAATAACATACCAACTTATTTAGATGCAATCATATAGTCGAAGCTAAATGCATTCATCAAGGAGTTTATAAAGATACAAGATAACCCCTACAATATTCCACAGCCGCACTCCCCACAAAGATTTGGCAATTAAGCACAAGTTCAATTAAGAACTCTCCCCCATAAAATGTCATTCCCAAAGGAACAACAAGAGCGACCTTACTTTTACTAGAAAAGAAGGATTTCTTTATACATTAACAAATTACATGAAACATGAATTTGTATCCAGAAAACTTAATTAAATTAACCACAAGAGAACCTATGATTAATTTAATCGGAAATGCTCAACATAAGAGAACTTACGGAGCCACACAGTACTTTCACAAAAAGTGGATCAGGGAAAGTTCAATACTGCGAAATATTCAAAGATTCATTCTATTTTTCATCAATATTTGCATAATGATATCATAGACTTAATCTTTGTCATCAAAAGTTCATTCTATTTTCCATCAATATTTGCGTAAAGACATATAATAGACTTAACTTTTAACATATATGGGACAATCATAGTTCACGGACGAAAACACACATATCCCATAAACATTTTGCAATATAGAAAACCAATAAAGATTAATACTGCAAAATCATCTTCCAAATAAACTTTAGAATTTAAATAAATAAATCTAAAAACATTGCAAGATGAAAAACGTTGGCAATAGCTATGTGTACTCACAATAATTGCTATTCCAAACTCTAGTTATCCTTCTTAAAACACAAGAATAAATTCCCATAAGAAGTTTCCTAGACATTAAGACATTTGAAAAATTCTTTATCGTCCCCGAACTCCTTGTCGTCAACAGCCATTGGAACATAAGGTTCATGAAGATAGGAGTCATTTCAACAAACCTTCTTGACTGATGTCGAACTAGGGCCTTCTGAATTTCAAGAGTCCTAAACACAAAAGCCTTTATTTGCTGCATCTCCTTTCTTGTTTCCTTCAACTTTTCAAGAATACCAGAAAACTTCAGAAGATTTGAAGGGACAACCCTTGGTTTTCTCACATTCCTCCTTTTTGTTTTCAAATTTGAGGGTAAAGGGATTTATCTTTTTCCTTCATGATTGACAGCTTAACAATCGTATTAACATCTTTTCCATCAGAAGTTATGATGCTTGGAGTCTCCATAAAAATATGGGTTTGTGAGAGAAATTCACAAAACAAGCTCTACAAGCAAACTTGTGATAAAAAGAGTTTTTAGAGAAGGAAAAAGGAATGTAGGGTTACTGAACATTTATACAAACTAAGAGGATTCACGTACGCTCAATTCTCAGCCCTAAAGAAGGTAGAATTGTCGATTTTAACCATTCTTTTAAAGAAAGAGGAAAGACCATTTCAATACCAATTTATGATATGAAAGGATCAACCAAATTATAAGAAAAGAAAACAACCAAAGAGAAAAAAAAATAAAAAATTAAGACCTGAATGTGCTTAAACTCTTGTCTCTTTGAAATCAGGCACTTGAGACAAGATGCACGGCCAACACAATTATGTTGTATTGGGGTGACCAATGATCTGTCCACCGTGAACTTTTTGGAAAGAGTTCCCAACAACTTCTTCCACAGAATACTTAGACCTTGTTCTTTTCCGTAGAGGTCTAATTGGTTCTTTAGAAATTAAACTTTTTAGAGAGGAATTTAGTTTACATACATCAGACGACTTCTGAACAAGTTTAAGCTTGTTTGCTAATCGATTTGCTCTCCGTTGAAGTTTGTTGACATATCTTACTTTATGCTTGTACTTGAAACAATTAGAGAGTCAGTGACCCTTAAGAGTACAGTAAGAACATGTCAAGGTGGAGGATGGTTCAGACACCATAGCGGAGGAAGCTGCTAGACAAATTGTGGTACCTGAAACATTAGAAATAGGATTTCTAGTAGATAGAGAAAAATCCATTTTATCTTCCAAAATAGTTGAAGAAGTTTCTCCAGGAAAAATATCAAGATTGATGTGAGTATTGCTACAATTATAAAAACTAGTTGTTGCGCCCGTGCAACGTTTTGTAGAGAAAAGTATGTCATATGTGTTTTTGATACAACTCATACTTCAAAGAATCTAAAGTGAAACCCCAACACGCAGCACTCTAAAAAAGTGAATCTCATCTTACTCTGGGTTCATTAGATATGCTTACTGAACTTCCAAGGAACAAAATGCTTTCTTTTGGTTTGGTGCTGGTAATTTTTTCAGTTTGGACGTCCCAAATAGTTTATGTTGGTTGTCCAAAAATCTATTTTCTGTTATCTTCCAACATTAAAAGGGAGAATAATTGATTATCGATCTATGGAATTTGATCCACGCAACCTGTATCAATTGATAGATCTTTCATATAACCATACCAAGAACAAAAAGATTATATAGCTAAATTGATAAAATTTCATAGCACAATGTAAGTTCAAAAAATAAGAGGATTGCACTATGAGAAATTCAGTATTATGCTTATATTTCGATTCCAGCCAATGATGACGTTATAGCTTCGTCTTCCTTATTCCAAAGATATGTAATTCCTTTCCTTTATTTGCTTTCGCGATTTCTTTATCTTGGCGTCAAGTCCATTTTTGATCAGCCGCTACTTAGGCTAACTTTTTGGCAATATCGACAAAAAAAAACGTTACCCAAATCTCAAACCCAAAAATCTATCAGAAATGTAATTATAAATCATTAAATTATAAATTTTTGCTCTTGGTGGCATTAAATTTGATTTTACATGCAATAGCTAAAAAACAGAGAAACGTAATCCAAACTAAAGCTTGGATAAGTATCCATTTAGTGATTTCCATCCAAGTACAGCATTATGGATTTACTCGTAGTAAGTATAAATATATAATAGTGACCTGTTACTGAAAATGCATCCCTTCGCAGTCGGGGAGCAGAACATATACTATGTGATATTTAGAGGAGCATGTATTACTCAATTATGTCTTATGCAGTTATAGGAATCACCCTTTTCAAGAAACCCATGCACGATGTTTAGAAACCTACCCGTAACGCAGCTTCAAGTAAATGACATATATATATTACACTTACATTTACATATATACTTACAAATAAATCTAATGAAGTACACCTGATTATGCTAGTTGTAAGTATGATCCGGTCAAAATTGTAGTAGAAAAAAGTTCCAGTAATTACTGATTAATTCCAACCAAACATAATATCAAACAGACTAATACCATGCCTAACAACAATGATGAAGTCTAAGAAACCAAACTGCAAGTGTATGACCAAACTGCAACAACAAAAGGAAAAGTTCTTTTCATTAGTACAGAACTGAAAATCTAGATTTGATCATATTTGTGTGGAACAACCCCATATCGGTTGTTTCGATAATGAAGACAAAACCAAAAATGGCCCACATTCTCTATGGTGTACCTGCTACTTGATGCAAAATAGTTTTGAAAACTTGTTAAATCTAACACCGATATGAAGGACTACCCAAAAAAAAAACATGACTACACCTAACTGGAATAGTATTAGTTTTCCTAGCTTGAATTGGGTTAGCAGTAATACATCTAACAGGATATGTTTTCCATGCAACAAACATTAGATGTACAAATGCTAACCAAGTTCAGTTAGGAATAGCAGTTTCTCTCTCTCTAGTATGGAATGGCGACACCAGTCAGCAAAAAACAAAAAAAAATCCAATGAAATGGGTTTTCACTTTTGGTCCAAAGGATTTTCACTTTTATTCCTATATATTGTTCTTGCACAAATTAGAGGCACCCTCCAGCACAACGCTAGTTTTTTCGTTCATACATGAATGAACCACAATTCCCATTAGTGCAACACATTCTTCTTCGGCTTGATCAGATGAATCCTACATCATAAAACTAATTGACAAAACTGAAGCCCATGTTGTCGCAAGAATAGTCATTAACAATTTTCATCAATGTGGATTCCAGTGTTAATCTTAACCTTACCATGCATAGAATAATAACTAATACCAACTAACACAAATTGTGTACAAAATTGTGCACGCATCCATAACACAAATTGAATCCTTAAGAAGGAAAAGACAACACAATATAGTGGTCGACATTCTTAAAGCAAACAAAACAAATTTTACAAACCAAACCGAGAGAGACTACAAATTCAAATACAGAAACAATCAAATTTTAATGACGTCCATACTCTATACTAAGAAGAATTTATATTTAGTTCAGCCAAAGTTCAAATTCTTATTATCTTAATATTTTAGTATAGTTTTGTTGCAGAGAACAAAAGGGAACCCTGTATACCGTTTTGTTGCAGAGAGATTAGCCCTCGCCTGCACAATTAAAACAAAACAATACTAATATATAATCAGATATCCTAATTCGAAACTAAGAAAGCAAAAGTCAAATGGGACAACCAAAACGAACTAACAATAATCTTGGTTAGGTTGTTCTGAAAACCCAAAAATAAAAAACCCCAAATCAAAATAAACAATGAAAGGAAACGTACCCTAAAATCACATCTAGTGCAGAGAAATTAACCCCCACCATCAAAAATCTGTTGAACAGCCCAAAACCTTATACATATGGTTCGAACTGATAATATTCGCTTGCAAATCCACATCTTTATGCTTAAACCTTCACCTGCGATGTAAAAAAATAGCAGGAAAATAATCAACAGGGAGGACGTAGAAAAATAATGAAAAGAAGGGGAGGTGAGGAGGCGGTAAAGAAAAAAAGAAGCTGGCAGTTAGGGTTTGCTCGCGGAAAAGAGAGAAATTGGGTTGAAAATATGCAAGATTAGTGGTGTGAAAGAACGAAGTTTCCCATTGGTTTAAAATTCTAAAGTGGTGCCAGAAGCTCTAAGAAGAGAGTTTGATTCAACTTTTAACCACAACAAAGGAAATTCACCAGAAATCATATTATTAACTAATATTTTCAGCAAGGAGTGCAACACTTGATTTGTCATCTTCATTTGAATCATAATGATCAGACATTTCATCAAGAGTTATAGCAAGACCTTTGTTCCCAGTGTTGTTAGAGCACTGCTCGGTGGAACTCGCATGCGTTGCTATCTCAAGCATGTTTATCAATGTTAGTGATCAAAACTATAAGTCTTGATTTCTAGCCTATTTATAGATGTCTCGGACTAGGACATAGATTGTGTAGTTGAGCTTAGTTTTCACGGTGTTCATCATTTGAAGACAAAGAACTACTAAGGGGAGCTTGTGGAACTTCATCGACAAAAGGTTTGTGGAGACTGAAACTCATCTATCACTTGGAAAGTATATTTCTACTCTATCTCCTATATTGAGACATAAGTCGTATTACGATATAGCTTTCTATATACACATTTGAGATTTCGAGCTGAGTTTATCTCGCTTACATATTTCTCGAAATATGTGTTGGTAAGCTTTAGCTTCGACCGAGTTCATCTTATATCATGTGAAAATTTCTGAGTAACAACTTACATGGTTTGTGTGATACGATCATTTGGTGTAGTCTTGGAATGTTTCGTTATGATTATTTCAATAACTTGAAAATTGCTTTGATGCTAATAGTGTGTGAAAACGGCTATTGTCATCCTCTAAGAAAGTTTCAATGATTGAAATAAGAGTTTAAAACACTTAACCATTATTGGATATGTCATGTTGTGCACTCTTGCACACATGTAATCCATGTCTTGGAACCATAGTATGCGCACCCGTTTGCTTACCTGCTGGTTTGAGTAATCCTGGAACCTAAGTATGCGTACCCGTTTGCGTACTGGCGTACAGGTTCATGTCCGAGAATTTCTGCTGGGATTGAAAGTTCGCGTACCCATTTGCGTACTGGCGAAACCCAATCTTGGTCCGGGTATTTCAAGTATGCGTACACGTTTGCATACTTGAAGGTTAAATTTCTAAAATCGGTTATGAACATGAACATAAATATTTATATAATAAGGAATAAAATCTTTGCAAACCGTGGCTATAATGTTCATGATTGATTCGAGTGAATCAAACCGATTTTTCTTCAATTAAGTTCTTGTATACTTCTATGAGAATATAGCAATTGAACGGCTCTTTAACTAGTTTCATTTGAGTCATTTGAACTAGTTATGGTTAAGATGAATAAGGTTGATATGAGAGTAATCATATGGCTAACCTCGGTTAACTATTTGTGAGCCAACATGGTGTACACGTTTGGGTACGGTTACATAAACCTAAATGAGGGTACATTTCATTTGTGTGTAACAAGCTAAGTTCGATCTAACGATTGAAAGATATTGGCTTGGTTGAATCAGGTTTTTCATCTAACAGTGACTATTGAATGCTTTGTTACCAAGGTAACTTGGATTGCAAACCCTGATTTGAAAACTATATAAGTATAACTCTAGCAACTGGGAAACCTAGTCCCCACACCTCCTGTGTGTTACTAGTTGCATAAACTAGAGTCGATTCTCCTTTAACCTTAGGTTTCTTCGAGACCCTGTAGGTTAACGACTTCAAAGACTTCATTGGGATTGTGAAGCCAGACCCAACTATTTTCTTTATAGTACTGTGTTCTGATCTTGCCCGATTCTATCGTATTGAGATCAATTGAAATAATTGACTCGAAATTAATTTCTCCGATAGGCAAGATAAAAGTAATCACAAACATCTTCATCCCATTGTTTGTGATTCCACAATATTTTGTTTCGCCAGTCGATTAAGATTATTGCGAGGTGATTGATAATACTAGGATGTTCTTCGGGAATATAAGTTCGGGTTATCAATTGGTTCCTGTTCACCTTGATTTATCAAAAGACGGAACAAAAACTCTTGGGTATTTCTGTGGGAGACAGATTTATTCAATCTATAGACTTTTCCGTGTGAGAAAGATTTATTTATCAAGTCTTCGACTTTGGGTCATAGCAACTCTTGGTTGTGGGTGAGATCAACTAAGGGAATCAAGTGTGTAGTATCCTGCTGGGATCAGAGACGTAAGGAACGCAATTGTACCTTGAATCAATGTGAGATTGATTAGGGTTCAACTACAGTCCAGTCCGAAGTTAATTGGTAGTAGGCTAGAGTCTGTAGCGGCTTAATACAGTGTGGTGTTCAAACTGGACTAGGTCCCGGGGTTTTTCTGCATTTGCGGTTTTCCCCGTTAACAAAATTCTGGTGTCTGTGTTATTTCTTTTCAGCATTATATTTTGTTATATAATTGATATAACTAAGGCTTTTGATACAGTTAGTTGGAGCTTTGTTCTTGATGTTTTTAGACATTATGGTTACTTTGAAGATTGGTATAAATGGATTCTTCATAACCTCAATTCGGCTAGAATTTCGGTCCTAGTGAATGGTAGTCCTGAAGGTTTTTTCAAAATAGATAGGGGTCTCAGGCAGGGTGATCCGTTATCTCCTTTGATTTTCGTTCTTATTGAAGATGTTTTGAGTATAAATATTTCTAAGCTTTTCAGGGAGCGGAAAATGTCTACTATATATGGTCTCTCGTAAGGGGGTTGCTCCTACTCACCTTTTTTTCGCTGATGATATCATGATTTTTTGAAAAGGTAATATGAAAAGTTTAAGAAACTTGGTTGATCTTCTTGGCTCCTATCAACGTTCTTCTGGGCAAACTGTTAGTCGTCAAAAAAGTAAGGTTTATTATGGTGGAGGTTCTCTTAATAGAAGAAGAACGATTGTGGATTTACTTCAAATGCCAATTACTTCTTTTCCGGATAAATATTTGGGTGTTAAAATGATGCCAGGGATGGTAAGATATCATCACATTAGTAATGTTGTTGAAAAGATTAAGAATCAACTTGCGGGTTGGAAGGGTAAGTTGTTTTCTTTTCAAGTTAGGGTTTTTCTTGTGAAGGCAGTGATTGCTAGCTTTTCTATACATAATATAGCAGTTTACAAATGGCCTCGTAAATTTATTCATGAATGTGATGCGGCTATTCGTAACTTTTTATGGTCAGGTGATTCCGACGTTTCTAGATCATTTGTTGTGGCTTATGACAAGATTTGCGCTCCTTATGATGAGGGTGGTTTGGGATTAACTCAATTGAGAGTTATGAATAAGGGTCTTCTTATGAGTTTACGGTGGAAAATCCGTAACTCTAATAAAGTTTTGGCACGGTTCTTTCGTGCTAAATTTTTTATGAGGAATGGTAGTTTGGTTCATTATAGAAAATCTTCAATTCTGCCTGGAAATAAATGGGTCTATAATCTGGTGGAGGAAAACTCAAAAGTTCTAATAGGAGATGGGCGCAATACTTCTCTCTATTATGATGTGTGGGTTGGGGATAGAGCCGTGGCTAATATTCTTGAAGACTATTCTCATGACCGTGCTGTGTTGGTAGGAGATATGTTAAATAATGGTGTTTGGAACCTGACTGATGATTGTAGGAATTCTTTGCTTGCTGCAGGTATAGAAGAAGTTGATTTACCTAACCCTCTTAATGGTGCTGATCAGAGGGTTTGGCAGCCAGATTATAAGGGGAACTTTACAGTCAAGTCTGCCAAAGATTTGGTTCGTAAGAAATATGTGCATCTGGAGGGATCTAATCTGTTATGGAGGAAGTCAGTGCACCCTTCCTTGTCTGCTAGGAATTGGAAACTTGTGAGAGGAGCTTGCGCCACTCTAGACAAAGTGAAAAGCCGCTTTAAAATCCAGGTGGTAAACAAATGTCGTCTTTGTAATAATGACGAGGAGAACCTGGATCACTTACTTTGGACCTGTCTGCGATGGCTTGGAGATGCGTTTCTGATATTTTTGGAATGCAGGCTCATTCGAATTTGAAAACAACTTATAAAGCTTCCTGTGGTAAGAGTGGAATGATAAAGGATCTATGGTTACTCACCATTCTGGTCGTTAGATCAGAACTGCGGCAGACTAGGAATAGCTTTGTGTATGAGAATAAAAAAAGCCTGTTGGAGCTTTTTTCAAAGCATGTTTTTACACAGGTCCAAGACTACTCGCGTAGGCTCAATGGCTACATGTTGAACTCAGTTGACGATCTGCAGGTGTTGGATGTTTTTTAAAGTCAAACACAGGCAGGTGAAGGTACAAGTCCCGGTTGAGTGTTGGTGGAATCCTCCGGCAGTGGATGAACTCTTGTTATTCTATGATGGAGCAGCTCATGGGAATCCTGGCGTGGCATGGGCAGGTGCTGTTGCTAGGGATTATGCTGCAAACGTAATTGGTGCTATGAGCATTGGTTTGGGTATAGTGTCAAATTACTTGTCTGAAATTTATGGAATCATTGTTGGTCTGGAACGGGCAGTTCAATTGGGGTATGTCAAAGTTTGTGTTCTCTTGGATTCTTTAAGTGTTGTTGCGGCTTTCGATTCTTCAAACCTACCTTGGTTTGTTAGGCAACGTTGGAATGAGGTGGCTTTTAATTATGAGTTAATTCATTTTGAGCATGCTTATAGAGAGACAAATTTTGCAGCTGACAAGATGGCTAAAAGGGGGTGTGATCTTCCAAATGAGGAGGGGAGACACTATGTTGGAAGACCGGAATTTTTAATTTCTGTTGAGTATCCAAATGTTTCTTATTTTCGTTTTAAATGAGTTGTAAGTTTTTGAGGTTTTTCTGACCTCTTTTCTTACATATTCATGACTCTTTATATATAAGCTATTTATTAATACAATTTAGATTTACCAAAAAAAAAAAAAAATATCACAGGTTGTGCATTAAGATCAATCAATTAGAATATCCAACCTTTGGTTGTTGATTTAAATTGATTGACACTTGAACATTGGTCTTTGGTACTGTTCAAGTCACTCCTCTTATATTCAATCGGGCTTGCAGATTTCTATTTGATGATTGCAGATTGAATTAAGAGTTAGAAATATTAAACTCTTTGATATACTTTACTCTAGATTGAGTCTGACTGTCTAGTTGATTCTCTAGAAAGTATATTTGAGTAAGTCTTCTCAGATTGCCAAACGAATTGTTGTGTGTGGTTGTTAAACCCCCGCATTTTCAATTGGTATCAGAGCAGGCAAACGCATTAAAGACCTTATAAGTCTGTGTTTGTAGCGATCTGATGATGGAAAATATTGTCTCTGAAAACGCTTCACCAGAAATGGATAAACTCAATATTGAGCGTGTTCTAGAAACCGTCAATAAGGTTGAGAATCCCGATTTAAAAAAACTCATCAATTTTCTTTGTCTCGAAAAACATCGTTTGATAATAAAAAAAATTGATGGTCTTCATTGCGAAGTATATATCAAAAATTATGTGTTTCGAGAACATGTTGAAGAGGTAGTTGAAAAAGTGGGGGTGCAACAACATCACCCAATAATTCGCTTAGCAATCTGTATGGACTAACTCCAATATACTTTTAAGAGAATCAACTAGACAGTCAGACTCAATCTTAATAAAAAGTATATCAAAGAGTTATATCTCAATTTCTCGATTCAATACTTACTCAAGCAAATTGAAATCTGCGAGTCTTAATTGAATACAAGAGAAATTAACTTGAACGATACCAAAGACCAATGTTCAAGTATCAATAAATTTCAATCAACAACCAAATGACGGATTTCCTAATTGATTGATTCAACGCACAACCTGTGATATTTCAATTATATAACAAAATATAATGCAGAAAAGAAATAACACAGACACCAGAAATTTTGTTAACGAGGAAACCGCAAATCCAGAAAAACCCCGGGACCTAGTCCAGATTGAGCACACACTGTATTAAGCCGCTACAAACACTAGCCTTCTACAAACTAACTTCAGTCTGGACTGTAGTTGAACCCCAATAAATCTCACACCGATCCAAGGTACAGTTGTGCTCCTTACGTCTCTGATCCCATCAGGATACTACGCACTTGATTTCCTTAGCTGATCTCACCCACAACTAAGAGTTTCTACGACCCAAAGTCGAAGACTTTAATAAACAAATCTGTATCACACAGAAAAGTATACAGGAATAGATAAATCTGTCTCCCACAGAAATACCTACGAGTTTTGTTCCGTCTTTTGATAAATCAAGGTGAACATGAACCAATTGATAACCCGGACTTATATTCCCGAAGAACAGCCTAGAATTATCAATCACCTCACAATAATCTTAATCGACTAGCGAAACAAGATATTGTGGAATCACAAACGATGAGACGAAGATGTTTGTGATTACTTCATCTTGCCTATCGAAGAAATTAATCTCGAGTCAATTATTTCAATTGTACTCAATACGATAGAATCAGCAAGATCAGATCACGCAACTACAGAGAAAATAGTTGGGTCTGGCTTCACAATCCAAATGAAGTCTTCAAGTCGTTAACCTATAGGGTCTCGGGTAGAAACCTAAGGTTAAAGGAGAATCGACTCTAGCTTATACAACTATTATCACACAGGAAGTGTGGGGATTAGGTTTTCCAGTTGCTAGAGTTTTCCTTTATATAGTCTTCCAAATCAGGGTTTGCAATCTAAGTTACCTTGGTAACAAAGGATTCAATATTCACCGTTAGATGAAAACCTGATTATATTCAAGCTAATATCTTTCAACCGTTAGATCGAACTTTGCTTGTTATACACAAATGAAATGCATGTTCATTTAGGTTTGTGTAACTGTACCTAAACGTGTACACTTAGTTGGTTCAACAGTAGTTAACCAAGTGGTTAGCCATATGAGCACTTTCATATCAACCATAACTAGTTCAAATAACTCAAAAGAACTAGTTAGAGAGTTGTTCAATTGCTTAGATCTCATAGAAGTATACAAGACACAATCGAAGCAAAAACGATTTTGATTTACTCGAATCAATTCATGAACTTTATAGCCACGGTTTGCAAATATGCATTCCTTAGTTTATATAAGTTTAAGTTCACGAATAAACCGTTTTTAGAAAATAACCTACTCAAGTATGCATACTGGTACGCATACTTAAGTACCCGGATTAAGTTTGTTTTCAGTTCACAAACTCTAGCAGAATTTCACGGGACGTGAACTTCCGACAGTACGCGGACTTTAGTTCCGGCTATCTTGAGCAGCAAAGTACGCATACCTTGATCAAGGATTTTGGACTTACACAAGTATGAGTTCACATACAATGTTTATATCCATTCAAGGTTGTATATTCAAAACTCTCATTTCAATCATTGAAACATTCTTAGAGGATGTCAAATAGAGGTTACTCACACACTATTCTTCATCAAAGTGATTTTCAATATATTGAAAGATGAACTTGGCCAAAGCGAAAGCTTACCAACACTTATTTCGAGAAATAGATAAGCGAGATAAACTCGGCTCGAAATAGCAAATGTGTATAATCGAAGTCTATATAGCAATACGACTTTTGTCTCAAGATAGGAGATAGAGTAGATAGACTTTTGAGTGATAGATAAGTTCAAGTCTCCATATACCTTTTAGTCGATGAAGTTCCACCTGTTCCTTGAGTAGTTCTTCGTCTTTGTATGATGATTGTCGTGGAGTCTAGAGCTCAACTACACTTTCTATCCTAGTCCGAGACTTAGCTATAAGTAGACTAGAAATCAAGACTTATAGTTTTGGCAACTAAACTTGACAAACAAGCTTGAGATAGCAACGCTTGCGAGTTCGACCGAGCAGTGCTCTAACAATCTCTCCCTTTGTCAATTTTAGTGACAAAACTATCAATACATATGGAATACAAAATAAATAAACTTTGCAGCTTCTCTTCCACATGCATGATCTCCTTGGTTCTTCAACATTACTCGAAACCTTCGTCACTTCCAAGTACTCCAATGATTCCAAAGGTTGTAAGTTTAGCATCATCGTTGTTGAATATCCGTAGCCATAACAATGAGAAAACAAAAGCTCTCAATCATTGCTACACAGTGTCATAGTATTATTACATAGCATCAAAGGTCAATTGTATCACAACTTTGACAACAATACTATGGTGATATGTATCACTCCCCCTTAGTCAATACTCCATCTCACATGGAAACCACTCCCCATAACATAATGATCCGAAAACCATATGTATTTGTAGTGTGAACTACACAATAATTCTCCCCCTTTTTGTCAATAAAATTGGCAAAGGTACGAAAACTAGTGGGATCCTAATGAAATTTCCATAGAGACATTTCATGACCAAAAGAAAGTACATATCAACTTTTTAGATGCAATCATATAGTCGAAGCTAGATGCATTCATCAAGGAGTTTATAAAGATACAAGATAACCCCTATAATATTCCACAGCCGCACTCCCCACAAAGATTTGGCAATTAAGCACAAGTTCAATTAAGAACTCTCCCCCATAATATGTCATTCCGAAGGAACAACAAAGTCGACCTTGCTTTTACAAGAAAAGAAGGATTTCTTTGGATATAACCAAATCACATGAAAAACATGAATTTGTATCCAAACAATTCAATTGAAATAACCACAAGAGAACCCATGGTTAGTTCAATTAGAATACATAACTAAATTAACCACAAAAAGTGATCAATTCAATTGGCCATGCTCGACATAAGAGAACTTACGGAGCAACACAGTATATGCACAAAAATTGTGGATCGGAGATTGACCAATACTGCGGAATACACAAGGATTTATCCTATTTTCCATCACTATTTGCACAATGACATATAATAGACATAATCCTTGTAAACAAAAGTTTTATCCTTTCTTCCATCAAATAATGACATAAAAGGCTTTAACTTTTGTAATGTCAAAAGTTCATTCTATCTTTTATCAACACTTTCATACCGACATAATAGAGATAACTTTTGAACAAGTATGGGACAGTCACAGGTTCACGGACGTAAACAACATATCCCATAACCAGTTGCAATATATGAAATCATAAAGATTAATACTGCAAAAATCATCTTCCTGTTGATGGTGGATTTTCATTTAAGGTTAAGATTGTAAAAACCAGAAAATTATGCGCTAACATCTTGTAAAAGATAAAGCCATTAATAAGTGTTGAATACTTCTTCACTTTACTAATTCACCTAGAATGGAGCATGTGACAACAATCCCATTCTCGTGAATTAAATACACAAAATTCATCCAGGTTGGAGCATGTAGCAACAATACCATATACCCCGTGAATTTATAGCATCATTAATTAATGCGTGAGCGACCTTGTATTTTCTCGTACTCATTATTAGTGCAAAGATGACGACTGAGTGTTGCTCTCACAGAGCAACACGAACCTCCAAGCATTATAATGAAAGCATGTACGAAATACCCGTACAGGCTGCAACTCTCGGTGTGTTATACTATCCCGATTGAGCAACTCTCGGTGTGTTATACTAGCCCGATTGAGCATCCGGACTGTCCGTATCAGTCTGGATATGATCTCGATCATCCAACTTCATCAACATGATTGGATGGCCCAGATCAATTCCATAACCCCCAAGCAGGTATGGAATATTCGTTGCCGAACCAACGTGGACCCCGCATGGTCGGCCTCCAGATTGGCATAGCTTGCCAAAACGTCCAAACCAGAGCGGTATGGGCGGAAAACCCTAAATTAGGGTTTGCGACACATTACATGTGTCACAAAACAGTCTCAACCATCCATCTTCGCAGGTATAGATGGAGGGTGTAGATGTAGATTCAAAAGGCCCAGAGCATGTCAACACAATCACCGTGGGCCCGCCTACATACCTGACCAATCGGTCAGGACCAACCATGGTTGGTCATCCCAATTCGTACGCCCGAATAAAGCATGGTTACACGGCCGTGAAAGCCAAAATTAGGGTTTTGAGCATCACGAGCGTCCATCTTCTCCGGCACGAATGGAGGGCCCAAGATTAGATTAAGCAGGTCCGGTCATACCAACATGACCACCGTGGACCCATCAATCTCCTCACCTGGTCGGCCAAGGCATACCATGCCTGGTTATCCCAAATCGTCCGCCCAAACTAGCGTGGATACTGTAGGATCAGAATATCGCAACACCAATACCTCTGCGAAATTCATAAACGTTACGTAGCGAAGGCATCGCAGATGAATAAAATAAGTGACGCAATGGATGACGACAGCCAGAACACGATAAAGGTGTGAAGACCTAGCGAGATCTAGGAGTGTCGCGAGATTATGCATTTGTACACTTGCGACACTTCGAAAATCGTTCCCGAAAATAAAGGACAGCTTAACTGTCATCCATTATGTAGTACCCTATATAAAGAGCCGAACAGGCCTATTGAGGGAGAGATCTTTTTCGAGTGTGGAGCAAGTCATTAGGAGAGGGAAAGTTGATAATGATTGAATTTTCTTTAGCTCTTTTCCATTTTATCTTGTAAACATTCAAGAAATTAATCAACAAAAATTATAATTGTTCATCTTCAATGGATTGATTGTGTGGATTCTTGTGAGGGGTGTAGTGTAGGATTTCCTGCAACTACATATTGGCGCTAGAAACAGGGAGAGAGTGAAGATTGACATCGTGATTTGAAAGAATTTGGAGTAATAGGGAAGGAATTTCATATAATTTTCAACAATTTACTGAAATTGAGAAATGGCTAGAAGAAGATATGCATCAAAACAACCAACAACTGTTAGAAGGAGTAGGAGACTTGCTGGAGAAGGGAGAAATGAAATGGGGGAATCCTCAAGAATGAACACAAGGAATAATGAAGAAAATCAAATTCAATCACCAATTCAACCAGTACCGAATAGAACTGTGGATTATGATAGAGTAAGCGTGCATACTTGGAGATCAGAATAGCAATTGATAAACAATGGACAAGAGGAGAGAGACCGAGAAGTGATTAGAGAAATAATTCATGGAAATGAAGAGGTCGCAACATTAGAGACATTGAGACAAACAATACATGAAGAAAGGCGATTAGAAGCAGAGGAACGTGCAAACTTGACAAGGAAAAATCATGAGTTGAGGATGGAAAATATGAGATTACAAAACGGAAGGTCGAGAAGCACTACAAGGTCAAGCTCAAGATCAGTTAGAGAGGAAAGAAGGAGAACTTTACTTATAGAAAATGCTAATGAAGAAAATCGAGAGGAAGTGCAAAATCCCGGGCAAAGAACGTTGAGAGAGAAGAGAAATAATGGAAGATCGTTATATTCCACGTCCCGAGACTCTTCAAAATGGGCGAAATGATGGAAATCAAGGAAATAGGCAGCGTCAGGGGCGGAATAATCCAAGTGATGAAGAAAATCTGGAAGAAGGAAGAAGAATATTGCATGGGAGAGAAACGCAGAAGAAGCAAAAAGAAATTGAAGATGAAATTGAAAGACACTATGTTGAGCAAGCACGTCTAGCTTGCGAAAGAAAAAGATTGAGAACAGAAATGGAAGAACAGGAGTTACAAGAGGCAATTCGCCATAATAATCATGATAATAGAGAAAGAAGGAGAGAACAAAATCGCAACAATGGTAACATCAATGAAAGAGTACAAAGGAGAATCGAAAGGCAGCAAAGAAGAGAAAATAATAGATATAACGGTGTGCGAATTCAAGAGAGGAATGAAAGAGAAGACCGCAGAGAAAGACAAGAATAGAATGATGAACAAGAAAGTCAAAACAAATATGAACGCAGAACAAGAGAGGCGGAGTTAAAAAGACCAATGGAGCCAAATTCTAGTGTAAATGAACAAATTCTGAGAGAATTGGCGGAAATGAGAGGAATGTTAAATAATAAAAGGGGAGGAGGTAAGAGACAATTGGATGAAGCCATAGAAGAAGCTGCGAAGACTCCATTCACACAAGAAGTACAATTAGGAGGAATACCCCCAAAGTGCAACTTACCTACGTTAACCAACATTTTCGAAGGAACAACTTGTGCGATACAACATATCAAAGCTTATGTGAGATGTATGTTACAGTGGGAGAACCATGATGCTATATTTTGCAAATATTTTGCATCAAGTTTGACAGGAGAAGCTTTGAAATGGTTTGAAGGATAATCGAGGAATACAATAACATCTTTCAATCATTTGCAGGCTATATTTTTAGGGGCATACATAAGTAATAACTCCTCGCGACCTGGTATTGAAGATGTATTTGGGTTAAAACAAAGGGTTGGTGAAAGTTTGAAGCATCTAACAGTGAGATGGAAGACAATGTGCAGTGATATGGCTGGTCGTGTGGATGAGAGATATCTCATTCTATCATTCATTAACGCTATGTTCGCAACCAATTTGCTATATATTCAAATTTTTAGAATCAAGAATACAATCACAATGATAAAGGTTGCGAGAACTTCAAGAGGAGTACATTGCTCTAGAGGAAAAGCAAAACGAGATGGAATCATACCCCGTTGCGAACACAAGTTCAAAAGCTGCAAATGCAAGCTTGTTACCTAAACTAATAAACACATTTTTGCTATTCCCTAGCAGTTATTTACTCTCATGGCGTCCAGGTTTGTTAATTTTGCCATATCGTTGATTTTGTGGTTGATCAAATTAGCACCTCGTCGCCATTCTAAACTGTGACCCCCAGCGTTCCATTTCCTCCATTCACATCTTCGTCTCCTAATGAAATCTTCGCAAGATAATTTTTGTGCCTCTTTCTTCGGTAACATTACCGGCGACAATACTTCTATACCTCAACTCCTCATAGACCAAGTTCCTTTCAATTGTCCTACTACAAATGATATTATACCTCCTCCTGCTGTCAATGATCAACAAGAAATGATAACGGATGATGGTCAGCGCGCCGTCACAATTCCCCTCAAAGTGAAATCCTCGTGAATGAGATTTTCTTGTCTAAATCTCTTGATCCTATACATGTTGATCCTCCGAAAAGTGGAGTCGATAAAGGCGCGAAAAGTCTCAATCCATCCTGTATTTGATAATGCGGATGTAGAGAGTTAAATTCTCTTTGTAATTTGTTAGAATTCCTTTTTGTTAGAATGACTTAACTCTTTTGATTGAGTAATTTCCATATTTCTTTCTTCCTTCCTTAGTTAAGACCACCTTGCGAGCATGTTCGCTCATTGAATCTTTTATTAAGTAAATCTATCCCAATCAGGGATTTGATTTTAATTTTTCTCTTCGCGACAAATCATTACATTTTCATGCAGACCCATTGACCTTGCCTTATCATTTTTGGTAGCAGTTGGAGTGCAATCATCATACTTGATATAAAGGAGGAATTTGAGATTCTCGATTTCATTTCTATTGCAAATCGTAGAGCATGTATTATAGCTTCGTACTCCGTTTCGTTATTGGTAGACTCAAATTCCAATCTAAAAGCAAAAGAGAAATCACAACAATTCCCACTCCTTTACCTTCTCCATTTGATGAATCCACTAATATTTCCCCCGATCTCGGCTCGAGTTAACAAGTCTTTCGGGTCTCCATGCTCTTCTTCTACATCCATCATTTCATCCACCGCTTCATCTTCCTCCAAAGGAAATAACGTGACTTGGTTGAAGATAATATTTCATATTTGAGTTTGTAATGGCTTATTTGAGCATTCCATCTTTCGACTCTTCCCGATCGACTCAATTGGTACCTTTGTCACCACTCTAACAGTATGTGGAGAAGGATTAGTTTTTCAATCTTTGAATAATTTCTTTCTGCTGACATTAAAAGTTTTGCTAATATAATAGATAACCGCACTTAAGGCATGCGATGTTGTCGCGAGGTATATTAATAATTCCTCTCCCGGTTCTCGCTTCCGCATAATGGATATATCCATTAAAAGACTTGAAAAGTGTTTACACTTATCGAGACCGCGAGATGAACCTTCCTAGTGATGCTAGTAACCCATTCAGCTTTTGAACAGCATCAGTGTCGGCATATCGCGAATCGCTTTTACTTTCTCGGGTCAACATGTATTCCTTCCTTTGATATAATGTAACCCAAGGCCACTCAAAGGTGCACGGATTGACTTTGATGTTGAAACGCCTCATTTGTTCAAAAATTTCTTTCAAGTCTCGCGCATGATCTTACGCCTTTTTACTTTTTACTAGCATGTCATCTACGTATACCTCTAGTGTTTTATGTATCGAATACTTTTTCTACCATCCTTTGATACGTTGCTCGGCATTTCGCAAACCAAAAGGCATTTTAGTATAGCAATATAATCATGTGCTCTTGGTCTTCTTCAGAGGAATTTGATTGTAACCTTTGTATTCAATGATGATACTCTTTCAACGCTGATTCGACCAAATTGTGGAATGTCTGGGTAATGGAAAACGTCTTTAGGGCAAGCTTTATTTAGATTGGAAATCAATGCAAATCCTTATTCCTTGTTCTTCTTTGGAACTATAACCATATTCGCTATCCACTCAGGATATTTTGCTTGTCTAATAAAAGTTCTTTTTCTATCTCGAGGGTGATATCTTGTTGCTATCTTTCTAATTCTTTGTTTGAATGGCTTCACATTTTTATCGATTTCCAACTTGTGACAGCTACCGATGGATCTATGATATACGCGAAGATATCTTTATAATCCCGCAATAGATCGACGCGGTTCTTTTCTCTTCATCCGTTCCCATGTTAGTTCCAATCTTTAGCATCTGGGGTTTTTCCTTAGTTCCAATATTCAGTGGCGATGTAATCGCCTTCGGTTCTCCCATAGGAGTCGGTCCTTTTGGTTCTTTTCGCAAGATCATTTTCTTCTGAGATCTCACTAGGTATGCCTTTTCCTTCCTTCGCTCTTATCATGTAAACTCTAAATTCTTCTTCTTTCTTAGCCGCCTTTGCTAGCTTTTTGCGATACTTTGATATACTCCTTCGCTTGTTTACTTGAAACGTATTTCTATCTCCCCTTTAACTTTTGTTATGGATTTTCCAAAACCTTGAATATTATATGCCGCGAAATTCATATATCTGCGTCTTTATATCCCATCTTTTTGTAAGCGTGATAAAACATTATGTTCACGGACTTCCCGTATCAATTAAAACTCCATTTACTACCCATGTTTTCACTGTGTTCTCTAATTCCTCTCCTTCCTTATTCGCGTTTATTGTGATCACCAATGGAGATGCGTGATCCAAATTTTCTTTGGATATTTCCCCCGCCGTGAATGTTATCTCTTGTTTTTCCCAATCCTTCATGGGGAGTCATGATCTTAAAAGATGTAAGAGGAATTTGAGAGAGAGAGAAACATTCCTATAACCGTGGAGGAAATAACAAAATTTAAAGACTTGATCGTCGTTATTCATCATGGCGTTTATTTTAGTTCCCTGCAAGAAACTTATGGAAGTCGAGAGGCAAAGTTATCATAGAAAGGAGGCAAAGTTATCATAGAGGACAGCGAAGTCACAGGGTAGTCTGGGAAGAAATCAAGATGCCACCATTGAATGCTAGTGTGGAAAAAATATGGGAGGCTATAATCTTAATGGAAAATATACCTGCGCCATGGAACATGGGAAGTGAGCCACCTCCGAGTGACAGAAGTCATGAATTTTGTTCTTATCACCATTTTCATGGACACTCTACAAACGATTGTAGAAATGTAAAAAGAATCATCCTCAGAATGATAGACCAAGGGAAACTAAATCAATTTCTAAAAAATCAACCTCAATCTCAACCATTACCACCACCGCCAGAAATTCACAGAGCAAACACAACAAAAGGAGGAGAAACGTTTGTGATAGAAGTTGGAGCGAAAGCCAAGAATTTGTCTTGCAACTCTATTGTACATTCGTACAGGACAATAGAAGATTTTCATGATAGTGTTATCAGTAGGGTTTTCGCAAGAGATGCTGATAATAGAGAAATAATGAACATCGCGAAGACATCGCCACTAAAGGAATGGAAAAAGGAGATTATTTATTTTACCGCAGAAGAAGTACCTGAGGGTGGAGAGATGCATGACAACCCATTAGTGGTAAGATTGGAGATTAACCCAAAACCTGTTGATGATGAAGATGATGAGGCAGAAAATTCATGGGAAATCAATAGAATCTTAATCGATACTGGAAGCTCAGTAAATATCCTCTTTTATCATACTTACAAAACTATGGGAGGGAAGGACGAAGATCTAATACCTTCAACTTATAAGATCTATGGTTTCAACGGTACTGCCAACAAGCCTAAAGGAGAAGCTCATATGTGAATACCGCTGAAAGGATTATCAACTGAAATTTTGTTCTGCATAGTCGATGTGGAATCTCCCTATAACGCATTGATTGGGCGACCTTGGTTACATGAGATTTTGGGTGTAGCATCGACTTATCACCAGTGCATCAAATTTCCTCATCCCACTGGTGTCGGAGTCATAAAAGGAGATTGGGTTGAGGGATAGAAGTGCTATGAAGTTGATGTGGAATCTTGCGAGAAAAGAGCTGCTCAGAAGAAGAACTGGAAGCAAAACATCAAAAATGAACAAAGAAGGGAAAGACTAATGGTGGACGCAATAGAGGTGAGAGAAGAAAGTACGTTGCGAAACCAATGCCTGAAGAAAGTTGGAAGTTGCGATGATTTCGCAAAAGGGAAGGTAGTATTAGGAAATTTGAATAATGAAGAAGCAGAGAGCAACATAAGTAATAGGCGAAAGGAGTGAATGATTGATTCTAGACTTGCGAAGGTTGTAAAAAAAAAATAAAAAAAATAAAAAAAAATTAACTTTTGAATGATAAAGACAGGCTGAAGATGCAAAGATTATGATAATCGAAAAAATAATACGCGAAACTTTCGCAGAGATTTGAGTGATAAAGACTATAATTCTCACAGAAATGATGACAAGAAACAATCCAAAAAACAATGACATATCAGAATGGGACGAACCTGCTATGGCGTACACCCTAGTTCGCGAATCAAAATTTCGTAAGAGGCAAATGTAATACCTAAAGTGCGTCATAAAAGGGGGTATCTGTTAACATGGCTCAGGGAAAAGGTTACACCGCCCCTGGAACCTGGGTCATGGAGATTTGGGGTCAATAAAGCCCATCTAGGAGAGATACCTTGGATTTCCAACTATATATATAAGGTTATACCCTGGTTGGACGACCTAGGGTCTCTTCTAAGGAGTCAGCGTATGATCAAGGCGCCGAGGTACACGGTTGAGCCAAGAGTGCCTGGGGCATTTGAAGTGTCTCGGCCATTCTTGGCAAGTCTTGGCATATGTTGCACTCGGCCCAAAGAAAACTCTACTTAGGGTGCAGTCTCGTAACCATAAGCCATATAGGTATAAGGGATAAGAGGCTGCGAAAACAACTGGTTGTTGTTAAGACCGGATGGGAGGAGCTAGTCTTGTATGGCCGATGTATGCCTCCTTGAAGTGGCAACCAGGGAGATGATAAGGGCGGCACCCTCCATTAGGGAGCTGATAAGTGTCTTAAGACGCAAATGTCATGAGGCTTTGTTTTCGCAAGAAAATTTAGGCTTGTCATATTTGTGCGATGATCCTGAAGAGGCAATAATACAAAACACAAAGATAAGAGATCAATGGGTCAGTACATGAAATTGTAAGGACGTCCTGCGATTTCGTCGCAAGACGGCAATGTCATGGGGCTTTATTCTCGCAAGAAAATTTAGGCCTATCATATTGTCGCAATAAAATTATCCTACAGAGGCAACAATACTAAGAAATGATAAGGCAAAATCAATGGGTCTTTACATGAAAGTGTAAAGACGTCCTGCGATTTTGTCGCAATGACAAGAAGTGGCGCAATAAGACCTTTAACTAGGAAGGAAAAATAAGACCACACAAAAGAAAAAGAAAAAATGAGATCTTGAAAACAACCAAGAAACATTCTCTCGCGAGAATTCAGCAGCAACAGTTGCGAGACTGAGGCATGTTATTATCTAAAGGTTATTTGCTTAATCTTTCGTTTGAAAATAAATAACAGAGGCAAGTATGGGAATGAATAGATTGAGAATATGTTATTTATTTTCATATGATAGATTTACGCACTCATAAAATGAAAGGTTGATAATATATTGATTAATTATATTGCAAAAAATAATTGCTTTTTTAACATGTGCGGAAAGGGATAACAAAAGTAGAATTTGTATTTGAAGATCCAAGAAACTTACAATAAATGTACAGATGTTACAAAAAGAGAAAGAAGAAAATGGAGCTATTTCTTGTGTGATTCTTCTTCTTCATCAGATCCTTCTACTTCATTATCTTCATCAGATTCTTCTTTGCTAGCATCGCTATCAGAGATATCCAAAGAAGGCATGTTCTCAGGGATTTCGTCAAGAAAACAAGGGTATGAAGAATGAGGAATACTGTTCTCGGTTGTAAAGTCAATTTCTTCAAAATCCGATTCAATTTTATCAATTTCAAAAAGGGTATATCTTAGGACCAATTCAATCATCAATCCATTTCAAGATGGTAGAACTCAGGTCTGGATCAGCAATCAATTCTGATGGAGCTAGTGTGGATAACACTCCCGGTGTCGATGTACTTGTCAGTGGAGCTACCGTGGTCAATACATCTTATGGAGCCGTCACTTCTACCACCAGTGCCAGCGTAGCAGGAGATGTTCAAGTAAGTGTAACACCTCCCATCACCAGAGCCAGAGCAGCCGCAAATCCCGGCATCTCATCAAGTGTAACACCTCTGGTAGTCACCAGAGCAACAACTTCCACTCCTCCATCTGGACGAGGAGCCGGAGGAACGAGAGGAGGACCATCCCCCATTACCATTGCAGAATTGATGGAGAAGCAGGAAGTTCTTGCTAAGACTCAAACGGATATGGCCGCAACTCAGAAAGAGGTACTCACTTTTCTTAAGACATTAACTGATCGATTTCCACAAGAGCCGCGACAGCCCCTGGAGCAAAAAAGGAACGCATTCAACGCACTGGAGAAGGTACTTCAGCGGCGCGGACCTCCATGGACCTGATCAAAGAAGCGACATCAGATATGAGCGGTCCTGTCATGGAGACTGCTACACTGGGGACTGATCCTCACAATGATCCTCCTCAAGTCAATAGTTTCACTATGAACCAGAGGCCGGTGGATCGGGAAGCGGATTCTCTAGTGGAAAGTTTATGCGAACTTTCACACCTCTCGAAGAATCATCGCGCGGAGACGTTTTGCTTCAATCAACCAAAGGAAGGTCACGACCGTGCCCTACATGTCACCGCGCGCATCAAGGATTCAGAGTTCAAGATGGCCCTTATCTACACAGGAGCGTCTTCGAATGTGATTACTCTCAAGACTCTCAGTACATCCAAGTTTCTCCCAGGCAAGGTCGTACGGAAGCCTACCACAATGACGGACTTCTAGGGAAACCAAACCAGCACATACGGGAGAAGCTCCGCGGAAAGAATCAGACAAGTTCGTTGCGTCCCACTCCCCACGTGGGCGTCAATTCAGGAAAAAGACCGGCTTGCATCATTGAGGGCTAAAACCCACGATGCATCTTTGCTGACGAAGCATTCTTCTTCATCCTGTGAAGCCACGACCCACGTTCACGAAGAGGGAACGAACTTTTGTGGCGAGTCATGACCAGAAAGGGAAAACGGTATACCGACACTGCCATTATCAATTAGCAGGGGAGACTGTTACCCAGTCTCTCCACCCAATGGAATGCTACAATAGCAACGAACCACAAGAACAAGTGCTAGATGCTCCACAACAGCTGCAAGATGGCACCAACTCCACAACTGATGAGATTGAAATCATTGAGGAATCTCCTAGGCCTATCTCCATCAGCTCAACCTTGTGTACGGATAAACACACGAAGCTCGTGGAACTTCTCAAAGAGTACCAGGACATATTCGCTTGGAGATATGAAGAAATGCCGGATTTAGATGAAAATTGGTCACCCATAATCTACATGTCATACCTGTATCCAAGTCGGTTAAACAGTTGTAGTTTAGACATGAGGAAAATGGATATATCAGGTGCTGCATAGACTTCAGAGACTTGAACAGTCTTTGCTCCAAAACGATCCTCCTCTACCTAACATCGACATGTTAGTAGATGCAACCAGTGGACACGGCATGTTCTCCTCCATGGATGGATGTAGCGGCTACAACATCATTAATGCGTGAGCAGCCTTGTATTTCCTATACTCATTATCAGTGCGGCATGACGACTGAGTGTTGCTCTCAGCAGAGCAACACGAACCTCCAAGTATTATAATGAAAGCATGTACGAAATACCCGTACAGGCTGCAACTCTCGGTGTGTTATACTAGCCCGATTGAGCAACTCTCAGTGTGTTATACTAGCCCGATTGAGCATCCGGACTGTCCGTATCAGTCTGGATATGATCTCGATCATCCAACTTCACCAGCATGATTGGATGGCCCAGATCAATTCCATAACCCCCAAGCAGGTATGGAATATTCGTTGCCGAACCAACGCGGACCCCGCATGGTCGGCCTCCAGATTGGCATAGCTTGCCAAAATGTCCAAACCAGAGCGGTATGGGCGGAAAACCCTAAATTAGGGTTTGCGACACATTACATGTGTCACAAAACAGTCTCAAACATCCATCTTCGCAGGTATAGATGGAGGGTGTATATGTAGATTCAAAAGGCCGAGAGCATGTCAACACAATCACCGTGGGCCCACCTACATACCTGACCAATCGGTCAGGACCTACCATGGTTGGTCATCCCAATTCGTACACCCGAATAAAGCATGGTTACACGGCCGTGAAAGCCAAAATTAGTGTTTCGAGCATCACGAGCGTCCATCTTCTCCGGTAAGAATGGAGGGCCCAAGATTAGATTAAGCATGTCCGGTCATACCAACATGGCCACCGTGGACCCATCAATCTCCTCACCTGGTCGGCCAAGGCATACCATGCCTGGTTATCCCAAATCGTCCGCCCAAACTAGCGTGGATACACTTCCCAATTGCAAACTATCTCGACCGCTCAACTTCGCCGGACGATTTGAGTGGCTCAGATCACGTTTTCATGGGACAGTCAGGTATAGGCTTGAACACCAGCCTACCATCTATACGCTAGACCAATCGGCCAAGACCGACCAAGATTGGTCATCTTGGAACGCGCGACCGAAGTGGGCATGATGCGCGGCTTTTGCGGCACCAGATTTATGTTGCAAAATCGATCTCAACCACTCCTCTTTACCGGTCAAATTTAGTGGCCTAGATCGCACCTTCATGAGACAGTGAGGTACGGACGTGTACACCGGCATGCTGTCTACACGCATTCCCGGTCGGTCCTTTCCAAAACACTTCCCATGCTTGGTTTCGACCAAGTCAAGAGTGATGCCTGCGCACCTCTTCAAAACCCTAATTCCATCAACGGTCACAGATGAGTGTCTCAAATATCATCTCGTCCGTCCAACTTCACCGGCTTGGTTATACAAACCTGGTCAGGAGTTAATTGGTCAGTGAGGCGTCATGGTAATCACCACCCGTCACTCTACCACACCATGATGCAGTACCTGCATAGAATACACATGATACTTCACAAGTATCGACTTCCTAAATAACTTAGTTATTTAATCTAGCATTACATGCAACTTTCTTTGGGTCCCACGATCTACACACTCGAGACATCAATCATGTCACAAACTGGGGGATACATACTGGGGTATTGGTCTGGCGGTTTACAGCGTGCAACGCGCCATCACAAGAACGTGTCAGGAAGTCATGGACGGTTAGAGATGACAGGAAAAGTGGGCAAGACTGGTCGTGTAACACCAACACACAACTCCACTACTCCATCACTCCACTTCCTCCACTTCCCACGAGTGACGTGAATAAGGCTCAAATGACTTGTATAAATAGGTTCTCCTCCCTATTTCCAACAACAAGAACAAGTCCAGACAACAGAGGCAAGTGTTGATACAATCGTATTCAAACACCGAACCGATAGCTTACACCCCGCAAGCCGTTCAACTTTCTGATACAAGTCATTCATAGCCAACACCTTCACATTCTCAACACCTTCTTCGCTTCCCTCCCTAAGATCAACCCCATCTCCTTCACTTTGTGACCGAAACAAGTCTGGAACGACCATTTCTTGGTTTAGGCCGGACTTGCACTGATTGATCTCTTGAATCTACAAGCACTCACCGCGCAGTGCATTTGTTTAAGGTTTAGACTCATTTCTCATCCACACACCCCAAATTACCAAAACCTGCAGAAATAGTTTTCACCCATAAACACTTCCAAATAAACTTTAGAATATAAACAAATAAATCTAAAAAAATTGAAGATGAAAATATTTTGGCAATAACTATGTGTAATCAAAAATTGCTATTCCAAACTCTAGTAGTCCTTCTCAAAAACAAGAATAAATTCTCATAAGAAGTTTCCTAGGCATCAAGACAAACTCGTAATGCACATATAAGATGATTTGTCCTTAGAGGGTAGAATTAATCTTTTTCGCCCGGATTTACACCAAGAATAGCTACCAAAGGCGTATAAAAAGATTTTCTTAACAAAGAAGAATATACAAAGTCATTAACGACCATGCACCATAGTTCAGATAAAATGATTGTGAACATTCAAGAATCCCATAGTAATGCGTAAACTTCCCATTCTTGAACTTACTTCTTTGTGATTCACTAACAACATTCTTTTAAAAGCTACAAATGATCTTAGATAAGTATTACTCCAAGAATCCAAGTGCCCAAGTCCAAGAGAAGTGGAACAAGTGCGACGAAACGGAGCAAAACACTCAAAAACAAGAGATAGGACAAATACAAATCTTACTCATCCAAATTTAAGAATTCTCATCTCCATTTTGAATATAATTCAAAGAGGAAGAGAATGCAAAAAGAATGAGGTCATTCCGAGTTCGGACGAAGAAGTTACAGCCAAAACAAGTTTACCGAATATCGACGTCTACGGGCAAGTATGCATACGGATTTGCAAACGAATTTTCATGACCTGGAGCAGTATGCAAACAGGTATGCGTACTAAAACCCCTGGATTTTGGTTTTAAATGATGGTATGCATACCTGGTATGTGTACCATGAAGTCCAAACATCCCGAACTATTATTTTCAAACCTAAACATTTATGAACCTTAAACACAGATCAAGTTAGATAGAAATGACCGATAATCAAGGTACATGGAACACTATAAGTACTCAAAGCAAATAAAAACACAAATATTGCTTAAGTTTATAGACATACCTTTTTAGAAGAATCCAGTCGAATTCTACAGCCTTACCGAACATAATTTGTGTGCCCCGATTTTCGTGCTTCCCTCACCGTATACCCATTCCTTGGTGAGGATGCACTTACAACACAATCAACTTGTGTTGAGGTGAACAATGTCTTGCTCACCACAAGTGACTTTTGGATTATCATGAAAGAGATCGCTTTTAGAACCTTTCACATCCAAATCCATCTTTCCAAAGAACTTTCTAAGTTCCAACATAATGGATATTGCCTTCTCCATAGTCATGGAATTTTCTGGGAGATCATTCCTTTTCACACTCAAAGTATCGTTAGCTTTCTTTGGTATCCACATCTGAGTGCGTCTAGGAACAACCAGACCCTTTTTGCCATTACTCTCTTCTAGAATTCTCGGAAGAGAGTTGGATTGACCATTCTTTTGCAAGTTAGTCTTTCTCCAATTGGGAACATCGGATCTTGTCTTCGTCTTTACGAAGTTATCCTTTTGATAACCATTACGATTGTGAAAAGGATTCGTATGACGTTTATAGGCAAATCTAGATTTATCACAGCAATGATTCCTTTGCCTAAGGGTTGGACAGTTACAACCTGTAGTGTCAAGGCGATTAGTCTTAACATATGATCTTGGTTTCACAACTTCTTGTGATGCCCAAACAAGAACATCATGAAGTTTCTTATTCCTTATACGGAAACGACATCTCCTTTCCAGGTGACCTTTATTTCCGCAATAGTGGCAAACATAAGGAATGTTCTTACCTCGATCCGTGTGTGCTGACTTTGGAGGTTGATATACTTTGCTCTTTCGAACCTTAACTACCGGTGTAGGTATTTCACTTTTTCCATCAGTGGTAACCTTTTGTTGAGAAGAATCATTAGCTTGACAAATTTTACCTCTTTGCTAATACTTGGAGCATCTATTCCCTTATAGCCCAATCCTCGTGTATCACGATGATTTTTACTTGCTCCTAACATAGTGGTTAATTTGTTCGAACTAGTATTGAACTTTTTCAAGTCCTCCTCTAACATCTTGATTTTATCAAGAGCAGCAGCTAAATCATCCTCAAGGCGTTTTTCTCGAGCGAGACAAGCGCTTTCTTTGTCGTCAAAACTTGTTTGCTGGGAGCTAATCCTTGCTTCAGATTCTGCAAGTTTTTCTTCCAATAAAAAATACTTTTGATGAAGATTATCACATTCAAGTGACTTCATACGCAGGTTTTCCTCAGAATCCTTGAGGGTCGATTCGTTAGAACGATTCGAAACATAAACACCTGCGTAACATCTTCTCAATTTCTTGTTTTCTCGACAGAGAGAAGTCAGAAGAGGAGTGACATGAGAAGTTTTCATCTTATGCTTTTCCAACAAATTCAAAACCTTCACATACTCAGAGACTTCCTCATCAACATCTCCATCACTATCTGAATCACCTTCATCAGAAAGTTCATCCAACTGTTCTTCTAGGCGTATTTCCCCGACTTCAATAGGTTCTATATTAATAGAAAGTTTAGATACTGATCTATATGTGACAGTCCTCTCCGGTGAATCCAAGCTTTGAAAATCATCTGGTAATTTATGAACTGGTATGTTATTAGAGATAGACTCGTCCATAAAAATCAGATTGCTTCAAACACAGACTTATGAGGTCTTAGCGTGTTTGCCTGATCTGATACCAATTGAAAAAGTGGGGGTACAACTACCTCACCCAATAATTCGCTTAGCAATTTTATGGACTAACTCCAATATACTTTTAAGACAATCAACTAGACAGTCAGACACAATCTTAATAAAAAGTATATCAAACAGTTATATGTCAATTTCTCGATTCAATACTTACTCAAGCAATTAGAAATCTGCGAGTCTTAATTGAATACAAGAGAAATTAACTTGAACGGTACCAAAGACCAATGTTCAAGTATCAATAAATTTCAATCAACAACCAAATGTCGAATTTCCCAATTGATTGATTCAACGCACAACCTGTGATATTTCAATTATATAACAAAATATAATGCGAAAAAGAAATAACACAGACACCAGAAATTTTGTTAACGAGGAAACCGCAAATGCAGAAAAACCGCGGGACCTAGTCCAGATTGTACACACACTGTATTAAGTCGCTATAAACACTAGCCTACTACAAACTAACTTCGGTCTGGACTGTAGTTGCACCCCAATGAATCTCACACTGATCTAATGTATAGTTGCGCTTGTTACGTCTCTGATCCCAGCAAGATACTACGCACTTGATTCCCTTAGATGATCTCACCCACAACTAAGAGTTGCTACGACCCAAAGTCGAAGACTTTAATACACAAATTTGTATCATACAGAAAAGTCTACAGGAATTGATAAATCTGTCTCCCACAGAAATACCTACGAGTTTTGTTCCGTATTTTAATAAATCAAGGTGAACAGGAACCAATTGATAACCCGAACTTATATTCCCGAAGAACAACCTAGAATTATTAATCACCTCACAATAATCTTAATCGACTAGTGAAACAAGATATAGTGGAATCACAAACGATGAGACGAAGATGTTTGTGATTACTTTTATCTTGCCTATCGGAGAAATTAATCTCGAGTCAATTATTTCAATTGTACTCAATACGATAGAATTAGCAAGATCATATCACGCAACTACATAGAAAATAGTTTGGTCTGGCTTCACAATCCCAATGAAGTCTTCAAGTCGTTAACCTACAGGGTCACGGTAGAAACCTAAGGTTAAAGGAGAATCGACTCTAGTTTATACAACTAGTATCACACAGGAGGTGTGGGGATTAGGCTTCCCAGTTGCTAGAGTTCTGCTTTATATAGTCTTCCAAATCAGGGTTTGCAATCTAAGTTACCTAGGTAACAAAGCATTCAATATTCACCGTTAGATGAAAACCTTATTAGATTCAAGCTAATATCTTTCAACCGTAAGATCGAACTTAGCTTGTTATACACAAATAAAATGCACGTTCATTTAGGTTTGTGTAACCGTACCTAGACGTGTACACTTAGTTGGTTCAACAGTAGTTAACCAAGTGGTTAGCCATATGAGCACTCATCTTCACCATAACTAGTTCAAATGACTCAAAAGAACTAGTTAGAGAGTTGTTCAATTGCTTAGATCTCATAGATACAAGACACAATCGAAGCAAAAACAATTTGATTCAGTCGAATCGATTCATGAACTATATACCCACGGTTTGCATTTTGCATTGCTTAGTTTTTATAAATGAGTTCACAAACAATCGTTTTTAGATATAAACAACTCAAGTTCGCAAACTTAGTTCGCGGACTTAAGTACCCGGATTAAGTTTGTTTTCAGTTCACAAACTCCAGCAGAATTTCACTGGACGTGAACTTCCGACAGTACGCGGACTTTAGTTCCGGCTATCTTGAGCAGTAAAGTACGCATACTTTGGTTCAAGGATTTTGGACTTACACAAGTATGAGTTCACATACAATGTTTATATCCATTCAAGGTTATATATTCTAAACTCTCATTTCAATCATTGAAACATTCTTAGAGGATGTCAAATAGTGGTTACTCACACACTATTCTTCATCAAAGCGATTTTCAAGATATTGAAATAATCAACATGACTTTCGTCACTTGTAAATATGAACTTGGCCAAAACGAAAGCTTACCAACACATATTTCTAGATATAGATAAGCGAGATAAATTCGGCTTGAAATAGCAAATGTGTATAATCGAAGTCTATATAGCAATACGACTTTTGTCTCAAGAGAGGAGATAGAGTAGATAGACTTTTGAGTGATAGATAAGTTCAAGTCTCCATATACATTTTAGTCAATGAAGTTCCACCAGTTCCTTGAGTAGTTCTTCGTCTTTGTATGATGATCGCCGTGGAGTCTAGAGCTCAACTAAACTTTCTATCCTAGTCCGAGATTTAGCTATAAGTAGACTAGAAATCAAGACTTATAGTTTTGGCAACTAAACTTGACAAACAAGCTTAAGATAGCAACGCTTGCGAGTTCGACCGAGCAGTGCTCTAACAGTAGTTAATCTCCATAAGAAGTTAGATGAACAAATCCGGATCAATTCTGATCTTGCTGCAGAAATTGCAAAACTTAAGGATTTGAAATATGTAAAGTCATCTTCAATGGTTTTACATAACTCTTCTAATTCTTCCCTGAAGAATTGTCGTAAGTCTGGTGATAAGCGAAGTCTAGGCTTTGTGAAACCTGATAGTACTCAGAACTTCTCGAACAAGGATAAGGATGTTGGAACATGCTTGCTTTGTGGTGCTCATGATCACTTTCAACATGCTTGTTCCTTTCAATAAAGATTAAAAGTTTCGGGTGATTTTCATAAGAAAATTGTACAATTTTTGTCTTCTCTTAAAAGACATTCAATACTAACAAGAAAACCGAATATGGTTAGTAGTGCTAGTATGGGAGATTTTGCTCTAAAGTCAACATCACATTTTCAATGGTTCCTTGATAGTGGATGTAGCAGACATATGACTGGAGATCTCTCTTGGTTTATCAACTCAAGCGATTTTGATGGTGGACCAGTGACGTTTGGAGATGAAAGCTGCTGCTACATAAGCAAGAAGGGGACGATCAAATTACCTGGCGTTCCTGAAATACATGATGTCGTATACGTGAAAGGTATGACTGCTAATCTTCTTTCTGTTAGTAAAATCTGTGACAAAGGCCATAAGGTTGTCTTCAATGATAAAGGATGTGACATTGTCGATAAATCCGGAAAAGTGATTTTTCAAGGATCACGTGGCAAAAATAACCGTTATCTTCTAGATACTCAGTTCAGTAATTGTTTCAATTTGACTAAAGTGGAATCTACACACCTCTGGCATGAACGTTTTGGTCACATCAATTATCATCTTCTAACTAAGATCATTAACAAAGAACTTGTTAGAGGCGTTCCCAAAATCAATGCTAAGGTTGAAGGTGTATATGGTGCCTGTCAAAAGGGAAAACAAACGAAAGTTCCACACAAATCATCTCGAAATATTCTTACCAAAGCTTCACTTGTTAATTCATATGGATATTTTCGGACCAATTCAACAATCTACAGTGGTTGGAAAGAAGTATGCCTTGGTTATGGTAGATGATTACACCAGATTCACTTGGGTGGCGTTTTGGCTCACAAGAATGAAAACTCAGTGAGTTCAATATTATTGTTAATAGAATCCAGAATGAACAGGGTCGCAAACTAAATAAAATTAGAAGCGATCGTGGTACTGAATTTAAAGACACCAAAATATTTGAATAATGTGACTCTCTGGGAATTATTCAACAATACTCTCCACCTATCACTCCAGAAGAAAATGGAGTTGCATAAAGGAAGAATAGAAACATTCAGGAAATGGCAAGGGTAATGCTCCATAACAAAAACTTACCGTTAAGGTTTTGGGGTGAGGCTGTTTTTACGGCTTGCTATTTGATCAACCGTGTTTATTTGCGGTCGAAGACCTTAAACACTCTGTATGAGTTGTGGTAGGGTAAGAAACCCAACTTATACTATCTCAGAGTGTTCGGCAGTAAGTGCTACATTCTAAAGGATCGTGAACAGAAAGGGAAATTTGATTCAAAAAGCGATGAAGGTATTTTTCTTGGCTATGCATCTGGCAGTCGTGGTTTCCGAGTCTTTAATCTCGGAACCCAAGTCATGATGGAAACGGAAAATGTTATCATTGATGATTTAAGTAATTTTCGTCATGATAACTCTCCTGTTGAATTGCCTCCGACCGAGACAATTGAGAAAATCAAAGAAACTTCAAAATCACAAGAAGTTGTTCCAACGGTTGCTGATCCTGATATCTCTAGTGATGAGGAGAAAAGCTCTAATCATGCTATTCCTGTTAAAAAAGAAAGTGTCCCTCCATGACATCTTTGGGTTCAAAGGAATCATGATACTAACAATATCATTGGAGGTAGGGAATCTACTGCTAAGATGAGAGGTCAACTTCAAAATATTTGCAATTTTGGTTGTTATCTATCGCAAGTGGAGCCAAGGAATATTGATAAAGCTCTTAGTGATCCCTTTTGGGTGAATGAAATGCATAAAGAGTTAAATCAATTCCAAAGACAAGATGTATGGAAACTCGTACCTTGTCCCCCCAATATAAATATTGTTGGTACCAAATAGATATTTAAGAACAAGTCTGATGATGAATTTGGCACCATTGTCAGAAACAAGCTAGACTTGTCGCTCAGGGATATTCACAGATTGAAGGGATCGATTTTGACGAAACCTTTGCTCTTGTGGCACGCCTTGAGTCCATTCGATTATTATTAGCTCATGCTTGTTTTCTTAAGGTTAAGCTGTTTCAAATGGACATTAAATCCGCTTTCCTAAATGGAAACTTAAAGGAAGAAGTATATGTCGCTCAACCTAAGGGATTTGAAAATCCTGATTTCCCCGATCATGTCCTTAAACTCAACAAGGCATCGTACAGGTTAAAACAAGCACCTCGTGCCTGGTTTGAAAAACTAACTAGTTTCCTCCTTAGGAAAGGTTTTTCAAGAGGCGGAGCTGATAAAACATTGTTTACCAAATGGAGTGGGAAAGATGTTGTAATTGCTCAAGTTTATGTAGATGATATCATCTATGGATCAACATCGGAGAAACTTGCAAAAGATTTTCAAGTCTCTCTTGGTAAGGAGTTTGAAATGAGCAACGTTGGTGAATTAAAATTCTTTTGGGGTTTACAAATTCAACAACACAAGGATGGAATTTACTTATCTCAAAAAAAAATATGCAAAAGATCTTGTTTCAAATTCGGTCTTGATAAGTAAACTCCAAAACTTACTCCTATGCCTACCACGGGTAAACTACATAGAGATGACAAAGGTGTAAATGTGGATCAAAAAACTTTATCGATCTATCATTGGAAGTCTTTTGTATCCCACTGCCACAAGACCTGATATTGCTTTTAGTGTTGGTTGTTGTGCCAGGTTTCAGGCAAATCCAAAGGAATCTCATCTTGCAGCTGCAAAGAGGATCATACGTTACATTAACCACACTGCCAGTTATGGTATTTCCTACACTTTTGATACTAACACTGACCTTACTGCCTATTCAGATGTTGATTGGGCAGGTTGTGTGGAAGACAGAAAAAGTACATCAGGGGGATTCTACTATGTAGGGATGAATCTTGTAGCTTGGCATAGCAAGAAAAAAAATTCACAATCTCTCTCAACATGTGAAGCAGAATACATTGCTGCAGGTTCATGTTGTACTCAACTTCTATGGATGAAACAAATGCTTGCTGATTATGGAATTGATTCTGGGATAATGAAGATCTTTTGCGATTCGCATCACTGAGAATCCTGTTGAGCACTAAAGAACTATGCACATAGACATAAGAAACCATTTTATTCGAGGTCTTTATGAAAATGGTATCATTACTATGGAATTTGTGCCTTCCGAACAACAATTGGCTGATATTCTCACCAAACCATTGGACACTGCCACATTTCAACACTTACGGCAGTCTATTGGTGTTGTTCTGGTTCATTAGTTTTCCATAACTCTTGCCCCTGTTTTTATCTCAATCTGTTGGGCAATTGAGTTTGGAATTCCTAGAGTAGTGTTGCTTCATGTTTGCATCTGTTTCTAGTAGATGAGTTTCTGTTAAGTATCCTAGTGTTCTTTAAAAATCCTTCTTTTCTTGGAAAAGCAAGGTCGCCTTTTTTGTTCTTTCGGGAATGACATATTATGGGGGAGAGTTATTTTTGAACTTGTGCTTTATTGCCAAATCTTTGTGGGGAGTGCGGCTGTGGAATATTATAGGGGTTATCTTGTATCTTTATAAACTCCTTGATGAATGCATTTAGCTTCGGCTTTATGATTGCATCTAAATAAGTGATTGCATCTAAATAAGTTGGTATGTTATTCTCTTTTGGTCATGAAGTATCTCTATGAAAATTTCACGAGGATCCCACTAGTTTTCATACCTTTGCCAATTTATATTAACAAAAAGGGGGAGAATTAATGTGTAGTTTCATACTACAAATACGTATGGTTTACGGATCATTATGTAAGGGGGAGTGGTTTTCATGTCGAGATAAAGTATTGACTAGGGGTGGTGGTGGGGGGGGTGGAGGATACATATCACCATAGTATTGTTGTCAAAGTTGTGATACAATTTGTTAGAGCATAGCTCGGTTGAACCCACCAAGCGTTGGTATGTCAAGTTTGGTTGTCATATTTTAGTGAACCAAAACTCATTTAAAAAGTCGCTTGATTATTTACTGAATTCAACTTCGTATAGGTTTACTAGAAAGTTATTAGGATATGAGATTACGTGAAGACTTGAAGAATGTGAAGAAGTAAAAAGCTACATCAACGACATCATCCTTCCTCTTGAGGTTAGTAATATTTGACTTAAACTGTTTCATTCCTAACGTATCTTTTAAGTCGTGCATATTGAAAACATAGCAGTAAAGGTGTGAGTGATTATACTCTAGCTAGACATAGTATTAAGGAATCACAATACGAAGTATAACGTCTATCTTTTGAACTTCGTATATAAGACATCGAAATAATCATATGAATGCTATTGTGATTATGTGTATGGGTATGGCTGAAGATTTCATCCTAGGAAACAATGTTTTACATTTGTTTAAAGGAAGTACAATTCATAAACTTGTTTTGTGAATCGAAAGGGAAATCGCTAGGCTTATTGGTATTGTTATTCATTGCAAATCTTTGGATTACCAATATGTGTGTTTAGTATAACCGCTCATAACTTGTTTATGTATCTTGATAAAACTATTCACAAGGCCTGACTTTTGTATTGGTATGACTTTTTTTAGTGAAACCGATCTTAAGTAATCACCTGAGATGGTATGATCGATATGTTGTAATTGGTATGACCAACTCTAGACATTGGGGAACCGATCCTAGTAAGAGGTGCAACCGATCACAAGTGTGTGGAATCGATCCTTGTAAGATGTGCAACAAGTTTTAGTTATTGGTAACCGATCCTATGACTAGTGCATCCGATTGCAAGTTAAATACCATAAATATGTGGTAACCGATCCTAGTACCTAGTCAACCAAATTTTGGAAAGCTAGTGTGAACGATCCTAGTACCCACATGGAGGTAGAACCAAAACTTGTTTTGGTAGAACCGTGAAACACATTAATGGTGATTTGATAGGATAATCAATCACATAGTTCTTGGAAGTCAGATGAACCAATTCTAAACTTGTTTGGAAGTGTGGCAAATTGGTTCCAAGATTGTAAATATGAAAAAGGATTTACAAAGTAAAGATGTCGACATACTTTGAACATGTGCAGTAACTCTTATCTTTTATTGTTCAAATATATTCCTTAATAGCTAAAGGAGAATCCCGGATCGAAATAAATTGATAATCTTTTAATTAAGGTTTTTAGTTTTATATGCTTTTAATTTCCAGCAATTAAAATGCATATCTTTATAAAATAAAAATTGGTAATGTGCATTTACTAATTGGAGATTTTCTACTGAGATTTCGGTCAATATTTGGACAGAGCATTTCCACGAATTATGGAAACCGAATTTGGAAATATATTGCATATCTTGAGAATATTTTCGGTTTTGGAAATTCCTTGGTGTCCAAACTTCCTTGGTCTACAAATATTGAAGTTTACATTTCGAGCAAACTAATCCTCAGAGCCATCAAAACTACCTTGTTGTGTTGTTACTGGTGGAGCCGTCTATTCAGAGAGGAAAGTACCCTAATTAGGCGAAATCTCTTACGACCGCTCGTTTTAAAGACTTCTTTGGGATTGGGAAGCTCTACGAGTACCGTTGGTGGGAAACTAGATAATTGCAGTTTATTATTAGTTTTCGGTTGATTTGATTGACTAACGGTTGTTGAACTTTGATTGCACCTAGTTTGTTTATGCTTGAGAATCTTCTCTTCTGATATAAGATTCACTCAAACTAGATCGAAGTTTCGACGGGGGTCTTTAGACTGTTTGTAGATCTAAAGACGTCTTGTGATAATCCATTGTTAACAGACTCCGTTCTGTGTGAAATTGATCACAAGAGATTCAAGTTGATTGTGTGCAGGTGTTTATTGAAGATCTAAGAAGATTTGAAGACAAAGAAGATTTCTGATTTGAGTTCATAATCTTTGGTGTGCACAAAACTTGATCGGCTGGGGATCCAACTATATCGGTTTATCTTTGTGATAACCTTGATTGATTAGTTGAGTAGATTGGCATCAATACAATTCTTTGTGATTAAAAGTATTGATTGCATAGTCTAAACAATTACTTTGGTAGTTGTTGATAGATTGATCTAAGAACCTGACCAAGGAGTTTATTGGGATAAACGGAAGAGCCTTTTGTCAAACCCATATCACGTTGTTTGAAAAGAGTTGTTACCGAACAGATTTATTGTTCCATTACTATTTGGAATACGAACCAAAGGAATTGTTCCAAGTGCGTGACTTATTACAAGTTGGAGGCGCAAGGATACAGACGGAATTAGGTGAACTATAGATTTAGTTGCTTGGTATCAACTATACGAAGTTGGTTTAGATTTTGTATAGCGGCTTAATCCTGAGAGTATTCAATTCTGGACAAGGTCCCGGGGCTTTTCTGCATTTGCGGTTTCCTCGTTAACAAAATCTTGCTGTTTTTTTTTAGTTTTCTATTTCCGCAATTATAATTGTTTTTATTATAATTAGAAGTAAAAAACACAAACGTTAATTCCTAATTACTTGATAGCAATCCTATTGTGTTTGGTTAAGTCCGAACCTATTATCAAGTAATCATACTTCGTTGTTGTATTGTCTCAATCTTGTATCCATAGTCAATCACGCAAGTTATCTTGTTATCGTATTGTCTCGATCTCGTATCCATGGACGATCACACGAAGTGTGAACTGATTAGTTGTATTGTCTCGACTCATTCCATAGACAATCACTTTCGGAAAAAGGACTTATAGGTGGAAAAGTTTTAGATTGAGGTATATTTGGGTACCTCGTCTTTTCAATTGGTATCAGAGCAGGCAAACACGAAAAGATTTAACAATCTGTGTTTGGTGCGATCCAACCTATAAGAAATGAACTCGAGTTCTCATGAATCGACTTCAATTAACGTAATGCCAAGATTTGATGACTCAAAATTGTTTGAAGAAATGTCAAACAATGAAATTGTTGAGTCTCTACGTTCCAAAGAAATTTGGTCTGTAGAAGAATGCCAATTGTATCTCAGACTCACTGAAGATCCCAAAGACAAAATGAGTCGAAAACTCATTGAGTTCGCTGAAATACAAAAACAAATCAGTGATCTGTCTTTAGAACTCGAACTTTACGAGTTAAAGGAAGACGAGTCTTTCAAAAAGACATGTAAAATTCTTAGTGATAGTCGGCAATTACAAGACGAAGTGGATAACTTTTTATTGGAACTTGAGTCTATAAAACAAGCTTCGAAAGAACCAATGTCTGAAAGAAGACAATATCTACATGACTATTGCATGCATTTTTCGCTTGATAAAGTCAGCTTGGATTCATGCTCAAATACTGTTGATATCAACCTTAAAATCTGTATAAACAATGTACTTTATACAGATATGGTTACTGGAGAAAAATACTTGAGTAACAATGATGACCTATCCAAAAGCCTCATTTGTTACACAACCTCCTCCAAGCCCATGAGTTTCGAATATGGGCTAAACAACCCATTTGAAGAATGGGTTTCGGATTCATGGTCTAACTCTAGAACCGAATCCTGTGAAAATAAATCAGAACCGACACGTTGTTCGGTGATAATAACGAAGAGAGAAATAAACTCTCTTATAACCTCTTCTTCGAACAGTCCGACAAAAAGAGAGAGAGTTGGTTCGAAATCAAAAATCAAGAATTCTTATTTTCTCTTATTTTCGAAACAAAAATTTGATTCAATCCCACTCATTATTCAAGGGGTACTTGCGGTTTTTATCAACTTCACGTCTAAAGGTGTAGTTCGAACATCAACAGACATCATCGATTGTAAGTGTTTTCTTCTCTATTTCGAATTCGTGTATTCTAGCAACATGCACAATAGGGATTTTACAAGAGGAGAAGGTTCTAATCAAATCCATAGGAGAATCACACCGAACTTGAACTTTACTGATGAAACTATCGATTCTCTTGCATTTTTTTACTTTGATGTTAGTACTGGGATTTATTTTGTTGATCGTAAGTGCTTCAAGAAGTATAGTTCAATGCATGATAAACAAATCATTTGTGAAAAGATTATGAATTGATATGAAGTATTATAATGAATTAATACTTATAATGAATTAATACTCATATCAACTCATTATGAATTGATATGAGTTGATATGAAGTATTATAATGAATTAATTCATAACCGTAATGACTGGGGAGATATTCATTCTGGTAACTATCCTGGTTCTCCAGAGTTAACTAGGGAGTTTTATGGTAATATACACCGTGTGGATGAAAAAGACTGTAAGTTCTTCACTATGGTTAGGAGGCGTAGGTTTGAAGTAAATAAAAGTATTTTTGCATATCTACTTGGGTGCTATTTAGAAAATGTTTCTCTACCCAGGAGAAAAGACTTCAACAAACAGCATATTGCTGAAATACTTGGTGGTAGTAGTTGGAATGGTAACAGTCTCTGTATTGATGATGTTCCAGAACATCTCAAGTTTTTTGGTAAGCTTGTTGTACCAAATCTTTCACCTAGCAATATGCACAAGGTAATATGGAGGCCTAAAGTGACAGATTTAATTTATCACATAGTGATTGGAGCTCCAAACTTTGATTTTGTGGGTTCATTATCAAACAAATTATCAGAATCTGGAAGAATGGAAAAAGCATGGGATTTCCATGCCTTATTACTAGAATCTGCAGTTCTTATGAAATTGCTGCAAATGATTCTCAACGACTTGTGCCAAAGCCTCATAATCACTCTATCATCAACAGAATGAGGGGACAAAGTCATACCAAGACTAACACAAGCGCTGGTCCCAGCAATTCTATGCAAGATGTTGATCTTGAGACCTTCTATCGAAGGCTCAGTAGGAGGAATGATTGTCTGGAGCGTCAAGTCAGCTTTGCATCTCTCAAGCATCCAGAACTTGCTGCAGACCTCACCCTGATTGCTGAAGATTATAAGGATACAGAATCTGAAGAAGATTTTGGCTTGAGTGACACCAGTTCAAGCTCTTAGACTTTTGTCTAAATCTGTTTGGTTCTTTGTGTAACCATAAAACTATGTTATCTTTTGAACATTTTGTTTTAAGTATTGTAAAACTTTAAAAATTGTGTTCTGATCTTATGTGTAATAGTATGATGTTTTTAGTGTTTTATTCAGTATTATAAAATTATTATTGCTATGTATGTTATGGGATGTTAGATTTCGGTTTTTATAACCTTAATATTCGATCTCATAATGTGTGAACCCTTATGGTTTGGGTGACTTTTTGGTTTAGCAGGATTAAGTTCTAGCCCATGTTGGTAGGATTTATCAAAGGATCATAAGGGGTTCTGATTGAAACTCATGTGTGAAAAAGTCACAATATGTTGAATCGTTTTGGTTTAGCATAAAAGCATATGTGTTTCGAGGTTTCAACTTTTGCATTGCATTAGTTAAAACCGGTTTTCAACCTTTCTCTGGTAAAGGTTGGTCCTTGTTGTTGTTCTTTTGTCTTGCGAGAGGATGACAACATTAATGGGGGAGAGTTCTAACTTGAACTTGCGCTTAATGATATATGTTTCTAAGGTGAAGAGGATGCGGAACTTGAGGTAACGAATTTGTTAGTTAATCATTTTCCTGTTTAAGAAAAGCCTGATTTTATTGCATATATTTATTGCTTTTGCTTAACAAAATTTCGGTACAATTGATGTTTATTCCATTATTTATGTATGGATATATGTGTGTGATTCAATTGTTTCCGGTTAAGAAAAACTATTGCTATCTTGCTTTATTGTTTGGTATCAATTGTTTAGGCTTACGAAATTACGGTGCAATTGCGGTGCTTTAATGTCTATGTTGTTTCAATTGCTTCCGGTTGAGATAAATAATTATGCAAGTTAATTTATTTGGTTTGTATGAATTGTTTATGGCATAACAAAAAGAAAGTTTTCGGGATGAATTGTTTAGTCCAATTCGATTCCGGATAAGAGAAACTAAGTTAATTCTGATCTTAGTTAGACTTATCAAAGTGGAGGTTTCGGTTATTCAAGTCTAATCGAATGCCTTAACAAGAAATGCTAGTTAACTAACCTAGTAATTGTCTTGTTTAAAAGTGAAAGGTCTAAGTTATTATTCGAATAATTAGAACCTGATGAGAAAAATAAAGTTAATTCTGATCTTTATTTTGGTCTTAGCGAACAAGCGATTGTATTTGTACAATCAGTTTAGCAAAGGAACTAAGGTGCTTAGTCGTTTTTTTGATTTGCTAAACTATTAGGGAAAATTTCTTCGGGAAATTATTTCCTTGGTAACATATCAAAACAAAATTACTTTGTAGTTTCGGTTTTGATATTGGTTATCTAAAATGGTGTGTGGAACCCTCGTGCTTAACTCTTATAGGTTGCAAGTATTTTGAGATTTGTAAGATCCTTTCGGTTTGTCCTTTATTTGCTCGTACCTTTGTCATTTTGTGACAAAAAGGGGGAGAAATATATGGAGTAAACAAGTGATTTGGTATCACTAAGGGAAGGACAGTGGTGCTTAAACGTTATATCTAACAAAAGAGTAAAGCATAGACTAAGGGGGAGTAACATACCATATTGGTACTTGTAGTTACATGGACTACAAAGGGAATAACAAAGACGTGCGGATTGAAAATCTACCTATCTTACCTTTAGGGGGAGTAGTAGCTTTGTTATTATAATGTCAACAACGGCATTTGTGGATTGAATGTATACAGGTTATTGTGCTGTTGAATTTGGGAATCAATCGTATCTATAATGAATTCTTGTAATTTGTTTATCCATATGATGTAAGTGTCACTAAAATTGACAAATGGGGAGATTGTTAGAGCATAGATCGGTTGAACCCACCAAGCGTTGGTATGTCAAGTTTGGTTGTCATATTTTAGTGAACCAAAACTCATTTAAAGAGTCGCTTAATTATTTACTAGAGTCAACTTCGTATAGGTTTACTAGAAATTATTAGGATATGAGACTTACAAGTATTACGTGAAGACTTGAAGAATGTGAAGAAGTAAAGAGCTACATATGAAAAAGCGGGGGTACAACAACCACACCCAATATTTCGCTTAACAATCTGTATGGACAAACTCCAATATACTTTTAAGAGAATCATAAAGACTCTATCTATAAAAAGTATATCAAAGAGTTATATCTCTCTTTCTCGATTCATTTCTTTCTCAAGCAAATAGAAATCTGCGAGTCTAATTGAATACAAGAGAAATCACTTGAACGGTACCAAAGACAAATGTTCCAGGATCAATCAATTTCAATCAACAACCAAAGGTCGGATTTCCAATTGATTGATTCAAACGCACAACCTGTGATATTTCAATTATATAACAAAATATAATGCGGAATAGAAATAACACAGACACCAGAATTTTGTTAACGAGGAAAGCGCAAATGCAGAAAAACCCCGGGACCTAGTCCAGATTGAACACCACACTGTATTAAGCCGCTACAGACACTAGCCTACTACAAACTAACTTCGGTATGGACTGTAGTTGAACCCCAATCAATCTCACACTGATCCAAGGTACAGTTGCGCTCCTTAGGTATCTGATCCCAGCAGGATACTACGCACTTGCTACACACAAATGAAATGTACTATTTTGGGTTTATGTAACCGTACCCAAACATGAACATTTGTTGGTTCAAAAATAGTTAACCAAATGGTTAGCCATATGAGCACTTTCATATCAACCATATTCTTCTTCACCATAACTAGTTCAAATGACTCAAATGAACTAGTTAGAGAGTTGTTCAATTGCAAGGAAATCTTATATAACTACACAAGACACAATTGAAGCAAAAACGATTTGATTCACTCGAATCGGTTCATGAACTATATAGCCACGGTTTGCATTTTGCATTCCTTAGTTTTTATAAGTGAGTTCACAAACAATCATTTTTAGATATAACCAACTCAAGTTCGCAAACTTAGTTCGAGGACTTAAGTTCCCTGAAGGAGTTCTCAATCTCCGGCAGAATTTCTCGGAAAGAGAACTTCCGGCAGTTCGCGGACTGGTTTTGCGGACTGAGTTCGCGGACTTAGCTCACGGCTCTGATTCCGGTTCTCTTGATCAACAAATTTCGCAAACTTAGGTTCAAGGAAACAAGAACTTATACATATATGTGTTGCCACACAATGTTTATATCCATCATTGGTTATTTAATCTAAACTCTCATTTCAATCATTGAAACATTCTTAGAGGACATTCCGTCAAAGTAAGCAATTTTCAAAGTGATTGAAACGTGTTATGACTTTCATCACTAGGTAAAGATGAACTTGGCCAAAGCAAAAGCTTACCAACACATATTTCGAGAAATAGATAGGCGAGATAAACTCGGCTCGAAATAGCAAATGTGTATAATCAAAGTCTATATAGCAAACCGACTTTTGTCTCAAAATAGGAGATAGAGTAGATAGACTTTTGAGTGATAGGTAAGTTCAAGTCTCCACATACCTTTTAGTCGATGAAGATCCACCAGTTCATTGAGTAGTCCTTCGTCTTGTATGATGATCGCCATGGAGTTCTTGAGCTCAACTACACTTTTATCCTAGTCCGAGACTTAGCTATAGTAGACTAGAAATCAAGACTTATAGTTTTGATCACTAATATTGGCAAACATGCTTGAGATAGCAACTCATGCGAGTTCGACCGAGCAATGCTCTAACAATCTCCCCCTTTGTCAATTTTAGTGACAAAACTATCAATACATATGGAATACAAAAATAAATGAATTAACTTTTGTAGCTTCCACATGCCTAATCTTCAACATTACTCGAAATCTTCGTCACTTCCAAGTACTCTAATGATCCCAAAGGTTGTAAGTTCAGCATCATCGTTGTTGAAAATCCGTAGCTATAACAACAAGAAAACAAGAGTTCTCAATCATTGTTATACAGTGTCATAGTATCAAAGTTCAATTGCATCACAACTTCGATAACAATACTATGGTGATATGTATCACTCCCCCTTAGTCAATACTCTATCTCACATGGAAACCACTCCCCCTTACATAATGATCCGAAAACCATATGTATTTTTAGTATGAACTACATATTAATTCTCCCCCTTTTTGTCAATAAAATTGGCAAAGGTACGAAAACGGGATCCTAATGAAATTTCCGAAAGAGACATTTCATGACCAAAAGAAAGCACATATCATCTTATTTAGATGCAATCATATAGACGAAACTAAATGCATTCATCAAGGAGTTTATAAAGATACAAGATACCCCCTATAATATTCCACAGCCACACTCCCCACAAAGATTTGGCAATTTAGCACAAGTTCAATTAAGAACTCTCCCCCATAATATGCCATTCCCGAAAGAACAACAAGAGTGACCTTAATTTAAAAAGAAAAGAAGGATTTCTTTGGACATAACAAATCACATACAAGTATGAATTTGAATCCAAAATACTCAATTAAATTAACCACAAGAGTACCCATGATTAATTTAATCGGAAATGCTCAACATAAGTGAACTTATGGAGACTCAAAAATACTCAACTAGATTAATCACAAGAGAACCCATAATTAATCTAATCGGAAATACAAAACCAAATTAACCACAAAAAGTAATCAATTTAATTGGTCATGCTCGACATAAGAGAACTTACGGAGCTTCACAGTATAGACATAAAAATATGGATCAGGGAAGATCAATACTGCGTAATACACAAGGATTCATTCTATTTTCCATCAATATTCGCACAGTGACATACAATAGACATAATCCTTGTAAACAAAATATTTTAACCTATCTTCCATCAATAATTGACATAATAGGCTTAAAACTTTTGTAATGTCAAAAGTTCATTCATTCTTTTATCAATAGTTGCATATCGACATATGAAAGACTTAACTTTTGACAAAGTATGGGATAGTCACAGGTTCACGGACGTAAACAACATATCCCATAACAATTTGCAATATATAAAATCATAAAGATTAAAATTGCAAAAATCATCTTCCAAATAACTTAGAATTTAAAAAATAAATCTAAAAGCATTGTAAGATGAATAGTTTGGCAATAGCTATCTGTAAACACAATAATTGCTATTCCAAACTCTAGTAATCCTTCTCAAAAACAAGAATAAATTCTCATAAGAAGTTTCCTAGGCATCAAGACAAACTCGTAATGCACATATAAGATGATTTATCCTTACAGGGTAGAATCAATCTTTTTCGCCCGGATTTACACCAATAATAGCTACCAAAGGCGTATAAAAAGATTTTTTTAACAAAGAAGAACATACAAAGTCATTAACGACCATACACCATAGTTCACATAAGATGATTGTGAACATTCAAGAATTTCATAGCAATGTGTACTACTACCCATTCTTGAACTTCCTTCTTTGTGATTCACCAACATCATCCTTGTAAAAGCTACAAATAAGCTTATAAGAGGATTACTCCAGGAATCCAAGTGCCCAAGTCCAAAAGAAGCGGAACAAGTGCGACGAAACCGAGCACATCACTCAAAAACAAGAGACAGCACAAAGACCAATCTTAACTCATCCAAATTCAAGAATTATCATCTCCATTTTGAAAATAATTCAAACATGAAGAGAATTCAAAAAGAATGAGGTCATTTCGAGTTCGGACGAAGAAGTTACGGCCAAAACAAGTTTACCGAATATCGACGTCTACAGGTCAGTATGCATACGGGTTTGCAAACGATTTTTTGTGACCTAGAGCAGTATGCAAACGGTTATGCGTACTTAGACCCCTGGATTTTGGTTTTAAATGATGGTATGCACACCTGGTATGTGTACTATGAAGTCCACACATCCCGAACTACTATTTTCAAACCTAAACACTTAAGAACCTTAAATACTGATCAAGTTAGGTAGAAATGAACTATAAGCAAGATCATTATAAGTACTATAAGTAGATAAAAACACAAATCTTTCTCAAGTTTATAGACATACCTTTTTAGAAGAATCGAATCGAATTCTACAGCCTTACCGAACATAATATGTGTGCCCCAATTCTCGTGCTTCCCTCACCGTATACATAGCAAGGCATTCCTTGGTGAGGATGCACTTACAACACAATCAAGTTGTGTTGGGGTGAACAATGTCTTGCTCACCACAAGTGACCTTTGGATTATCATGAAAGAGATCGCTTTTAGAACCTTTCACATCCAAGTCCATCTTTCCAAAGAACTTGTTAAGTTCCAACATCATGGATACTGCATTCTCCATAGTCATGGAATTTTCTGGAAGATCATTCCTTTTCACACTCAAATAATCATTGACTTTCTTTGGTATCCACTTCCGAGTGCGTTTAGGAACAACCGGAACCTTTTTCCCATTACTCTCTTGTAGAATTCTCGGAAGAGAATTGGATTGACTATTCTTTTGCAAGTTAGTCTTTCTCCAATTGGGAGCATCGGATCTTGTATTCGTCTTTACGAAGTTATCCTTTTGATAACCATTACGATTGTGAAAAGGATTTGTATGACATTTATAGGCAAATCTAGATTTATTACAGTACTGATTCCTTTGCCTAAAGGTTGGACAGTTACAACCTGTAACGTTAAGGGGATTAGTCTTAACATATGATTTTGGTTTCACAACTTCTTGTGATGCCCAAACAAGAACATCATGAAGTTTTTCATTCCTTATATGAAAACGACATCTCCTTTCCAGCTTTATTTCCGCAATAGTGGCAAACATAAGGAATATTCTTACCTCGATCCGTGTGTGCTGACTTTGGAGGTTGATATACTTTGCTCTTTTGAACCTTAACTGCCGGTGAAGGTATTTCACTTTTGCCATCAGTGGAAACCTTTTGTTGAGAAGAATTACTAGCCTTGACAAATTTTACCTCTTTGCTAATACTTGGAGCATCTATTCCCTTATAACCCAATCCTCGTGTATCACGATGATTTTTACTTTCTCCTAGCATAGTGATTAATTTGCTTGAACTAGTGTTGAACTTTTTCAAGTCATCTTCCAACATCTTGATTTTATCAAGAGCAACAGCTAAATCAGCCTCAAGACATTTTTCTCGAGCGAGAAAAACGCTTTCTCTGTCATCAAAACTAATTTGTTGAGAGTTAAACCTTGCTTCAAATTCTGCTAGTTTCTCTTCCAACAAAAGGTACTTTTGATAAAGATTATCACATTCAAGTGACGTCATACGTAGGTTTTCCTCAGAATACTTGAGGATCGATTCATTAGAACGATTGGAAACATAAACACATGCGTAACATCTTCCCAATTGCTTGTTTTTTCGACAGAGAGGAGTCAGAAGAGGTGTGACATGAGAAGTTGTCATCTTCTTCTTTTCTAACGAATTCAAAACCTTAACATACTCTGAGACTTCCTCACCAACCTCTCTATCAATATCTGAATCACCTTCATCAGAAAGTTCATCCAACTGTTCTTCTAGGAATGTTTGCCAGTTATCAACAGTTTTCATATTAAGAGAATGTTTAGATATTGACATAGATGTGACAGTTCTCTCAGGTGAATCCAAGCTTTGAAAAATATCTGGTAATTTCTGATCTGGTACGTTATTAGAGATAGACTCGTCCATATTCAGATCGCTACAAACACATACTTATAAGGTCTTTAATGTGTTTGCTTTGCCTTCTCTGATACCAATTGAAAAATCGGGGGTACAACAACCACACCCAATATTTCGCTTAGCAATCTATATGGACAAACTCCAATATACTTTTAAGAGAATCAACAAGACTCAATCTATAAAAAGTATATCAAAGAGTTATATCTCTCTTTCTCGATTCATTTCTTTCTCAAGCAAATAGAAATCTGCGAGTCTAATTGAATACAACAGAAATCACTTGAACGGTACCAAAGACCAATGTTCCAGGATCAATCAATTTCAATCAATAACCAAAGGTCGGATTTCCAATTGATTGATTCAAACGCACAACCTGTGATATTTCAATTATATAACAAAATATAATGCGGAATAGAAATAAACGGATACACTTTAATTTTGTTAACGAGGAAAGCGCAAAATGCGTAAGTAAAAACCCGGGGACCTAGTCCAGATTGAACACCACACTGTATTAAGCCGCTACAGACACTAGCCTACTACAAACTAACTTCGGTATGGACTGTAGTTGAACCCCAATCAATCTCACACTGATTCAAGGTACAGTTGCGGTCCTTACGTCTCTGATCCCAGCAGGATACTACGCACTTGATTCCCTTAGATGATCTCACCCACAACTAAGAGTTGCTACGACCCAAAGTCGAAGACTTTTAATAAACAAATCTGTATCACACAGAAAAGTCTACAGAATAGATAAATCTGTCTCCCACGGATAAACCTACAAGTTTTGTTCCATCTTTTGATAAATCAAGGTGAACAGGAACCAATTGATAACCCGGACTTATATTCCCGAAGAACAACCTCGTATTATCAATCACCTCACAGTAATCCTAATCGACGCAGCGAAAAAAGATATTGTGGAATCACAAACGATGAGACGAAGATGTTTGTGATTACTTTTCTATCTTGCTTATCGGAGATAAATATCTCAAGCCAATCGTTACGATTGTACTCAAAACGATTAAATCAGCAAGATCAGATCACACAACTACGAGAAAGTAGTATCGGTCTGTGAAGGAGAAAGTAGTATCGGTCTGGCTTCACAATCCCAATGAAGTCTTTAAGTCGTTAACCTGGTTTAAGAAGAAAACCTAAGGTTAAAGGAGAATCGACTCTAGCTAATACAACTAGTATCACACGGAAGGTGTGGGGATTAGGTTTCCCAGTTGCTAGAGTTCTCCCTTATATAGTCTTTCAAATCAGGGTTTGCAATCAATGTTAGCTTGGTAACAAAGAATTCAATATTCACAGTTAGATGAAAACCTGATTAGATTCAAGCTAATATCTTTCAACCGTTGGATCGAAAACTTAGCTTGCTACACACAAATGAAATGTACTATTTTGGGTTTATGTAACCGTACCCAAACATGAACATTTGTTAGTTCAACAATAGTTAACCAAATGGTTAGCCATATGAGCACTTTCATATCAACCATATTCTTCTTCACCATAACTAGTTCAAATGACTCAAATGAACTAGTTAGAGAGTTTTTCAATTGTAAGGATATCTTATGTAACTACACAAGACACAATCGAAGCAAAAACGATTTGATTCACTCGAATTGGTTCATGAACTATATAGCCACGGTTTGCATTTTGCGTTCCTTAGTTTTTATAAATGAGTTCACAAACAATCGTTTTTAGATATAACCAACTCAACTTCGCAAACTTAGTTCGCAGACTTAAGTTCCCGGAAGGAGTTCTCAAACTCTAGTAGAATTTCTCGGGAAGAGAACTTCCGGCAGTTCGCGGACTTAGCTCACGGCTCTGATTCCAGTTCTCTTGATCAACAAAGTTCGCAAACTTCGGTTTAAGGAAACAAGGACTTATACATATATGTGTTGCCACACAATGCTTATATCCATCATTGGTTATTTAATCTAAACTCTCATTTCAATCATTGAAACATTCTTAGAAGATATTCTGTCAAAGTAAGCAATTTTCAAAGTGATTGAAACATGTCATGACTTTCGTCACTAGGTAAAGATGAACTTGGCTAAAGCAAAAGCTTACCAACACATATTTCGAGAAATAGATAGGCGAGATAAACTCAGCTCGAAATATCAAATGTGTATAATCAAAGTTTATATAGCAAAACGACTTTTGTCTCAAAATAGGAGATAGAGTAGATAGACTTTTGAGTGATAGATAAGTTTAAGTCTCCACATACCTTTTAGTCGATGAAGATCCACCAGTTCCTTGAGTAGTCCTTCATCTTGTATGATGATCGACATGGACTTCTTGAGCCCAACTACACTTTCTATCCTAGTCCGAGACTTAGCTATAGTAGACTAGAAATCAAGACTTATAGTTTTGATCACTAACATTGACAAACATGCTTGAGATAGCAACGCATGCGAGTTCGACCGAGCAATGCTCTAACAACATCGACGACATCATCCTTCCTCTTGAGGTTAGTAGTATTTGACTTGAACTGTTTCATTCTTAACGTATCTTTCAAGTCGTGCATATTGAAAACATAACTGCGAAGCTGTGAATGATTATACTCTAGTTAGACATAGTATTAAGGAATTACAATACGAAGTATAACGTCTATCTTTTGAACTTCGTATATAAGACATCGACATAATCGTATGAATGCTATTGTGATTATGTGTATGGGTATGGGTGAAGATTTCGTCCTAGGAAACAATGTTTTACATTTGTTTAAAGGAAGTACAATTCATAAAATTGCTTTGTGAATCGAAAGTGAAATCGCTAGGCTTATTGGTATTGTTATTCATTGCAAATCTTTGGATTACCAATATGTGTGTTTAGTATAACCGCTCATAACTTGTTTATGTATCTTGGTAAAACTATTCACAAGGCCTGACTTTTGTATTGGTATGACTTTTTTTAGTGAAACCGATCTTAAGTAATCACCTGAGATGGTATGATCGATATGTTGTAATTTGTATGACCAACTCTAGACATTGGGGAATCGATCCTAGTAAGAGGTGCAACCGATCACAAGTGTGTGGAATCGATCCTTGTAAGAGGTGCAACAAGTCTTAGTTATTGGTAACCGATCCCATGACTTGTGCATCCGATTGCAAGTTAAATACCATAAATATGTGGTAACCGATCCTAGTACCTAGTCAACCAAATTTTGGAAAGCTAGTGTGACCGATCCTAGTACCCACATGGAGGTAGAACCGAAACTTGTTTTGGTAGAACCGAGAAACCCATTAATGGTGATTTGATAGGATAATCAATCACATAGTTCTTGGAAGTCAGATGAACCAATTCTAAACTTGTTTGGAAGTGTGGAAAATCGGTTCCAAGATTGTAAATATGAAAAAGGATTTACAAATTAAAGATGTCGACATACTTTGAACATGTGCAGTAACTCTTATCTTTTATTGTTCAAAGATATTCCTTAATAGCTAAAGGAGAATCCCGGATCGAAATAAATTGAGAATCTTTTAATTAAGGTTTTTAGTTTTATATGCTTTTAATTTCCAACAATTAAAATGCATATCTTTAGAAAATAAAAATTGGTAATGTGCATTTACTAATTGGAGATTTTTTACTGATATTTCGGTTAATATTTGGACAGAGTATTTCCAGGAATTATGGAAACCGAATTTGGAAATATATTGCATATCTTGAGAATATTTTCGGTTTTGGAAATTCCTTGGTGTCCAAACTTCCTTGGTATATAAATATTGAAGTTTACATTTCGAGCAAACTAATCCTCAGAGCCAGCAAAACTACCTTGTTGTGTTGTTACTGGTGGAGCCGTCTATTCGGAGAGGAAAGTACCCTAATTAGGCAAAATCTCTTACGACCGCTCGTTTTAAAGACTTCTTTGGGATTGGGAAGCTCTACGAGTACTGTTGGTGGGAAACTAGATAATTGCAGTTTATTATTAGTTTTCGATTGATTTGATTGACTAACGGTTATTGAACTTTGATTGCACCTAGTTTGTTTATGCTTGAGAATCTTCTCTTCTGATATAAGATTCACTCAAACTAGATCGAAGTTTCGACGGGGATCTTTAGATTGTTTGTAGATCTAAAGACGTCTTGTGATAATCCATTGTTAACAGACTCCGTTATGTGTGTGATTGATCACAAGAGATTTAAGTTGATTGTGTGCAGGTGTTTATTGAAGATCTAAGAAGATTTGAATACAAAGAAGATTTTTGATTTGAGTTCATAATCTTTGGTGTGCACAAAACTTGATCGGCTGGGGATCCAACTATAATCGGGTTATCTTTGTGATAACCTTGATTGATTAGTTGAGTAGATCGACATCAATACAATTATTTGTGATTAAAAGTATTGATTGCATAGTCTAAACAATTACTTTGGTAGTTGTTAATAGATTGATCTAAGAACCTGACAAAGGAGTTTATTGGGATAAACGGAAGAGCCTTTTGTCAAACTCATATCACGTTGTTTGAAAAGAGTTGTTACCGACAGATTTGTTGTTCCTTTACTGTTTGGAATACGAACCAAATGAATTGTTCCAAGTGCGTGACTTATTACAAGTTGGAGGCGCAGGGATACTGACGGAACTAGGTGAACTATAGATTTAGTTGCTTGGTCTCAACTATACGAAGTTGGTTTAGATTTTTTATAGCGACTTAATCCTGAGATTATTCAATTCTGGACAAGGTCCCGGGGTTTTTCTGCATTTGCGGTTTCCTCGTTAACAAAATCTTGCTGTGTATTTTACTTTTCGATTTCCGCAATTATAATAGTTTTATTATAATTAGAAGTAAAATACACAAACGTTAATTCCTAATTACTTGATAGCAATCCTATTGTGTTTGGTTAAGTCCGAACCTATTATCAAGTAATCATACTTCGTTTTTGTATTGTCTCGATCTTGTATCCATAGTCAATCATGCAAGTTATCTTGTTGTCGTATTATCTCGATCTTGTATCCATAGACGATCACACGAAGTGTGACCCGATTAATTGTATTGTCTCGACTCAGTCCATTGACAATCACTTTCGGAGAAAGGACTTATAGGTGGAAAAGTTTTAGATTGAGGTATATTTGGGTACCCTCGTCTTTTCACAATTGAACATTGATGTTGTGTAATGATACTATGACATTGTATAACAATGATCGAGAGCATTTGTTTTCTCATTGTTATCGCTACGGATCTTCAACAACTATGATGCTAAGTTGAACACGTTTAGAATCATGGAGTACTTGGAAGTGACGAAGTTTTCGAGTCGTGTTGAAGATGCCAAGGAGATAAAGCATTTGGATGAGAAGCTACAAAGTTTTATTTATTTTGTAATCCATATGTATTGATAGTTTTGTCACTAAAATTGACAAAGAGGGAGATTGTTAGAGCACTGCTCGGTCGAACTCGCATGCGTTGCTATCTCAAGCATGTTTGTCAATGTTGGTGATCAAAACTATAAGTCTTGATTTCTAGCCTATTTATAGATGTCTCGGACTAGGACATAGATTGTGTAGTTGAGCTTAGTTTTCACGGCGTTCATCATTTGAAGACGAAGAACTACTAAGGGGAGCTTGTGGAACTTCATCGACAAAAGGTATGTGGAGACTGAAACTCATCTATCACTTGGAAAGTATATTTCTACTGTATCTCCTATATTGAGACATAAGTCGCATTACAATATAGCTTTCTATATACATGTTGATGGTAGATTTTAGTTTAGGGCTAAAATTTTAAAACCAAATTTATGCGCTGACATCCTGCAAAGAATAAAGCCGCTAGTTGATGGTGGATTTTCATTTAAAGGCTGAAATTGTAAAAGCCAAAATTATGCGCTAACATCTTGTAAAAGATAAAATACTTCTTCACTTTACTAATTCACCTAGAATGGAGCATGTGGCAACAATCCCAGTATTCTGTGAATTAAATACTCAAAATTCATCCAGGTTGGAGCATGTAGAAACAATCCCATATACCCTGTGAATTTACAGCATTATTAATTAATGCATATCCATCCTTGTATTTCCTGTATTCATTACCGGTGCGGCATGACGACTGAGTGTTGTTCTCAGCAGAGCAACACGAATCTCCAAGCATTAATAATGAAGCATGTACGAAATACCCATATAGGCTACAACTCTCGGTGTGTTATACTAGCCCGATTGAGCATATTTGAACCTGAACTGACCATATCAGTCTCAGAAACGATCATGACCATCCAACTCCACCAGCATGATTGGATGGCTTAGATTAAATCCATGACCCCAAGCAGGTATTGGAATATTCACCGACCCAACGCGGGCCCCCGCATGGTCGGCCTCCCCAAAAGGGTGGCATAGTTTGCCAAACCGTCCAAACCAAAGCAGTATGGACGGAAAACCCTAAATTAGGGTTTGCGACACATTACATATATCGCAAAACAGTCTCAACCATCCATCTTCGCAGGCATAGATGGAGGGTGTAGATGTAGATTCAAAGGGCCCAGAGCATGTCAACACAAACACCGTGGGCCCGCCTACATACCTGACTGATCGGTCAGGACCAATTATGGTTGGTCGTCTTGATTCGTGCGCCCCAAACTGGGTATGACACACGGCCAACAAAACCTAATTAGGGTTTGTGTCGCGATCACGAGCGTCCATTTTCTCCTGCACGAATGAAGGGTCCAGGAATAGACTAAGCAGGTCCGGTAAGTATCAACATGATCACTGTGGGCCCACCTATCTCCACACCCGATCGGCCAAGACCAAACTTGGCTGTACACCTTGATTCGTGTGCCAAGCTAGGCGTGGTCACACTCCCCAACCACAAACTGATCTCGACCGCTCAAGTTTACCGGACAAATTGAGTGGCTAGATCACGTTTCTATGGGACGATGAAGTACATGTATATACACCATCCCACCGTATGCACGCCGAGCTGATCGGCCAAGACCGACCAAGCTTGGTCGTCTTGGAATGCGCGCCCAAAATTAGCATGATGCACGGCTTTTGCGGCACCAGATTTCTGCTGCAAATCGATCTCAACCGCTCCTCTTTTCCGGTCAAATTGAGTGGCCTAGATCGCACCTTCATGGGACAGTGAGGTACGGACGTGTACACCGGCATGCCGTCTACACGCTTGCCCGGTCGGTCCTTTCCAAAACACCTCCCATGATTGGATTCGACCAAGCTGAAGAGTGATGCTTGCGCACCTCTTCAAAAACCCTAATTCCATCAACGGTCGCAGATGAGTGTCTCAAAGATAATCTCGTCCGTCCAACTTCACCGGATTGGTTATACAACCCTGGTCAGGAGTTAATTGGTCAGTGAGGCGTCATGGTGATCACCACCCATCACTTTACCACATCATGATGCAGGACCTGCATAGAATACACACGATACTTCACAAGTATCGACTTCCTAAATAACTTAGTTATTTAATCTAGCATTACATGCTACTTTCTGTGGGTCCCACGATCCACACACTCGAGACATCAATCATGGCACAAGCTGGGGGATACATACTGGGGTATTAGTCTGGCGGTTTACAGCGTGCAGCGTGCAATGCGCCATCACAAGAACGTGTCAGGAAGTCATGGATGGTTAGAGATGACAGGAGAAGTGGGCAAGACTGGTCGTGTAACACTAACACACAACTCCACTACTCCATCACTCCACTTCCTCCACTTCCCACGAGAGACGTGAATAAGGCTCAATTGACTTGTATAAATAGGTTCTCCTCCCTATTTTCAAAAACAACATAACAAGTCCAGACAACAGAGGCAAGTGTTGATACCATCGTATTCAAACACCGGAACTGATAGCTTACATCCTGCAAGCCAGTTCAACTTTCTGATACAAGTCATACATAGCCAACACCTTCACAATCTCAACACCTTCTTCGCTTCCCTCCCTAAGATCAACCCCATCTCCTTCACTTTGCGACCGAAACAAGTCTGGAACGGCCATTTCTTGGTTTAGGCCGGATTTGCACAGATTGATTTCTCAAATCTACAAGCAATCCCATGTAGTGCATTTGTTTAAGGTTTAAACTCATTTCTCATCCACAAACCCCAAATTACCAAAACCGGCAGAAATAGTTTTCACCCATAAACAATACACATTTGATATTTCGAGTTGAGTTTATCTCGCTTACATATTTCTCGAAATATGTGTTGGCAAACTTTCGCTTCGACCAAGTTCATCTTATATCATGTGAAAATTTCCGAGTAACATCTTACAGGGTTTGTGTGATACAATCACTTGGTGTAGTCTTGGAATGTTTTGTTATGATTATTTCAATAACTTGAAAATTGCTTTGATGCTAATAATATGTGAAAACGGCTATTGTCATCCTCTAAGAAAGTTTCAATGATTGAAATAAGAATTTAGAACAGCTAACCATTATTGGATATGTCATTTTGTGCACTCTTGCACATATGTAATCCATGTCCTGGAACCATAGTATGCGCACCCGTTTGCGTACCCGTTGGTTTGAGAAATTCGGGAACCTAAGTATGTGTACCCGTTTGTGTACGGGCGTACAGGTTCATGTCCGAGAATTTCTGCTGGGATTGAAAGTTTGCGTACCCATTTGCGTACTGGCGAAACCCAATCTTGGTCCGGGTATTTCAAGTATGCGTACACGTTTGCATACTTGAAGGTTAAAGTTCTAAAATCGGTTTCGCAATACTTGTAATGTCTCATATCCTAATACTTTCAAGCTAACCTATACGAAGTTGACTCGAGTACATAATCAAGCGACTCTTTAAATGAGTTTTGGTTCACTAAAATATGACAACCAAACTTGACATACCAACGCTTGGTGGGTTCAACCGAGCTATGATCTAACAAAATACACAAACGTTAATTCCTATTTACTTGATAGCAATCTTATTGTGTTTGGTTAAGTCCGAACCTTTTATCAAGTAAACATACTTCGTTGTTGTATTGTCTCGATCTTGTATCCATAGCCAATCACACAAGTTATCTTGTTGTCGTATTGTCTCGATCTCGTATCCATAGACGATCACACGAAGTGTGAACCGATTAGTTTTATTGTGTCTGAAAAGGCGAGGGTACCCAAATGTACCTCAAGCTAAAACTTTTCCTACCTATGAGTCCTTTATCCGAAAGTGATTGTCTATGGACTGAGTCGAGACAATGCAACTAATCGCTTCACACTTCGTGTGATCGTCTATGGATACGAGATCGAGACAATACAACAACGAAGTATGTTTACTTGATAAGAGGTTCGGTCTTAACCAAACACAATAGGATTGCTATCAAGTAAAATAGGAATTAACGTTTTGTGTAATTTACTTTAATTATAATAAAACAATTATAATGCGGAAAATAAAAGTAAATGACACAGCAAGATTTTGTTAACGAGCAAACCGCAAATGCAGAAAAACCCCGGGACCTTGTCCAGAATTGAATACTCTCAGGATTAAGCCGCTATAAAAAATTAAACCAACTTCGTATAGTTGAGACCAAGCAACTAAACCTATAGTTCACCTAGTTCCGTCTGTATTACCACGCCTCCAACTTATGAATAAGTCACGTACTTGGAACAATTCCTTTGGTTCGTATTCTAAACAGTAAAGGAACAACAAATCTGTTTGGTAGCAACTCTCTTCAACCAAGTGATGTGAGTTCGACAAAGGCTCTACTGTTTATCTCAATAAACTCCTTCGTCAGGTTCTTAGATCTATCTTATTCTCAACTACCAAAGGTAATTGTTAAGATTTTGCAATCAATACTTTTAATCACAAAGAATTGTATTGATGCCGATCTACACAACAAATCTCCTACCACAAGGATAAACCGATTATAGTTGGATCCTCTATATCGAAAAAAGTATTGTGCACACCAAAGATTATGAACCCCAAATCAGAAATCTTCAATATTTTCTTTGTCTTCAAATCTTCTTAGATCTTCAATAAACGCCTGCACACAACAACTTGAATCTCTTGTGATCGATCACGCACAGAACGAAGTCTGTTAATAATGGATTATCACAAGACGTCTTTAGATCTACAAACAGTCTAAAGATCCCTGTCGAAACTTCTATCTAGTTTGAGTGAATCTTATATCAGAAGAGAAGATTCTCAAGCGTAAACAACTAGGTGCAATCAAAGTTCAACCACCGTTAGTCAATCAAATCAATCGAAAACACAAGATAAACCGTAATTATCTAGTTTCCCACCAACGGTACTAATAGAGATTCTCAATCCCAAAGAAGACTTTAAACTGAGCGGCCGTAAGAGATTTCGCCTAATCAGGTTACTCTCCTCTCCGAATAGGCGGCTTCACCAGTAACAACACAACCGAGTATTAGTTTGCTGTCACGAAGGATTAGTTTGCTAGAAATGCAAACTTCAAGTATTTATAGACAAGGAATTTTGGACACCAAGGAATTTCCAAAACCGAAAATATTCTCAATATATGCTGTAGGATCAGAATATCGCAACACCAACGCCCTTGCGAAATCCATAAACGACACATTGCGAAGATATCGCAGACGAATAATATAAATGACGCAACGGATGACGACAGCCAGAACACGAGAAAGATGTGAAGACCTAGCGAGATTTAGGAGTTTTGCGAGGTTTTACATTTGTACACTTGCGAGAATGCCGCAAGTCAGATCCGAAAATAAAGGATAACTTAGCTGTCATCCATTATGTAATGTCCTATATAAAGAGCTAAATATGCTTATGAAAAGAGAGAGATCTTTTTAGAGAGTGGAGAGAAAGTTTAGAGGAGAGAGAAAGTTTAGAGTAGCAATAACATTCTTGATTTCACTTCCTTCTTGTAAAATTTCTAACTCAATTAATAAAGAGATTGGTTATTGATCTTAAATATGTGTTAGATATTATGAATTCTTGTGAGGTGTGTATTGTAGGATTTCCTGCAATTAGATATGGCGCTAGAAACAGGGACTGAAGATTAAAGATTGGAGATTGTTGTTAAAATTGTTCAAATTAAGAAGATGATTGATAAATTGGTTAAAGTAGAGAAAATCAAAATCAAGGAACGTAATAGAAAGTTGGAATGTAGTTTGATTACAAAAATAATGATTAATGAATTTCATGAAAATATCAGAGGGAGAATACATAAACGGGATTTTGAAGGAAAGAAAATCGTAACAACGGAGAAAGCGTCACCTATGAGAGAATGGGAAAAATAGAAGATTACATTCACAGCAGCAGAGATATCAAGACAAAACTTAAACCACACACCTCCTTTGGTAATCACAGTAACCACACAGAAAGAAAAAGAAAAATCAGCAAAAATTATGGAAGAATGGGCGGTAAACAGAACTCTAGTTGATACGGGGAGTTCGTCGAATATAATCTTTTACCATGCATACAGAGGAATGGGATACAAAGATGAAGAGATGTCTCCTTCAACTTATCATATTCATGGCTTTGGTAAATCTATAACAAAACCAAAAGGAGAAATAGAGGTGCGAATTTTGCTAGGAGATATTGAAACACAAACGGCATTATGCGTAGTGGATATGGAATCACCATACAATATGTTGTTGGGAAAACCATGGATTCATGCGATTAAAGCTGTGGCATCAACATTACATCAATGCATCAAATTTCCTATGCCAAGTGGGATTGGTGAAATTAGAGGGGAAACCGATAAAGCGAAACTATGCTATCAAATTGAAGTAAAACAATATGAAGGACGTGCAAAGAAGCGAAAAGATCGCAGAAAATTGGCGAAGGAAGCAAAGAAAGAAGAGGAATTTAGAGCTTATATGATAAGAGCAGAGGAAGGAAAAGGGATACCTAGCGAAATTTTGGAAGAAATAACTGAGCTTGCGAAGGAGATAAAAGAACCTACACCTATGGGAGAACCTAAGGCCAGTTACACATGCTGGCAGAACCAACGAAGGAAGTGAATGTTGGGACCGAAGAAGAACCAAAAATACTAAAAATTGGGACCAAGATGGAAGCAGATGAAGAAGAAAAAACTATTGGTCTGTTGCGAGAATTTAAGGATATTTTCGCATGGAACATGGATGAGGTGCCGGGGATAGACCCATCTGTGGCATGCCATAGATTGGAAATTGACAAAATGTAAGGCCATTCAAACAAAGAATCAGAAAAATCGCAACAATGTATCATCCTCAAATAGAAGAAGAGTTGCAGAAGATGCTTGATGCAGGGATTATAAGACAAGCAAAATATCCAGAGTGGATAGCAAATATGGTCGTAGTACCAAAGAAGAAGAAAGGGATAAGAATTTGTATAGATTTTCTTGATTTAAATAAAGCGTGTCCGAAGGATAGTTTTCCATTAGGATATTCCACAAATGGTCGAATCAAGCAGCAGGAAATGATAGAATATCTTCTCTAGACGGATATAAAGGGTACAATCAAATTCCTCTCGTTGAAGAAGATCGGGGAGCATCTCGCTTTTTTTCGCTCCCAGAGGGTTATATTGTTACACAAAAATGCCATTTGGTTTGCGAAATGCTGGAGCAACATACCAAAGGATGGTAGAAAAGGTGTTTGCGAAGTGGGTACACAAAACATTGGAAGTATATGTAGATGATATGCTAATAAAAAGTAAAGAAGCAAAAAATCATGTCCAAGATCTGAGGGAAATTTTTGAGCAAGTGAGACATTTTAATATCAAGGTAAATCCAGAAAAATATATTTTTGGGGTGGCATCGGGAAATTTTTTAGGTTATATTGTATCCAAAGAAGGAATACAAGTTGATCAAGATAAAGTATAAGCAGTTCGCAACATGCCAACACCGGCGACGGTAAAATATGTACAAAAGTTAAATGGACTCTTAGCTTCACTGGGAAGGTTCATTTCGCGATCATCAGATAAGTGTAAGCATTTCTTCAATATACTCAAAAAAAGGGCGAAGTTTAGATTGACATACGATTGCGAGAAAGCTTTTCAAGGAATAAAAGAACATCTGACGAACATATCTATTTCGCAAAAGGCAGAACCGGGAGAAGAATTATTAATCTATCTTGCGACAACTTCGCATGCATTAAGTGATGTGTTATTGCGAGTAGATGCAGGAGTTGAAAAACCAATCTATTACATTAGCAAAACATTCAATGCTGCAGAGAAAAATTATTCAAAGATTGAAAAACTAATTTTGGCATTAGTTTATGCAGCATTTAAACTTCGAATATACTTTCAGGCGCATGAAATAAGGGTACTGACAAAAATACCAATCGAGTCAGTAATGAAAAATTCAAAAAGATCAGGCAGAGTCGAGAGATGGAATGCACATATAGGACATTTAAAAATTAAATATGAAATACTATCTTCACCAAAATTGCAAGTTGTTGCAGACTTCTTAGCAGAATTTCCTTTAGAAGATGATGAAGCAGTGGAAGAAATGATGGATATAGAAGAAGAACATGGGAATCCAAGAGATCTGTTAACAGAGCCAAATAGATGGGAAAGAATGGTGGATGGATCATCAAATGGGGAAGGTAATGGAGTTGGAATTGTTTTGATTTCGCCAGAGGGCAACAAAATGGCTTTTTCCTTCAGATTGGAATTTGCATCCACCAATAATGAGACAGAATATGAGGCTGTGATACATGCCCTGAAATTCGCAATAGAAATGAAGTTGGAAAATGTAACAATCACCAGCGACTCGCAACTAGTCATTTTTCAAATAAAAGGAGAATACACTACAAATGAATCATCCATGAAGAAATACAAAAAACTTGTTGAGGAATTATCAGCTAGAATCTCAAAAATTAAATGGAGACACATATCAAGAAAAGATAATGACTCATGAGATGCCTTTGCTTTTATCTCAAGTATGATGACGGACCCAGCTGCGAGATGCATAAAGATACAAACACTTTTATCACCGTCAATCAATAAAGAAGAAGAAGAAGTAGATGTAATGATAATAGAAAATGGAGAACAAATACCTAGTATTGAAGATTGGAGAGCAGAACTTCATGCATACCTGAAAAGAGGAGAAACACCAAGAAATAGATTGGAGGCGCACAAATTAAAAAGCCGTGCAACAAATTATGAACTAAGGGATGGGATATTGTACCGGAGATCTTTTAATGGACCTTCACTCAGTTGTTTAACACGAAAATAAGGAGAAGAAGTACTAAGAATGTTACATAGTGGGGATGCTGGCAATCACAGTGGTGGAAGATCTTTGGCATACAAAGCGAAGATGCAAGGTTATTATTGGCCATTTATGCATGAGGATGCGAAGCAAATATCAAGGCGTTGCGAAGATTGTCAAAGGCACGAAAAGAAAATACATGCACCAGGAGCACCATTAACATCTTCAACAAGTGTATGGCCTTTTGGAAAATGGGGTTTAGACATTGTGGGACCATTCTTACCAGGAACGGGGCAGATAAGGTATCTGATTGTCGCTACAGACTATTTCACAAAATGGGCTGAAGTAAAGGCAGTACAACATATTCGCGATAAAGATGTTTTTACATTCATATTTGAGAATATCATATGCAGATTTGGAATCCCCGCACAGTTGGTGTCCGACAATGGGAAACAATTTGAGGGACAGAATATAGAACTGTTACTTAATGCATTTAAGATAAAATGTGGAAAGTCAACTCCTTTGTACCCTCAGGCCAACGGACAAGCAGAAGCAACAAATAAAACAATCGTAGATATATTGAAGAAGAAATTAGAAGGACATAATAGAGCATGGTGTGAACAAGTGCATAATACAGTATGGGCTTACAATACAACCAGGCGAGAAGCTACGGGAATGTCACCTTTCTGTTTAACATATGGAGTTGAGGCTGTACTACCAACAGAAGTTATTATTCCAACAACAAAGAGAGAAGCTTGGGAGAAAAATCTTAGTGCGGGTAATATTTTAATCAAACTAGATGAGTTAGAAGAAAAAAGAGAAAGATCTCTACAGCATATGGAGAATTACCAATGAAGATTAGCCAGAGAATATAATAAACGTGTTAAGACACGCGAATTTCAACCAGGTGATTTGGTACTGAGAGAAACACCAATATATCAACGAGAAAGTGGTGGCAAGCTTGCGAAAAAATGGGATGGACCTTATATCATTAAGGATATAGTTGGAACAGGAGCATATAGATTGATGGATCCTGAGGGTAAAGATGTGGGCCACAGATTGGATAGACCATGGATTAGGTTATACTTGAAGAGATATTACCCGTAAAAGATTGTGGGAAAAGATTAGACTGCGAAATAATGTATGATTGAAGCAAAATGAATTTATATGAAAATCTTGCGAAAGAATCATTGCGAGATTGCACAAATAAAGAAAGAACATGCGAAAATCTCGCACAGATAATGACAAGAGATAATCAAAAATCAATGACATATCGTAAAGGGGCAAACCTGCTATGGCGTACACCTAGTTCGCGAAATCAAAATTTCGCAAGAGGCAAATATAAGACCTAAAGTACGTCATAAAAGGGGTACTGTTAACATGGCTCGGGGAAAAGGTTACACCGCCCCGGAACCTGAGTCATGGAGAATTGGGGTCAATAAAGCCCATCCAGGAGAGGTACCTTGGATTTTCAATCTAAGCTTATGACTTAGGTTGGACGACCGAAGGTCTCTTCTAAGGAGTCAGCATATGACCAAGGCGCCGAGGTACACGGTTGAGCCAAGAGTGCCTGGGGCATTTGAAGTGTCTCGGCCATTCTTGGCAAGTCTCGGCATATGCTGCACTCGGCCCGAAGAAAACTCCACTTAGGGTGCAGTCTCGTAACCATAAACCCTATAGGCAAAAGGGATAAGAGGCTGCGAAAACAACTGGTTCTTGTTAAGACCGGATGGGTGGAGCTAGTCTTGTATGGCATAAGTACGCCTCCTTGAAGGTGCAACCAGGGGGAAGATAAGGGCGGCACCCTCCATTAGGGAGCTGATAAGTGTCTTAAGATGCAAATGTCATGAGGCTTTATTTTCGCAAGGAAATTTAGGCTTGTCATATTTGTGCGACAATCCTGAAGAGGCAATAATACAAAAAATAAAGATAAGAAGAGATCAATGGGTCAGTACATGAAAGTGTAAGGACGTCCTGCGATTTCGTCGCAAGACGGCAATGTCATGGGGCTTTATTTTCGCAAGGATTTTTAGACCTGTCATATTGTCGCAACAAAACCATCCTGCAGAGGCAACAATACTAAAGAAATGATAAGGCAAGATCAATGGGTCATTACATGAAAGTGTAAAGACGTCCTGCGATTTTGTCGCAATGACAAGGGGTGGCACAGTAAGACCTTTAACTAGGAAGGCAAAATAAGACCACATGATTCAATAAAAGATTTATAAACACTAATTATCATTTATGCAGGTCATCCATCGCAAGAAAGATAATGAGAGGCAGTATGGGAATTGTTCAACAATAGACATTATCTTTCTCGCAAATAAACACAATAATAAAAAAATAAGTGCACCTCAGAGAGGACTGAAATACATCATATGCAAGAGGTTATATAGGTGAAGAGGTTCAAAGAAATAAAATTACAAAAGAAGTTCAACTCTCAACATCAACTTTTTCGCAAGAAGGAGATAATGGACATTCTTCATTAATTTTATCACTCTCGCTAGCTTTCTCGATCTCGCTAGCTTTTTCAGCTTCGCCAGTTCTTCCATCATTTTGATTTGATTCATCATTTGGAGGAATCTCTTCTTCATTTGCGAAATCTTCGCAACTTTCATAATGATAATCGTTGTCCGGAGTACCAGGGACTTCATCATCATCTACTTCCAAAGGCTCGATAGATACAGGGGGGAGAGATTTGGATAATAAGATTTCATTCACAATAACTTCAGCCCTAAGATGAACTTGGCGAAGAAGTGCCTTCTGATGATTCCTACTTTGGATATCTTTGGAATAAGAGAGATAATCAAGTCTTCTTTCTGCCCGATCGCGAGAACGAGCAAGAGAAGTAGCAAGTAATGCATTTTCTTTACGAATCTTGGCATAGTTAGATTCCAAAGTAGAAAGGGAGAAGCGAAGATCTTTCTCGGATTCTGTAAAAACAAAGAATGAAGAAAATCATATAGGCGAAAGATTCGCAAGGAAGAGGTAGTAAAAAGACTTAACAAAGGAAAAATGGTCGAGGCAGTCAAATTTCATGACTACCTTCCTTTTGCGAGATAAGATATTGAGTTAAAGCCAAGCAATTGTTCTCCAAGTGATCCATGGTATTGTCAAACTTATCACCAATTAAGCCTTTCAACCGAGATCGTAAATTTCTTTCATTAGAAATAAGTAAGGTGTTTTGCTTCGCAAGAGAGGAATAGGATTCTTCTAACTTGGAATATTGATCCTTGAGTTGACTTGTTTTTATGCTTAAAGCTATTCTACCTTGAATAAGTTTATCTCTCTCCGCAGAAGATGATTATGTTACTTCTTTGAGTTTATTTCGCAATGAGCAGAGAGATCGTTCTTGATCATTACATACTTTTTGGCAAATGCTAAGTTCTTGCGAAGAGATCGCCACCTTATTCAAAAGAACTCGTTTCTCCTGAGATAGGGTTTGATTCTCATCTGATAAAGTTTCCAAATCCAGATTAGCTTTAGTCAAAAAGTAAGAGAGGCGAGACAATTCATTACTTAATAAATTTTGCTTTTGGACTAATTGAGCATTCTCCTTGGTAAGGTTATCTATTTGATCAACAGAATACGTATGAATATTATCTAATTGGTTATATTGATCCATCCAAGCATCTCTATACATGCAACGGATTCAGATTGAGATATCTCCATTTTTCATTTCTGGTTTAGAGCTTAAAAGGGGAGTAGAAATTTCAAAATAAAAAAAATAAAAAAAATCACCTTTTAGTTCCTTATTCTTCTTGCGAAGATTATCACGATCCAGCAAAACGTTTTGAAGTTTTTGATTCTCAAGATGAAGAGTGTCACATTTCAAGGTCATAGATTGGAGGTTACTTTTCAAAGCTTCAATTTCCTTCTCCAAAGACGTTTGCGAAACCATTCTATCAAAGCCAAAATATTTACTTACAACCTCGCAAACACCAAATTTGATAGGATCAGTGGAAGCTTTCTTGACATCATCGAGAAGAGCGGATAAAACCTTGAAAGAAATATCCATCCCTTCTAAATTTTCTTTAGTAAAAGGGAGAGATTCAAATGATGAAGTGATTATGGCAGAAGATGGGAGAGTTGAATCATCTTTCGCCATAGGTATGTCATCGGAAGACGAGAATCGATGAAGGTTAATGACTGGGGTTGAGGCAATGTTAAGAGAAGAGGCATGGACAGTAGAAGAAGAAAAGGGTTCATTCGCAGCAGGTTTATTGTCAGGAATTTCATTTATAGAAAGATTAGTTACAGGGGATGAGTCTGCAGTGACATTTTCGCAAATGAGAAGAGGGGATTCCGCCTGTGAAGATGTCGCAGGAGGTGTTTTTGAAAGTTTAAACAAAGGAAATGAAACAGTTGTTTCAACATTTTTAGGATGGCGAGGTTTTTTGGGGGGGCCTCTCGACATTTGCATCACCCTGCGAATTACAAATTATATAAGAAACAGAGGCAACAATATTGTTATTAAAAGAATAAGTGTTTCTTAATACCTTGCTATTCGCAGGCTTCCTTTTGTTCACAACGAATTTTTCTTCTGCGAACTCTTGGGAACATTAGGTTGAATTGTAAACTTGGTCTTTGGAAGTGTTTTTTTCTTGAAACAGAAACTTGATATGGGAATTGTCTAAAGATGAACAATATCAAATAAAATAATTTCAAAAGAGAGAAAATCAATTTTAAGAAGATCGGCCAAAAAATAAACAAACCTTGATGGCTCCATGGGAACAGTAGCAGAAAGATGAAGAGGATTTATGAAAAGATGAACAGTGAAAAAATTGCAGACGACAAAAAGAAGATTTACAGATGAAGAAGACGAAGTAAAAGAAAGAAGACATTTTTACGATGGATCTCTTCTTAAATAGACAAAAAATGATGACCGGTTAGCATTTAAAGTGCCGGTGAAAATTTAACACGTGTAAACGGTTATGCTTAATTTACGGAATCTTGTCGGCAGAAAGAAATGAACAACCGCGGCATTTTGAAAAGATTAGTTCTCATGACATTCTCTCCTTCGCAGAGAAGACATGAGAAGAGGCAAGATGTAGGATCAGAATATCGCAATACCAACGCCCTTGCGAAATCCATAAACGACACATTGCGAAGACATCGCAGACGAATAATATAAATGACGCAACGGATGACGACAGCCAGAACACGAGAAAGATGTGAAGACCTAGCGAGATTTAGGAGTGTTGCGAGGTTTTACATTTGTACACTTGCGAGAATGTCGCAAGTCAGATCCGAAATAAAGGATAACTTAGTTGTCATCCATTATGTAATGTCCTATATAAAGAGCTGAATAGGCTTATGAAAAGAGAGAGATCTTTTTAGAGAGTGGAGAGAAAGTTTAGAGGAGAGAGAAAGTTTAGAGTAGCAATAACATTCTTGATTTCACTTCCTTCTTGTAAAATTTCTAACTCAATTAATAAAGAGATTGGTTATTGATCTTAAATATGTGTTAGATATTATGAATTCTTGTGAGGTGTGTATTGTAGGATTTCCTGCAATTACATATGCAATATATTCCAAATTCGGTTTCCATAATTCCTGGAAATGCTCTGTCCAAAATAATGACCGAAAATCTCTTTGGAAAATCTTCAACTAGTAAATACACATTACCAATTCTCGTTTTCCTAAAATAAAATTAAAAACCTTAAATAAAAGATTGTTAACTAGCAGGGGTTTGCATCTCAATATAAAGAAGACGGAAGTATTTTGGCCTTCCATTGATCCTAGGAGCACAGTTGATGGTGTTTTCCCTGCTGATATTGGTAGACCATCTAATGGTGCCAAACTTTTGGGTGGACCGGTGAGTTTAGATGTGAACTTTATCAGTGATATGTTGTTGAGCAGGGTGAATAAAACTGTTCAATTAATGACTGCAATCAAGAAACTCAAATATCCCCAAAGCAAGATGATGTTACTTCGCAATTGCACTGGTGTGTCTAGATTATATTTTGCAATGCGCACTACCAATCCTGCTTCCCTGCAACCGGCCATTGATCTTTTTGATGATCATTTACTTAAGTACTTGAGATTACTAATCACTGGTGATGGCGCGGGGTTTGGTCCTTTACAGCAGCGGATAGCTACCTTGCCTATCAAAGATGGTGGATTAGGCATTTACACTATGGCGGACACCAGCTCCTACTGCTACCTTGCTTCTCAGATCCAGACTACATCGGTGCAGAAGGTGATTCTTGGTAACTCATTCTCAACATACAAAGGTTTTGCTTATCAGTTTGCACTTCAGAGATTTATCCAGGTATGCGTATTACCTTCTACTTACTGTGTCAATGATATCGCCCCCTCTTCCATGCACTCCCTGGCAGTCACTTATTTCGATGCGGTTAAGAATCATCCAAAGCCTATTCTCTATGTCTGCAAGAGACTCCATCTTGTGGCAATGTAATCGTGTTAAGCATTCTCAGGACTATTTATTAGTTGTACCTATCAGTGGGCTCAATCAGTGTATTGGTCCGAGATAGTTTAGACCCGTGCTTTGCTATCGTCTTGGTATCCCACTTTTTGTTGAGAATGGTTTATGTCCAAGTTGTAACAAATCCATGGACATTTTTGGGGATCACGCGCTTCATTGTACTAAGGATATTGGCCCTAAGTTTCGACATGTATGCCTGCACGTAAGGAAGCTTCTCTTGGTTTTCTGACGAATGAAGACAAAGATTTGAAACCTGCTAATATTCTGGTGCTCAACTGGGAAAATGGACAGGATGTTTGTATGGATGTCACAGGTGTCTCGCCCTTCACTGGAGAATGAATTCACTCATTCGTCACGGGAAAAGCTATAGCTACTGCTGTCTCAGGTAAACACACTAAATACTTGGACAAGTGTGTTTCACATGGCCATGGTTTGGGGGTCCTAGCTTTCTCTACTTTAGGGGAACTTGGTGAGGACATTATGTGTTTTTTCAAGCGTCTGAAGAACTGTTTAGTTAGTAACGACGCTAGTAGTGGTTTTGGTAGTCTTATTTTTCATAGATTAGGCATAGCTATTCAAAAAGGTGTTGGAGCCCAGCTTGTTGCTAGGTTGCCAACAAAAAGCTTTGTGTAATCACATTTTACTTCTTAACTTATTTATGTTTCGATCCTGGGATTTTCTTTCTTTAGCTATTAAGGAATAACTATGAACAATTAAAGATAAGCGTTACTGCACATGTTCAAAGTATGGCGACATCCTTACTCTGTAAGTCCTCTTTCATACTTACAATCTTGAAACCAATTTTCCACACTTCCAAACAAGTTTAGAATTGGTTCATCCGACTTTCAAGAACTATGTGATTGATCAAGAACACTCAATCACCAATCATGGGTTTAACGGTTACCAAAACAAGTTTCGGTTCTACCTCCATGTGAGTACTGTGCATAGTCACACTAGCTTCCCAAAATTCGGTTGACTAGGTACTAGGATCGGTTCCCCACATATATATGGTATCTAACTTGAATGTGTTGCACATGTCCATAGGATCGGTTCCCCTTTCCCTAAAAACGTGTTGCACATGTCCATAGGATCGGTTCCCCTTTCTTCTAAAACATGCTGCACCTCATACAAGTATCGATTCCCCTTTGTGATGTGTTGCACATCTTACTAGGATCGGTTCCCCTTTATCCAGAGTCGGTCTTACACAAAATCACAAACTCGGTCATACCATCTCAGGTGATTACTTAAGATCGGTTTCACTAATAAAAGTCATACCAATAAAAAAGTCAGGCCTTTGTGAATAGTTTTACCAAGAACACAAACAAGTCATGAGCGGTTATACTAATCACAGATATTGGTTGTTCACAAGATATGCAATGAATAACAATACCAATAACACCTGGAGATTTCCTTTTCGATTCACAAAACAAGTTTATGAATTTACTTCCTTAAAACACATGTAAAACATTGTTTCCTAGGATGAAATCCTCACCTCATACCCATACATAATCACAATAGCATTAAACGATTATGTCGATGTCTTATCTACAAAGTTTAATGGTTAAGCAATAAACCTCATATTGTATTCCTTAATACTATGTCTAACTAGAGTGTTCATGCTTCGCAGTTTTGTTTTCAATATGCACGACTTGAAAGATACGTTAGGGAATGATACAGTTCAAGTCAAATATCACTAACCTCAAGTGGAAGGATGATGTTGTCGTTGTAGCTTCTTACATCTTCACTTCTTCAAGGCTTCGCAATACTTGTAATGTCTCATATCCTAATACTTTCAAGCTAACCTATACGAAGTTGACTCTAGTACATAATCAAGCGACTCTTTAAATGAGTTTTGATTCACTAAAATATGACAACCAAACTTGACATACCAATGCTTGGTGGGTTCAACCGAGCTATGCTCTAACAATCTCCCCCTTTGTCAATTTTAGTGACAAAACTCTTACATCATATGGATAAACAAATTACAAGAATTCATTACACATACGCTTGATTCCCGAATTCAACAGGACAATAACCTGTATACATTCAATCCTTAAACGCCGTTGTTGACATTATAATAACAAAGAAAAGAATATTACTCCCCCTAAAGGTAAGATAGGTAGATTTTATCAATCCGCACGTCTTTGTTATTCCTTTGTAATGATATGTTACTCCCCCTTAGTCTATAATTTCACTCTTTCGTTAGATAAACGTTTAAGCACCAATATTCTTTTCCTTAGTGATACCAATCAATATAAAATCAATGCCAGTATCACTTGTTTCTCCCCCTTTTTGTCACTAAATGACAAAGAAACGAAAAAATAAAGGACAAATCGAAAAGAATCTTACAAATCTCAAAATAGACTTGCAACCTATAGAGTTAAGCACGAGGGTTCCACACACAATTTCTGATAACCAATATCAAAACCGAAACTACAAAGTAATTTGTTTTGATATGTTATCAAGGAAACAATTGCCCGAAGCAATTTTCCCTAATAGTTTAGCAAACCAAAAATCAACTAAGCACCTTAGTTCCTTTGCTTTACCGATTGTACAAATACAATCGCTTGTTCGATAAGACCAAAATAAAGATAACTTTATTTTTCTCATCAGGCTCTAATTATCCATATAACTTAGACCTTTAAATTTTAAACAAGACAAGTACTAGGTTAGTTAACTAGCATTTCTTGTTAAGGCATTTAATTAGACTTGAATAATCAAAATCTCCACTTTGATAAGTCTAACTAAGATCAGAATTAACTTAGTTTCTCTTATCCGGAATCAAATTGGACTAAACAACTCATCCCGTAAACCTTTTCTTTTGTTAATCCATAAACAATTCATACAAACCAAATAAATCAACTTGCATAATTATTCACCTCAACCGGAAGCAATTGAAACAACATAGACATTATAGCATTGCAATTGCACCGAAATTTTGTAAGCCTAAATAATTGTTACCACACAATAAAGCAAGATAACAATAGTTTTTCTTAACCGGAAACAATTGAATCACACACACATCCATACAAACATCATGGAATAAACATCAATTGTACCGAAATTTTGTTAAGCAAAAGCAATAAATATATGAAATAAAAATCAGACTTTTCTTAAACAGGAAAACAATTAACTAACAAGATTGTTACCTCAAATTTCACATCCTCATCTCCAATATGTTTGCAGTTTTGTTTTCGATATGCACAACTTGAAAGATACGTTAGGGAATGAAACAGTTCAAGTCAAATATCACTAAACTCAAGTGGAAGGATGATGTTGTCATTGTAGCTTCTTTCTTCTTCACTTCTTCAAGTCTTCGCAATACTTGTAATGTCTCATATCCTAATACTTTCAAGCTAACCTATACGAAGTTGACTCTAGTACATAATCAAGCGACTCTTTAAATGAGTTTTGATTCACTAAAATATGACAACCAAACTTGACATACCAATGCTTGGTGGGTTCAACCGAGCTATGCTCTAACAGTCTCGACTCTGTCCATAGACAATCACTTTCAGAGAAAGGACTTATAGGTGGAAAAGTTTTAGATTGAGGTATATTTGGGTACCCTCGTCTTTTCAATTGGTATCAGAGCAGACAAACACGAAAAGATCTAACAATCTGTGTTTGGTGCGATCCAACCTATAAGAATTGAATCAGATGAGCGATTCGATTAACGTTTTAAAGATTTTAGATGATATTAAAGAAGACTCTGAAGAATATTTCTATGCTCTTGTTAAGATGTTAGATGAAGAGATTGAACATAACCAATCACATACTGACGAGATCAGTAATATCATGATTGATAGAGAACTGGTGAAAAACATAGAAGTTTCTAGAACGAGAGATTCTCAAGGATGTTCAATTTTTTCTTCCAGACATCTTGAACAGTCTAATAAGAGACAGATCAAGAACCAGTTTCAAAAAGGATGGAATTGTTTATTTCAGAAGATTTGTTTTACAAAACCTCTGATTAATCGGGTTAAGAAACTTTATAAGAACTTAACGAATCATCCTAAATCTGGTGAACAATGTCTTGGAGCATTTTCACTTAAAACAACCTCACCATTCCAATGGTTTCTAGATAGTGGGTGTAGTAAGCATATGACAGGTGATCTTTCTTGGTTCACAAAAACAGAAGACTACAAAGGAGGATCAGTAACCTTCGGAGATGGAAGCAACTATCTTATTAGCAAAAATGGTACTATCAAACTTCCAGGTATTCCCGAAATCCATGATGTTGTTTATGTTAAGGAATGAAAGCAAATCTTTTGTCAGTCGGTCAAATTTGTGATAAAGGTCACAAAGTTATCTTCAATATAAAAGGTTGTGATATTAAAGATAAGTCCGGAAGAATAATTTTTCGAGGACGTAGATGTATGAATAATTGTTATCTCCTTGATATACAATCCAATTTATACTGTAACTTGACTAAAGTTGAGTCAACTCATTTGTGGCATGAACGCTTTGGTCATATAAACTACCGAATGCTAGGAAGCTCATTAATCGTGAACTTGTCAAAGGCGTTCCAAAAATATATACTAAAGTAGAAGGTGTCTGTGGTGCATGCCAAAAGGGTAAGCAAGGAAAAATTCCACATAAACTTTCTCGAGACATAGCCACTCGTGCTCCTATCGATCTAATTCATATGGATTTATTTGGTCCAATCCAACAAGCAACTATTGGAGGAAATAAGTATGCTTTAGTAATGGTAGATGACTACACACGTTTTACATGGGTTGCTTTTCTGAAGCACAAGAATGACACTCTTGAGTAGTTCAAAATCATTTTGAATAGAATTCAAAATGAACAAGGTCGCAAGCTTAAGAAGATAAGAAGCGATCGTTGTACAGAATCCAAGGATACAGAAGTATATGAATACTGCAATAGTCTTGGAATTACTCATCAATTCTCTGCTCCTATTACACCTCAGGCAAATGGTGTAGCTGAGAGAAAGAATAGAAATATTCAAGAAATGGCAAGAGTAATGCTTCATAATAAAAACCTACCATTAACCTTCTGGGGGGAAGCTGTATTTACAGCTTTTATCTTATAAATAGAGTTTATTTAAGATCCAAAACTCTAAATACCCAATATGAATTATGGTATGGAAGAAAACCCAATCTAAGCTATTTAAGGGTTTTCGGAAGCAATTCTACATTCTCAAAGACAGAGAACACAGAGGAAAATTTGATTCCAAAAGTGATGAAGGAATTTTTCTTGGCTATGCGTCTGACAGTCGTGCCTTCAGGGTATACAATCTCATAACCAAAGTCATGATGGAATCAATTAACGTGGTTATTGATGACATTAGCGATTTTTGTCAAGACAATCACACTGCAGCAGAACTTCCTCCATCTGAAACTGTTATTAAAGAAAAACAGACTGAAGTCGAACCAACAATTGTTCCTTTAATTAGTGACACAGATGATAAAGACGATAATGAAAGTATTGTTGAACAACCCAATGATACCGAAAATATTGTCTAAAAACCTGCTAAGTGGGTTCATCAAAGACACTCTTCTGAAGACATCACTGGAGATGCCAATGCTAGAGTTGTGACTCGAAGAAAACTTCAGAATGTCTATCACTGTTCATGTTTTCTCTCTTCAATAGAACTGAAAAATATTGAGGAAGCACTCAGTGAACCTGCTTGGGTAAACTCAATGCATGAGGAACTTAATCAGTTTAAAAGACAAGAAGTGTGGGAACTTGTTCCTAAGCCGACAGGAGTAAACATCGTTGGAACAAAGTGGATCTACAAGAACAAATCAGACGAATTCGGAACAATTTTCAGAAACAAAGCTAGGATCGTTGCTCAAGGATATTCTCAAATTGAAGGTATTGACTTTGATGAAACTTTTGCTCATGTTGCTCGTTTGGAATCAATAAGACTTTTACTTGCTTATGCTTGCTATCCTAAGATAAAACTTTTTCAAATGGATATTATATCTGCATTTCTGAATGGGGATTTAAAAGAAGCGGTATTTGTTGTTGAACCTAAAGGATTTGAAGATCCATTATTTCCAGATTATGTCTTTAAATTTAAGAAGGCCTTGTATGGTCTAAAACAAGCTCCAAGAGCTTGGTATGTTAAGCTGACATCCTTCTTAATTCAAAAAGGATTCTCTAGAGGTGGTGCTGATAAAACACTTTTCACCAAATGGAGTGGAAAAAATGTACTTGTAGCAAAAATATATGTAGATGACATCATCTACGGATCCACCTCAAAATCTCTAACAGATGAATTTCTGAATCTTATGAGTGGAGAATTCGAAATGAGTAATGTTGGAGAATAATCATATTTTCTTAGTTTGCAAATACAACAACAAAAAGACAGTATTCTTCTTTCTCAAGAAAAATATGAAAGGAATTTAGTTGAAAAAATCGAACTAAAAAGTGCAACACCTATGGAAACTCCGATGCTAACTACCGGAAAACTTCAGTCGAATCCAGGAGAAAAATCAGTTGATCAGAAATTATACAGATATATGATAGGAAGCTTGTATACTTAACTGCAACAAGACCTGACATTGCTTTCAGTGTGGGACGTTGTGCCAGATTTCAAGCATATCCTAGAGAATCACATCTAAAAGCTGTAAAACGAATCATAAGATACGTTAATGGTACCCTAGATTACGGTTTATCATATTATATGGATACAAACAACAGCCTTGTTGCCTATTCGGATGCTGATTGGGCAGGATGTGTAGAAGATCGAAAAAGCACCTCTGCTGGTTGCTTCTATGTTGGTCAAAATCTTGTAGCTTGGCATAACAAGAAATGAATTCACAGTCCTTATCAACCTGTGAAGCAGAATATATTGTTGATGGTACATGTTGTACCCAACTTTTGTGGATGAAACAAATGCTCATTGACTATGGAATAAATATTTCAACTATGAGCATCCTTTGTGATAACTCAAGTGCTATACGGATGACTGAAAATCCAGTTGAACATTCTCGTACCAAACACATAGATATCAGATATCACTTTATTAGAGAATTATATGAGAATGGAGTTTAGAGTATGTTCCATCAGAGCGTCAGCTTGCTGATATTCTCACTAAACCCTTAGATAGGGCAACTTTCAAAAATCTACGGAAGTCCATCGGCACCGTCAAGGTACATTAGTACCTTTTGTTTCGGGGTTTCAACTTTTGCATTGCATAAGTTAAAACCGGTTTTCAACCTTTCTCTGGTAAAGGTTGGTCCTTGTTGTTGTTCTTTTGTCTTGCGAGAGGATGACAACATAGTGATATTTTGGTATCAATTCTCCCTGGGAAGATGCAAACATTAATGGAGAAGAGGATGTGCAACTTGAGGTAACGACTTTGTTAGTTAATCGTTTTCCTGTTTAAGAAAAGCCTGATTTTATTGCATATATTTATTGCTTTTGCTTAACAAAATTTCAGTACAATTAATGGTTAGTCCATTATTTGTGTATGGATGTGTGTGTGATTCAATTGTTTCTGGTTAATAAGAATTATTGTTATCTTGCTTTATTGTTTGGTATCAATTGTTTAGGCTTACAAAATTTTCGGTGCAATTGCGGTGCTTTAATGTCTATGTTGTTTCAATTGCTTCCGGTTGAGGTAAATAATTATTCAAGTTGATTTATTTGGTTTGTATGAATTGTTTATGGCTTAACAAAACAAAAGATTTTTGGGATGAATTGTTTAGTCCAATTCGATTCCGGATAAGATAAACTAAGTTAATTCAGATCTTAGTTAAACTTATCAAAGTGGAGGTTTCGGTTATTCAAGTCTAATCGAATGCCTTAACAAGAAATGCTAGTTAACCAACCTAGTACTTGTCTTGTTTAAAAGTGAAAGGTCTAAGTTATTATATGGATAATTAGAACCTGATGAGAAAAATAAAGTCAATTGTGAATTTTATTTTGGTCTTATCGAACAAGCAATTGTATTTGTGCAATCGGTTTAGCAAAGGAACTAAAGTGCTTAGTCGATTTTTGATTTGCTAAACTATTAGGAAAAATTGCTTCGGGCAATTGTTTCCTTGGTAACATATCAAAACAAAATTACTTTGTAGTTTCGGTTTTGATATTGGTTATCAAAAATGGTGTGTGGAACCCTCGTGCTTAACTCTTATAGGTTGCAAGTCTTTTGAGATTTGTAAGATACTTTCGGTTTGTCCTTTATTTGCTCGTACCTTTGTCATTTTGTGACAAAAAGGGGGAGAAATATATGGAGTAAACAAGTGATATTGATATTAATTGGTATTGATTTGGTATCACTAAGGGAAGGGACAATGGTGCTTAAACGTTATATCTAACGAAAGAGTAAAGCATAAACTAAGGGGGAGTAGCATATCATATTGATAAGGGAATAACAAAGACGTGCGGATTGAAAATCTACCTATCTTACCTTTAGGGGGAGTATTAGCTTTGTTATTATAATGCCAACAAAGGCATTTATGGATTGAATGTATACATGTTATTGTGTTGTTGAATTCGGGAATCAAGCGTATGTATAATGAATTCTTGTAATTTGTTTATCCATATGATGTAAGAGTTTTGTCACTAAAATTGACAAAGGGGGAAATTGTTAGAGCATAGCTCGGTTGAACCCACCAAGCGTTGGTATGTCAAGTTTGGTTGTCATATTTTAGTGAACCAAAACTCATTTAAAGAGTCAATTGATTATGTATTAGAGTCAACTTCGTATAGGCTAGCTTGAAAGTATTAGGATATGAGATATTACAAGTATTACGTGAAGACTTCAAGAATGTGAAGAAGTAAGGAGCTACAACGACGACATAATCCTTCCACTTAAGGTTAGTAATGTTTGACTTGAACTGTTTCATTCTCTAACGTATCTTTCAAGTTGTGCATATTGAAAACATAACTGTGAAGCTATGAATGATTATACTCTAGTTAGACATAGTATTAAGGAATACAATACGAAGTATAAACGCTTATCTTTTAAACTTCGTATATAAGACACCTACATAATCGTTTGAATGCTATTGTGATTATGTATGGGTATGAAGTGAAGATTTCATCCTAGGAAACAATGTTTTACATTCGTTTAAAGGAAGTACATTCATAAACTTGTTTTGTGAATCGAAAGGGAAATCTCTAGGCTTATTGGTATTGTTATTCATTGCATATCTTTTGAACTACCAATATGTGTGTTTAGTATAACTTCTCATAACTTGTTTATGTATCTTGGTAAAACTATCACAAGGCCTGACTTTTGTATTGGTATGACTTTTATTAGTGAAATCGATCTTAAGTAATCACCTGAGATGGTACGATCGATTTTTTGTAATTGGTATGATCAACTCTAGTCATTGGGGCAAAAGGGGAATCGATCCTTGTAAGAGGTGCAGCAAGTTTCTAGTTATTAGGAACCGAAACTATGAACATGTGCAACACGCTTTTAGTTATTGGGAACCAATCCTATGGACATGTGCACCAAATACAAGTTAGATACCATATATATGTGGGAACCGATCCTAGTACCTAGTCAACCAACTTTTGGTAACTAGCGTGACTAATTCTAGTACCCACATGGAGGTATAACCGAAACTTGTTTTGGTAAAACCGTGAAACCCATGTTTTTTGATTTGATAGGATAATCAATCACATAGTTCTAGGAAGTCAGATGAACCAATTCTAAACTTGTTTGGAAGTGTGGCAAATCGGTTCCAAGATTATAAGTATGAAAAGGGACTTACAAAGTAAAGATGTCGACATACTTTGAACATGTGCAGTAACGCTTATCTTTTATTGTTCAAAGATATTCCTAAATAGCTAAAGGAGAATCCCGGATCGAAATAAATTTAGAATCTTTTAATTAAGGTTTTTAGTTTTATATGCTTTTAATTTCCAGCAAATAAAATGCATATCTTTAGAAAATAAAAATTTGTAGTGTGGATTTACTAATTGGATATTTTCTACTGAGATTTCGGTCAATATTTGTACAAAGCATTTCCAGGAATTATGGAAACCGAATTTGGAAATATATTGCATATCTTGAGAATATTTTCGGTTTTGGAAATTCCTTGGTGTCCAAACTTCCTTGGTTTATAAATATTGAAGTTTGCATTTCAAGCAAACTAATCCTCAGAGCCAGCAAAACTACCTAGTTGTGTTGTTACTGGTGGAGCCGCCTATTCAGAGAGGACGGTAACCTAATTAGGCGAAATCTCTTACGGGCATTCAGTTTAAAGACTTCTTTGGGATTGAGATTGGTTTATTATTAGTTTTCGATTGATCTGATTGACTAACGGTTGTTGAACTTTGATTGCACCTAGTTTGTTTATGCTTGAGAATCTTCTCTTCTGATATAAGATTCACTCAAACTAGATTGAAGTTTCGACGGGGATCTTTAGACTGTTTGTAGATCTAAAGACGTCTTGTGATAATCCATTGTTAACAGACTCCTTTCTGTGTGTGATTGATCACAAGAGATTCAAGTTGTTTGTGTGCAGGTGTTTATTGAAGATCTAAGAAGATTTGAAGACGAAGAAGATTTCTGATTTGGGTTCATAATCTTTGGTGCGCACAATACTTATTTCGGCTGGAAAAGGATCCAACTATAATCGGTTTATCTTTGTGATAGATTTGATTGATTAGTTGAGTAGATCGGCATCAATACGTTTATTTGTGATTAAAAGTATTGATTGCAAAATCTTAACAATTACTTTGGTAATTGTTGATAAGATAGATCTAAAGACCTGACAAAGGAGTTTATTGGGATAAACGGAAGAGCCTTTTGTCGAACTCATATCACTTGATTGAAAAGAGTTGTTACCAAACAGATTTGTTGTTCCTTTACTGTTTGGAATACGAACCAAAGAAAATGTTCCAAGTGCGTGACTTACAGCAAGTTGGAGGCGCAGGGATACAGACGAAACTAGATGAACTATAGGTTTAGTTGCTTGGACTCAACTATACGAAGTTGGTTTAGATTTTGTATAGCGGTTTAATCCTGAGAGTATTCAATTCTGGACAAGGTCCCGGGGTTTTTCTGCATTTGTGGTTTCCTCGTTAACAAAATCTTGTTGTGTCTTTTACTTTTCTATTTCCGCAATTATAATTATTTTATTATAATTAGAAGTAAAATACACAAACGTTAATTCCTATTTACTTGATAGCAATCCTATTGTGTTTGGTTAAGTCTGAACCTTTTATCAAGTAAACATACTTCGTTGTTGTATTGTCTCGATCTTGTATCCATAGTCAATCACACAAGTTATCTTGTTGTCGTATTGTCTCGATCTCGTATCCATAGACGATCACACGAAGTGTGAACCGATTAGTTATATTGTCTCGACTCAGTCCATATACAATCACTTTCGGAGAAAGGACTTATAGGTGAATTTTTTTTAGATTGAGGTATATTTGGGTACCCTCGTCTTTTCAAGCCGCTATAGACACTAGCCTACTCCAAGTTAACTTCGGACTGGAATGTAGTTGAGCCCTAACCAATCTCACACTGATCAAGGTACAGTTGCATTCCTTATGCCTCTAGAACCACACCGGATTCTGCGCACTTGATTCCCTTAGTTGATCTCACCCAAAACTAAGAGTTGCTACGACCCAAAGTCGAAGACTTGATAAACAAATCTGTATCACATAGAAAAGTCTATTGAATAGATAAATCTGTCTCCCACAGATATACCTACGAGTTTTGTTTCGTATTTTGATAAATCAAGGTGAATAGGAATCAATTGATAAACCGGACTTATATTCCCGAAGAACCGCTAGTAATATCAATCACCTCACAATAATCTTAATGGATTAACGAAACAAGATATTGTGGAATCACAAACGATGAGATGAAGGTGTTTGTAACTACTTTTCAATTTTTCCTATAGGAGAATAAATCTCGATCAAATCTTAACGAAGATAGTTTTCAATCACAATAGAAAACATCAAGATCAGAACACGCAACTACAGAGAAAATAGTTGGGTATGGCTTCACAATCCCAATGAAGTCTTTAAGTCGTTAACGTACTGGGTTTTAGAAAAACCTAAGGTTAAAGGAGAATTGACTCTAGTCACAACTAGTATCACATAGGAGGTGTGGGGATTAGGTTTCCCAGTTGCTAGAGTTCTCCTTTATATAGTCTTCAAATCAGGGTTTGTAATCAATGCTACCTTGGTAACAAAGCATTCAATATTTACCGTTAGATGAAAACCTGATTAGATTCAAGCTAATATATTTCAACCGTTATATCGAACTTAGCTTGTCATACACAAATGAAATGTCCCAACATTTAGATAAACCTAAACGTGTACACTTAGTTGGTTCAAAAATAGTTAACCGAGGTTAGCCATATGAACACTTTCATATCAACCTTATTCATCTTTATCACAACTAGTTCAATGACTCAAATGAAACTAGTTAGAGAGTTGTTCAATTGTTTATATTCTCATAGAAGTATACAAGACACAATTGAAGCAAAATCGATTTGATTCACTTGAATCATTTCATAAACATTATAGCCACGGTTTGCAAAAGATTGCATTACTTAATTTATAAATGTATTAGTTCATGAATAAACCGATTTTATGACATAACCTACTCAAGTACGCAAACATGTACGCGCATACTTAAGTAGCCGGACTGAGTTTGGTTTCGCCAGTACTCGAACGGGTACGCATACTTAAAACCTCAGTTGAATTCCGGAACTTGGACTTAAGCCATTACGCGTACGGGTACGCATACTTAGTTCTCGGACTTCCATCAACCAACCAGTACGCGTACGGGTACGCATAGTATGGTTCCCGGACTTGGACCTTACACAAATGTGAATACACACACTATGTTTATATCTAATCATGGTTACATGTTCTAAACTCTCATTTCAATCATTGAAACATTCTTAGAAGCCGACAATAGATGTCTCACACAACTATTAGCTCCAAAGCAATTTTCAAGTGATCGAATGATCAATACGAACCATTCGGAGTCTACACCAAATGATTGCATCACACAAATCATGTAAGATGTTACAAGGTGATTTTCACATGATCATCTTTTGACTTTCGTCAAGAATAAAAGATGAACTTGGTTAAAGCGAAAGCTTACCAACACATATTTCGAGAAATAGATAAGCGAGATAAACTCGGCTCGAAATATCAAATGTGTATAATTGAAGTTTATATAGCAATACGACTTTTGTTTCAAATAGGAGATAGAGTAGATATACTTTTGAGTGATAGATGAGTTCAAGTCTCCACATACCTTTTGTTGATGAAGTTCCACAAGTTCCCTTGAGTACTTCTCCGTCTTCATTCGATGAACGCCGTGAAGTCTAAATCTCAACTACACTTTCTATCCTAATCCGAGACTTAGCTATAAGTAGACTAGAATTCAAGACTTATAGTTTTGGCAACTAAACTTGACAAACAAGCTTGAGATAGCAATGGTTGCGAGTTCGACCGAGCAGTGCTCTAACACATACGAGTATGCGTACAAAAAGTCTACTGTTGACATATAGCTACTCCGTTACGTGTACAGAGTACATGTATTACGACTTCAGACCTTAACAGTTTTCCCAATTTATAAGACTGGTATGTATACTGTCTTATATCCGAATTTACAGTAGTTCTATATTTATTTCTAAATCGATTCGAAACATTCCCGATTAACATCAATGACATATATCACTGTTCCGGGCTATTTTCGAATCATAATATTGAATCATGATTTTGATTGTGAATAATATAATGTTCTTAACCTAAATTCATCAAGTATGAAATGTTTATTAAGCTTAGTCATATATTTCGAGAACTAATTACAAGATAAACTTGACTCGAAATTATTGATATGATTATGATAGTCTGATTAGTTACGCGACAACATCTCAAAGATAGAAAGGTGAATATAACTTGAGAAATACGTAGTTCAGTGTTCACTTACCTTTTGTTGAAGAAGTTATCCAAAAGCTTTGGTTGATCTTCGTCTTCAAATAGTAGAACGCAATGATGACTGTCGTGATGTCTGTTTCTCAAATACACTTATATCCTAATACGAGACTTAACTAATAGTAGACTAGAAATCAAGATATAGTTTTGACAACTAAATTTGACAACAATCTTGAGATGGAAACACTTGTAAGTTCGACCGAGCAATGCTCTAACAATCTCCCCCTTTGTCAATTTTATTGAAAAAACTATCAATACATATGGATAAAAAATAAAGCTTCAAAAATTCCTTGAGTCCATCATGTCTTGATTTCCTTGGTTTCTTCAACTTGTTGTTGAAGATCCGTATCCATAGCTATAACAACTTTTGAAAACAAATATTCTCAATCGTCGTTATACAGAAACATAGTATTATTATCTACTCCAAAGCTCAATTGTAGTCCAACTTTGAAGTAATACTACGGTGATATGTTTCTCACCTTAATCAATACTTACATCTTTTGCATAATAGCTGAAACTTATAGATTATTGATTCACTCCCCCTTACATAATGATCCGTAAACCATATGTATGTAGTGTGGAACTACTAATTAATCATCCCCCTTTTTGTCAATAAAAATTGGCAAAGGCACGAAAATCATAGGATCGTCATGAATACAACCAAAATATATTTCAAGTTTTGAGGAAGTTAGAGATACTACATAATGTAACTCCTCATATCAACTTTATTTAGATGATATCACATAGTAAGAAAATATTTAGCGCTCATCTAGGAGATTTAAGATACAAGCATCCCCTGTAAACTCTACAGCCACACACCCCACAAATATATAGCAATAAAGCACCAGTTCATTTAAGAACTCTCCCTAATTTGATGTCATTCGCAAGAGAACAACATGAGTGACCTTGCTTTATGAAAAAAAAACAAAGGATTTTGTTGGACATTAACAAATCCATGGATTTGTATCCGACAATCGACTTAAAATAGTCTCAACGCCAGTTACGGACAAAAACATAATTTTGATTGATATGACTCAACATAAGAAAATCTTATGGAGTGTATATTACAGTAATAACACAAAAGTGTGATCGCAAGTAGATCAATACTGCGAGAAAATTCTCAAATAGTTTGTTCTATTTTCAATTTTTAAAAACATAATAGATTAAACTTCTGAGCATATATGAAATATCATCTCGATTCACGAAAAGGTAAAGGAAAATATATTTCATAAGACTTTTACAATAAAAAAATCAATAATGATTACATACTGCAAGTTTATCTTCCCAAAACTGTAGAATTTAAATAAATAAATCTAAAAACATGCAAGATGAAAATCGTTAGAAATGGCTTGTGAATCACAATTTATGCCATACCAAACCCTAGTTATCCTTCTCAAAAACATGAATAAATTCTCACAAGAAGTTTCCTAGCAAATAAAAAGAAAACAAAATTAACTAGATTTTTCGAGACTCTTCATCAGTATTGAGACCCTTGAATTTGTCATCAACTGTAACCATGAGCTCTTCAGAGAAAATATCCTCATTGAGAAGTTGACGAACATGAGATTTCATGAGAACAAAGTCAGCAGAAACCTTTTTCAGTTCAGTCTTTAACATGTCTAGACCTTTTAGCGTTTCAACAAGTTCTAGTTTTACTTCCTTAAATTGTTTAAGAAAATCATAAACAACATCAACAGAGATCATCTCTTCCCGTTCAACATCTTGATGATCATATGCAAAATAGCAATTCACATCAGAAGGTTTTTCTGATGAATAAATAACTTCGCCATTAACCAGAGTTCTCTTCTTTCCTCTTGTTTCAATACCATCGCAATTAAGAGATTTCTCCATGCTTTCGAGGATTCGTGACATAGAAGACATGCTTGGGTGCAGAACCTTGGATGAGAATTTCTTAATCACAAGTTAAGGTATATAAAAGAGTTTGTAAGGAGGTATTCTATGGGATGGCGGTCGTTCGTGACCTATCTAGACATTAGGGTTTTCGTACGGTCAAAAGAAAAGTACATGTACCTTCTCATGGTCGGGACCCATCGATCCTAACAAGTTTAAGACACAAACTTTTGAGGGTAGAAAACAATCTTTTAGAGAGTGCATAACAATTTTCAATACTGCAATTTTCTTCATTTTCTATGACAAATATTCTTGTTTGAATATCAATTCATTCTTAGCTCAATAAACGTGAGCTTAGAGCACAAGATAATTATTATTCATGTAAAGATTTTTATCAGAGAATGCTTTACCTTTTTTGAGCTTAGCTCAACAAGATTTTTTAACATTCGCGTCTGATTGAAATTATCATAGAGAATATGAAAAGTTTGAAATATGAAAAAGATCATAGCTCATCACATCCTAGTACTACTTGAGATAAATAGTACACCTGTCACGCAGTAGTCCTTATTGAAAACGCGGGGGTACTAAAATACACCACCACTTTTTTCTTAGGCAATCTGTATGGACAAACTCAATACAACTCTGAGAGTTAAACTCAATCAAGGAAAAGTATCTGGGAATCACCTCACAATAATCTTAATCGTATGGTAGCGAAACAAGATATTTTGGAATCACAAACGATGAGACGAAGATGTTTGTGACTACTTTTTATCTTGCCTGTCGGGGATTAAATCTCGAGCAAATCTTAGAGAAGATAGTACTCAATACAATAGAATAAAGCAAGATCAAAACACGCAACTACAGAGAAAATAATTGGGTCTGGCTTCACAATCCCAATGAAGTCTTTAAGTCGTTAACATATAATGATTTTAGGAAAAACCTAGGTTAAAGGAGAATCGACTCTAGTCGCAACTAGTATCACACATGAGGTGTGGGGATTAGGTTTCCCAGTTGCTAGAGTTCTCCCTTATATAGTCTTGAAATCAAGGTTTGCAATTAATGCTACCTTGGTAACAAAGCATTCAATATTCTTATCAAAATTCACCGTTAGATGAAAAACCTGATTAGACTCAAGCTAATATCTTTCAACCGTTAGATCGAACTTAGCTTGTTACGCACAAATGAAAAGTGACTTCATTTAGATATGAGTAACCGTACTTAAATGTATACACCTTGTTGGATCAACAATAGTTAACCGAAGTTAGCCATATGAACACTTTTATATCAGCGTTGTTCATCTGAATCACAACTAGTTCAAATGACTCAAATGAAACTAGTTATAGAGTTGTTCAATTGTTTATATTCTTATAGAACTATACAAGACACAATTGAAGCAAAATCGATTTTGATTCACTCGAATCAATTCATGAACATTATATCCACAGTTTGCAAAAGATTACATTCCTTAATTTATAAATGTATTAGTTCATGAACAAACCGATTTTAGAACATAACCCACTCAAGTATGCAAAGGCGTACGCATACCTAATTAGCCGGACTTGGTCTGGCTTTGCTAGTATGCGAACAAGTACGCATACAGTCATACACCACCAATCTTATTTGAATTCCCGGACTTGACTTACGTCGGTATGCATACGGGTATGCACACTAAGTTCCCGTACTTCAACTAACCAACCAGTACACGTACATGTATGCATACTATGGTTCCCGGACTTGGAATAACTTGCAACAGTTAGCATACAAGTTCGCATATTGTGCTATATCCAATCAATGGTTAATTGTTCTAAACTCCCATTTCAATCATTAAAACATTCTTGGAAGACGGGAATAGCTGTCTCACACAAACTACTAGCTTCAAAGCAATTTTCAAGTGATCGAATGATCAATACGAAACATTCCGAGTCTACACCAAATGACTGTCTCACACTAATCATATAAGATGTTACCAGGCGATTTTCACATGATCATCTTTTGACTTTCGTCAAGACTATAAGATGGACTTGGTTAAAGCGAAATATTACCAACACATATTTCGATAAATATATAAGCGAGTTAAAATCAGTTCGAAATATCAAATGTGTATATGCGAAGTCTATATAGTTATACGACTTTTGTCTCAAATAGGAGATAGAGTAGATAAACTTTTGAGTGATAGATGAGTTCAAGTCTCCACATACCTTTTGTTGATGAAGTTCCCCAGGCTCCCCTTAGTGGTTCTTCGTCTTCAATCGATGAACGTCATGAAGTCTAAAGCTCAACTACACATTCTATCCTAATCCGAGACTTAGCTATAAGTAGACTAGAAATCAAGACTTATAGTTTTGGCAACTAAACATGACAAACAATCTTGAGATAGCAACGCTTGCGAGTTCGACCGAGTTTTCAACAATCTCCCCCTCGTCAATTTTAGTGTCAAAACTATCAATACATATGGATTACAAAATAAATAAACTTTGTAGCTTCTCATCCAAATGCTTAATTTCCTTGGTTCTTCAACATTACTCGAAATCTTTGTCACTTCCAAGTACTCTAGTGATTCTGAACGTGTTCAACTCAGCATCATAGTTGTTGAAGATCCGTAGCCATAACAATGAGAAAAGAGTAGCTCTCAATCATTGTTATATAGGTCATAGTATTATTACACAACATCAAAGCCCAATTGCCTCACAACTTTGACAACAATACTATGGTGATATGTATCACTCCCCCTTAGTCAATACTTCATCTCACAATGAAAACCACTCCCCCTTACATAATGATCCATAAACCATATGTATTTGTAGTGTGAACTACACAATAATTCTAACCCTTTTTGTCAATATAAATTGGCAAAGGTACGAAAACTAGCGGGATCATAATGAAATTCTCATAGAGATACTTCATGACTAAAAGAGAACATATCAACTTTGTTTCGATGATTTCACATAGTCGAAACTTAGTGTATTCATCAAGGAGTTTATAAAGATACAAGATAACTCCTACAATATTCAACAGTCGCACTCCCCACCAAGATTTGGCAATTAAGCACAAGTTAAATTAAGAACTCTCCCCCATAAAATGTCATTCCCGAAAGAACAACAAGAGCGAACTTACTTTTACAAGAAAAGAAGGATTTCTTTGGACATTAACAAATTGCATGAAACATGAATTTGTATCCAGAAAAATCAATTAAATTGACCACAAGAGAACCCATGATTAATTTAATCGGAAATGCTCAACATAAGAGAACATGCGGAGCCGCACAGTACTTACACATAGAAGTGGATCAGGGAAAGATCAATACTACGGAATATACAAAGATTCATTCTATTTTCATCAGTATTTGCATAATGACATCATAGACTTAATCTTTGTTATCAAAAGTTCATTCTATTTTCCATTAGTATTTGCATAATGACGTATAATAGACTTAACTTTTGACATATATGGGACAGTCATAGTTCACGGACGCAAACACACATATCCCATAAAATTATTTTTGCAATATATAAAACCAATAAAGATTAATAATGCAAAATCATCTTCCAAATAAACTTTAGAATTTAAATAAATAAATCTAAAAACATTGCAAGATGAAAATCGTTGGCAATAGCTATGTGTACTCATAATAATTGATATTCCAAACCCTAGTTATCCTTCTTACAACACAAGAATAAATTCTCATAAGAAGTTTCCTAGACATTAAGACCTTTGAAAAATTCTTTACCGTCCCCGAACTCATTATCGTCAACAGCCATTGGAACATAAGGTTCATGAAAAAATGAGTCAATTTCAACAAACCTTCTTGACTGATGCCAAGCCAGGGCCTTCTAAATTTCAGGAGTCCTAAAAACAATAGCCTTTATTTGTTGTATCTCCTTTCTTGTTTCTTTCAACTCTTCAAAAATACCAGAAAGCTTCTGAAGATTTGAAGGGACAACCCTTGGTTTCCTTACATTCCTCCTTTTTCTATTCAAGGAAGAGGGTGCCGGAGATTTATCTTTTTCCTTCATGATTGATGGCTTAACAATCATATTAACCTCTTTTCCATCAGAAGTCATAATGCTTGGAGTCTCCATACAAATATGGGTTTGTGAGAGAAATTCACAAAGCAAGCTCTACAAGCAAACTTGTGATAACAAAAGTTTTTCAATGAAGGAAAAAGGAATGTAGGGTTACGGAACCTTTATACAAAGTACGAAGATTCACGTACGCATAACTCTCAACCCTAAAGAAGGCAGAATTGTCGATTTTAACCCTCTTTTAATGAATCAAAACATGGAAACATCTTTTCAATACCAATGTCGGACATGAAAAGATCAACTGAAAACCAAAAAAAATAAAAAATAAAAATCTTTTTCTTAAGGCCTGAAAGTGCTAAACTCTTGTCTCTTTGGAATCAGGCACTTGAGACAAGATGTACAGCCAACACAATTAAGTTGTGTTGGGATGAACAATAATCTGTCCACCATGACCTTTGTGGAAAGAGTTCCTAAAGTCCTCTTTCATAGAATGTTTAGACCATATTTTTTTTTTGTAGTAGTGTAACTTTTTCTTTAGAAATTAACTTCTTTGGAGAAGAGTTGAGTTTACATACCTTAGAAGACTTGTGAACAAGTTTGAGCTTGTTTGTTAATCAATTTGCTCTCCGTTGAAGTTTGTTGACATATCTTACTTTATGCTTGTACTTGAAACTGAAAAGGCGAGGGTACCCAAATACACCACAATCTTTTATTTTGATCACAACCTATACAAGAATCACTGTGTATAAACCTCTTGGAGCAACAATCACTCAAGGAATATTTCAACACAGTGTCCACTTGAAATAGGGTTAGTCTGAACTGGCCTAACACGGGAATAATTATATCAGACAAGTGGAGAAATCCAATACACTTTGTGTGATCGTCTATGGATATGAAATCGAGACAATACAACAACAAAGTGTTCACTTGATAATAGTACGGTATAACAGAAACCTTATAAGATAAATATCAAGTGCCTAGTTAACATACAAGTGTAATTACTTTAATTATAATATAAAAACAATTATAATGCGGAAATAAAGTAAAGCACACACCAGAATTTTGTTAACGAGGAAAACTACAATCTTGTAGAAAAACCTCGGGACCTAGTCCAGATTTGAATATTCAATGAATTAAGACGCTACAAAAAGTAAACCTGCAACTTCGTGTAGACAATACTATGTAAACTAAAATCTTAGTTACTCAGCTTCAGTATTATTCTTGTTTTGACAATATCTAGCAGAACCGAAGTTCTCTATAGATATTTGTTTTGATAATATCTAGCAGAACCGAAGTTCTCAATAGATATTTGATACTAAATATCCTAGCAGAACAGGCGTTCTCTTTAGGACTTAAATCTAATATATCTTCTTAATGGTTCAATATTTCAAGACAAGATTCCTTTGGATCGTATTCCAAACAGTAAAGGATAAACTGTTTGGTAACAAAACTCACTTTATAATCACAATACCGAAATATATGATACAAGCACAGTTAAGGATCTTCTATTTTTAAGACCTATTACCAGATCCGAAGTTCCTCGGTTACAAGATCAAACAAGACAATGATTACCGAAATAATCAGTCTTGATTGCAAGGTTTATGATAAAATCACAAACTACTTGTTGATCTTAAAAGGGTTATGTTTATTGAAAATAAACAACCTCTTTAATCCCGGAAAATCAAGTCACATAAAGTTACACCAAGATCAAAACACAAGAACAAAAGTCTTCAAATCTTCAAAGTTTTCAATCTTCGATTTAATCTTCAAAGTAACAACCTGCAAAAACAAACTTGATTCCTTATTGATTTGTCGCACAGAACGGAGTCTGTTAACAATCACAAATCAATGAATGTATCTTACGGATCTAGAAAAGCTTAGATCCGTAGAAACGTTAAATCCTTGATCTAGTTTGAGTGAGCCTTATACCAGAATAGAAGGTTCTCAAGAATAAACAAACTAGGTGCAATCAAAGTTCAACCACCGTTAGTCAATCAAATCAATCGAAAACAAAAGATAAACCATAATTATCTAGTTTCCCACCAACGGTACTAATAGAGCTTCTCAATCCCAAAGAAGTCTTTAAACTGAGCGGCCGTAAGAGATTTCGCCTAATTAGGTTACTTTCCTATCCGAATAGGCGGCTTCACCAGTAGCAGCACAACTGAGATAGTTTGATGTATGAGGATTAGTTTGCTCGAAATGCAAACTTTCATATTTATAGACCAAGGAAGTTTGGACACCAAGGAATTTCCAAAACCGAAAATATTCTCAAGATATGCAATATATTCCAGATTCGGTTTCCATAATTCCTGGAAATGCTTTGTCCAAATAATGACCGAAAATCTCTTAGAAAATCTCTAACTAGCAAATACACATTACTGATTTTCATTTTCCAAAAATAAAATTAAAAACCTTAAATAAAAGATTCTCAATTTATTTTATTCGATCCGGGATTTTCTTCCTTTAGCTATTAAGGAATAACTTTGAACAATTAAAGATAAGCGTTACTGCACATGTTCAAAGTATGTCGACATCCTTACTTTGTAAGTCCTCTTTCATACTTACAATCTTGAAACCGATTTGCCACACTTCCAAACAAGTTTAGAATTGGTTCATCTAACTTTCAAGAACTACGTGATTGATCAAGAACACTCAATCACAAATCATCGGTTTCACGGTTCTACCAAAACAAGTTTCGGTTCAACCCCCATGTGAGTACTTTGCATAGTCACGCTAGTTACCAAAATTCGGTTGACTAGGTACTAGGATCGGTCCCCAACATATATATGGTATCTAACTTGTACTTGCTGCACATGTCCATAGGATCGGTTCCCCTTTCTTCTAAAAACTTACTGCACCTCATACAAGGATCGATTCCCCTTTGTGATAGGTTGCACCTCTTACTAGGATCGGTTCCCCTTTACCCAGAGTCGGTCATACCAATAACACTAAATCGATCATACCATCTCAGGTGATTACTTAAGATCGGTTTCACTAATAAAAGTCATACCAATACAAAAGTCAGGCCTTTGTGATTAGTTTTACCAAAAACATAAACAAGTCATGAGCGGTTATACTAATCACACATATTGGTAGTTCAAAAGATATGCTTTGAATAACAATACCAATAATGCCTGGCGATTTCTCTTTCGATTCACAAAACAAGTTCATGAATTTACTTCCTTAAAACAAATGTAAAACATTGTTTCCTAGGATGAAATCTTCACCTTATACCCATACATAATCACAATAACATTCAAACGATTATGCCAATGTCTTATCTACAAAGTTTAATAGTTAAGCAATAAACCTTGTATTGTATTCCTTAATACTATATCTAACTAGAGTATAATCATTCATGCTTCGATAAGACCAAAATAAAGTTTAGCAAACCAAAAATAGTTTAGCAAACCAAAAATCAACTAAGCACCTTAGTTCCTTTGCTATAATCGGTCTAGAAAATACCAAAATAAAGATAACTCTATTTTTCTCATCAGGTTCTAATTATCCATATAACTTAGACCTTTAACTTTTAAACAATACAAGTACTAGGTTAGTTAACTAGCATTTCTTGTTAAGGCATCCGATTAGACTTGAATAACCGAAACCTCCACTTTGATAAGTTTAACTATGATCATAATTAACATAGTTTCTCTTATCCGGAATCGAATTAGACTAAACAATTCATCTCGTAAACCTTTTATTTCGTTAAGCCATTGTAGGAGCAGAATATCGCAGCAACCTTCACTTGCGAATTATTAACGACGCAACATAATAATGTCACAGAAGAAATATTAGAAACAACGCAACAAATGACATTAGTTTAAATATGAGAAAGGTGTGACGATTCTGCGAAGAGTCAAGAAGACTTGCGAAGACTAACATTTGTAGACCTGCGAAATGTCGCAAGGTAAATCCTAAATTAAGGGAAATATTAGTTGTACATGAGCTGTCATCCACTATGTAATATCCTATATAAAGAGGAGAGCAGGAGAGAGAAAGAGAGGATAATTTTGGTAAGAAAGAGAGAGATATTATTTTAGAGAGAGACTTTATTTCTTCTTTATCATCTTCTTCCCCAAATAATTAGATCTAGAGCTCTACAAAATATCCATTAATGGAGATTCTAAATGTAATTCTTATGTAACCTCAACAATCATAGTGAAAAACCATGGATGTAGATCACATTGATCGAACCATGTAAAAAATCCTCGTGTCAATTTATATTTCTAGTACTTATATTTGAAATTTAGGTGATTAATAAGATTTAGATCTACAAAATATTATAGGGGGTGTGTTGTAGGAAATCCTGCAACTACATTTTTGGCGCTAGAAACGGGGAGGAGTAAAGGATTTATCCTTCCTGTAATTTGTTGGTTCAAGAAGTTTCCATGAAGATTAATTATTGTTCATATTTTTCTAGATCTACAAAGTTTAAGTTCAAAAATGCAAATTTCATGGAAGAAATCACACTTTCAGGGAGTAAACATCATCAACAATTCAAAGATATGAAAAGAATAAGAGAAAAAAAAAATAGTTTCTGTGGTGAAATTCACGGAAGAAAACCAAGGTTTCAATGGAAGATTTCCATGTTCAGGAGAAAAAGCAAGAGGAAAATTGCTGAAGGAAATAAAGGAAGAACGAAGATAAGGATAAGAACAAAACGCTGTGATTTCTATCACAAACAAAAATTCGCACAGATGGTTTGAGTTGGAGCTTATAAGCAAGAGGTCACGGGTTCGAATTCGCAGAGATACATATTTTTTATTTTTCAGTGGCGAATAAGAGAATAAAGAAAACAGTTATGAGTTAATTTCATGAGAGGAGTTCTTGAACAGTTGGTCCAAAGAGCAATATATGCGTTCGTGGTCGCAAGTTCGAATTCACTTGCGAGCATAATTTTCTTCTTTTTACAGAGGGGAAAAAATGGATAATTTCGCAAGGTTGTTTCATTATTTCGCAAACAAGAGGCAGCACAGTTGGTTATTTGCGAAATTAATGAGTTCATGGTTGCGAGTTCAAATCCCAACGAACGTGTATTTTTCGCATGGATTTTTCGCAACAGTATTTCGCAAGAAGAAAATAGGAGATTATTTCGCAGAGGCAGGGCTAGCACAGTTGGTCAGGAGGCATGAATGCAAGCAGAAGGTCGTAGGATCAATTCTTGCTTCTCGCACATTTATTTTTGTTATGCGAAATTTCGCACGGACTTTGCCTATTTCGCAAAGAAGAAAGTTGATGACTATCTCGCAAATTAATTTCGCAAGAGAGGGTTAGAACAGTTGGTATGGTGCGAGAATATGCAAGAGGCAGGTCAAGGGTTCAAATCTCATTTCTCACACTTCTTTTTGCTGCGAGATAATTATATTTTGTGCGACGTTTATACATTTCAAGGATGCTAGCTTCGCAAGAAAACCATATACTTCGCAAGAGACAACAACAACAAACCAAAAAAGCTAAGTACCACTTTCTTTGAACATTTTACTTCTACAGAAAATAAAAGATTTTTGATTTGATTTAAAAGAAAGCGATACATTTGCACTATTACAAAGATTATTTTTAAAAAAAATAAAAAAAATAAATCGAGATTTCAAAGACTTCAAAATTAAAAAGATTTCAAAGATGCGGGAAAAATCTCGTAGATCAATTTATATATTTCTCTTGAATATTTACTTTGCTTAAAATGATATGATATTTAACATGAAGATATGGGAATGAAGGAATGAATGAAAGAAGCAAGACTATGCGAAAATTTCGCGAAGATAATGAGAAGAAATGATTAAAAATGAATGATTTATACGAATGGGACGAACCTTTATGGCGTACACCCTAGTTCGCGAATGATATTTCGCAAGAGGCAAATGTAAGACCTAAAGTGCGTCATATAAGGGGGTATCTCTTGACATGGCTCAGGGAAAAGGTTACACCGCTCCTGGAACCTGAGTCATGGAGATTTGGGGTCAATAAAGCCCATCCGGGGGAGATACCTTGGATTTCCAACTATATATATAAGGTTATACCCTGGTTGGACGACTTAGGGTATCTTCCAAGGAGTCAGTGTATGACCAAGGCACCAAGGTACACGGTTGAGCCAAGAGTGCCTGGGGAATTTGAAGTGTCTCGGCCATTCTTGGCAAGTCTTGGCACATGCTGCACTCGGCCCGAAGAAAACTCCACTTAGGGTGCAGTCTCGTAACCATAAGCCCTATAGGTATAAGGGATAAGAGGCTGCGAAAACAACTGGTTGTTGTTAAGACCGGATGGGAGGAGCTAGTCTTGTATGGCCGATGTACGCCTCCTTGAAGGGGCAACCAGGGAGATGATAAGGGCGGCACCCTCCATTAGGGAGCTGATAAGTGTCTTAAGACGCAAATGTCATGAGGCTTTATTTTCGCAAGAAAATTTAGGCTTGTCATATTTGTGCGATGATCCTGAAGAGGCAATAATACAAAACGCGAGGATAAGGCGAGATCAATGGGTTTTTACATGAAAGTGTAAAGACGTCCTGCGATTTCGTCGCAAGACGGCAATGTCATGGGGCTTTAAGTTCGCAAGAATTTCTAGGCCTGTCATATTGTCGTAATAAAAATATCCTGCAGAGGCAATAATACTAAAGAAATGATAAGACAAGATCAATGGGTCATTACATGAAAGTGTAACGATGTCCTGCGATTTTGTCGCAAGACGGCAATGTCATGGGACTTTATGTTCGCAAGAATATTTAGGCCTGTCATATTGTCGCAATAATGAGGGGTGGCAAAATAAGACCTTTAACTAGGAAGGCAAAATAAGACCACACAAGAGAAATGATAAGGAAAGATCAATGGGTCATTACATGAAAATGTAAAGACGTCCTGCGATCTTATCGCAATGACAAAATTCAACATAAACAGTTTGAATCTAAGTAACAGAGATCTTTCATTGCAAAAAAGATTACATGATAAACTTGCGAGCTTGAGAAAATGATTAAATGACAAGCTTGCGAACATGTACATGATAATGAGACTGAGGCAATGCAAATGCCGCACACTTGATATTATGATCATATTATTATGCGATACTAATAGTACAGGAATAAGAAAAGATGAAGCGCAAGTAATAACTTGCGAGGAACAATAAATACGCAAAGAGGAATGCATATACTAGAGACAAAATCAGAGAAATGAAGAATGGAAGCGATTTAAAGCTACATCAATTTTAGAGCGGCAAAATGAGCTAAGTAACACAAACATTAGCTATACATTGCAGTGGATAAGCATTCTCATCATACAAGCATCATACTCGCATCATGAAAGCATCGCATAAGCATTTCATGGCATAAACATCGCATACACATTTCATAACATAATCATTACATAAGCATTATATTCGCACAAGTATTTTACAAAACTTCGCAGAATTATTCAAAACTTCGCAGAGTTATTCAGAATTTCGAAGAATTATTCAGAATTTCGTTGAATGTGATTATTTAGCCCAATTATTTCTCACAATTATAAGCAACTTGAAGAGATTATACTATCGCATGAGCGCAAAGCATGAGACAGAGGCAAGATAAGAATGAAGAAACAACTCGCTCATTCAACATTTTCTTAAGGATTCTACCCTCATAGATAAAGAACAGAGGCAACTATGGATTACCAAGAAAACATTTTATGTTCTTTATCTTATCGGCAATAATCATTTCCAAAGAAGATGTTCACCAATGAACAACAAGAATCCTCACCAAAAATGGAGTAATAATTTCGCATGCATAGAGGCAATACTTACTACTCTCATTCAAGGATAAATACTTCTTATATTTCGAGGATTAATACTTCTTATACTTCATACTTCTAATTTCGCATGATTAGTTCGCAATACTTCTTATTCGCAATCAAGGACGGATACTTCTTATACTTCTCAAAAGATACTTCATACTTCTTATATACTTCGAGGATTAAGTACTTCCTATACTTCTTCAATGATACTTCATACGTCGCATACTTCAAGAGATGATACTTCTTATTTACTTCGCAAAGCTTTGGAACTTCGCAAAAGAATAGAGGCAAGTACGTACTTTTCAAGTCCAGTATTCTTTCGCTTGTTCCTTCATCAAAAAAGATCAAAGATTACTACAACAACAGATTTTTCCTTAAAGATCGTTCTTCAAGCAATATTCAAGGAAAAAGAGGCAAAATGTAGGAGCAGAATATCGCAGCAACCTTCACTTGCGAATTATTAACGACGCAACATAATAATGTCGCAGAAGAAATATTAGAAACGACGCAACAAATGACATTAGTTTAAATATGAGAAAGGTGTGACGATTCTGCGAAGAGTCAAGAAGACTTGCGAAGACTAACATTTGTAGACCTGCGAAATGTCGCAAGGTAAATCCGAAATTAAGGGAAATATTAGTTGTACATGAGCTGTCATCCACTATGTAATATCCTATATAAAGAGGTGAGTAGGAGAGAGAAAGAGAGGATAATTTTGGTAAGAAAGAGAGAGATATTATTTTAGAGAGAGACTTTATTTCTTCTTTATCATCTTCTTCCCCAAATAATTAGATCTAGAGCTCTACAAAATATCCATTAATGGAGATTCTAAATGTAATTCTTATGTAACCTCAACAATCATAGTGAAGAACCATGGATGTAGATCACATTGATCGAACCATGTAAAAAATCCTCGTGTCAATTTATATTTCTAGTACTTATATTTGAAATTTAGGTGATTAATAATATTTAGATCTACAAAATATTATAGGGGGTGTGTTGTAGGAAATCCTGCAACTACAGCCATAAACAATTCATACAAACCAAATAAATCAACTTGCATAAATATTCACCTCAACCGGAAGCAATTGAAACAACATAGACATTAAAGCACCGCAATTGCACCGAAATTTTGTAAGCCTAAACGATTGATACCACACAATAAAGCAAGATAACAATAGTTTTTCTTAACCAGAACCAATTGAATCACACACACATCCATACACAATAATGGAATAAAACATCAATTGTACCGAAATTTTGTTGAGCAAATGCAATAAATATACGCAATAAACTCAGGCTTTTCTTAAACAGGAAAATGATTAACTAACAAAGTCGTTACCTCAAATTTCGCATCCTTTTCTCCAATATGTTTGCATCTTCTTCCAGGGAGAAATGATATCGAAATATCATTATGTTGTCATCCTTATGCAAAACAAAAGAATAACAACAACCAACTTTTACCAGAGAAAGGTTGAAGTGGTTTTAACTATTATGTTCCACTAGTAATAAGCTAATACAAAAAACTCATATGTATACTATATACACAACTTACGAAAATAAATTGATAATAGTATAATCGTGACTCACATATGGGATTAATTGTCATCATCCTTTTATGATTATTTGATCAAGCAACCCAAAAGGTTAGATATGAAAATCGCTAAATCGAAAGTCATAAAATCATAAAAAGGTAACCGATATGAGACCTAATTATCTCATATAACGATGACAACATGGAGCTACATTCATTTGATCAAGAACGTTTAACACAATATTTTGAATGTCATGAGTATTGAAACTTATCATTCGAGTGTCATCATTGTGACTATCTTTTGATACCTTCCTGTTTGTCTTTAGAGAAGACTTTGGACACCATTTAGAAATGGGTTTTATAGGAGCAGCTTTGTTCTTCCTATTATTTCCTCTTGAAATCTAAGATGAATCTCTTGAGGAAACATTAGGGTAACTGAAATGTTGAAAACTCTGAGAGTTGGTCTTTTTCCAATTTGGAATATCAGATCTTGTCTTTACCAAGTTATCTTTCCTTTTATTGTTTGAGCGATAATGAGAAAACTTTGTAGAAGCCTGATAAGCAAACTTTGAACTATCATTACAATAATTCTTTTGCTCATTTTTAGGAAAATGATGTCCTGATTTAGCACAAGAAGCATTATTGAGTTCAGCCAATTTTGCGGAAACACGTGCATCTATGGCTTTCTCATTCCTTCTACGGAATCTGCACCCCCTTTCCAAGTGTCCTTTATTTCCCAATAAGAGCAATGCTTAGTAACACACGAAACATGAGGCTTAGTGTTACCTTGTTGTGAATTCTGTTTCATTGAAGTTTGACGGATTTTACGTTTTCTGTCTTTTGCAGAAGATGAAGGTGTTACAGATTTTTCTTTTATGGAAGAGCAATCTTTTATTGCAACTTTTGAAGCAATTTCTTCAGCAGAGTCTTTAGGTTTTACAAACTTTGTCTCCTGTTTAGTATTCAAAGTTTGTTTACCATTGTAGCCCAATCCTCGCGTGTCACGAGGAACTCTAGTTGACTTCAACATTGAGTCAAGTTGTTTTGTGCTACTATCGAACTTTTTCAAGTCGGCTTTTAGACCCATATTCTCTTTTTCCAATGTTTTTATTTTTTCGAGAGCATTATCTAGATCAACCTTAAATTTATCAATTTGAAATTTATAATCTATTTCAGATTCGGTAGAATTACTTACCTTAGTGTTCTTCAGGTTCTCCAGCTCCGTATGTAGTTTCCTTTCTCGATCATGACTTTCTTCGATCAGCTCTCTGTAACATCTCATGCATTCAGGATAATTACCAGCACCAATAATCTCAATATCGTTATTCAATTCATCAAGTTCCTCTTTCAATATTTCATTCTCTTCACGAAGATTGTAGTTGCAGGAAATCCCACAATACACCCCCTATAATATTTTCTAGATCTCAATCTTATTAATCACCCAAATCTCAAATATAAGTACTACAAAACATAAATTGACACAAGGATTTTTACATGGTTCGATCAATGTGATCTACATCCATGGTTCTTCATTATGATTGTTGAGATTACATTAGTATTACATTTACAATCTCCATTAATGGATATTTTGTAGAGCTCTAGATCTAACTATTTGGGGAAGAAGATGATAAAGAAAATAATAATCTCTCTCTAAAAATATCTCTCTCTCTCTCTTACCAAAATTATCCCCCCCTTTTCTCTCTCCTGCTCTCCTCTTTATATAGGTATTTACATAGTGGGTGACAGCTAATCTAATCTTTATTTTCGGATCTGATTTGCGACACTATCGCAAGCATATAAGTGTTTATTTCGCAACATTCTTAAATCTCGCAAGATCTTCACATCTTTCTTGTTTTTCCACCGACGCCATCATTCACGTCGTTTCTGTAATCAACCTGTGACGCCTTCGCAATGTGTTATAAATGGTTCTGTTGTTGCGAGATTCTGGTCCTACATCTTGCCTCTTTTTTCTTGAATTTTGCTTGAAGAGCGATCTTTAAGAAAAAATCCGTTGTTGTAGTAATCTTTGATCTTTGTTGATGAAGGAACGAGCGAAAGCATACTGGACTTGAAAAGTACGTACTTGCCTCTATTCTTTTGTGAAGTTCCGGAGCTTTGCGAAGTAAATAAGAAGTATCATCTCTTGAAGTATGCGAAGTATGAAGTATCCTTTGAGAAGTATAAGAAGTACTCAATCTTCGAAATATAAGAAGAATCTGTCCTTGAATGAGAGTAAGAAATATTGCCTCTATTCATGCGAAATTCCATTTTTGTTGAGGATTCTTGTTATTCATCAGTGAACGTCCACTTTGGAAATGATTCTTGCCGAGAAGATAAAGAATATAAAATGTATTTTCTTGGTAATCCATAGTTGCCTCTGTTCTTTATCTACGAGGGTAGAATCGTTGAGAAAATGCTGAATGAGCGAGTTATTTCTTCATTTTTATCTTGCCTCTGTCTCTTGTTTTGTGCTCATGCGATAGTATAATATCTTCGAGTTGCTTTTAATTTTGCGAAATAATTGTGCGAAATAACCTCATTTTGCAAAATAATCACATTCTGAGGAATTCTGAATACTTCTGCGAAATTATGAATAATACCCTGAGAGATTCTGAATAATACTCCTGAGAGATTCTAAATAATACTGCTGAGAGATTCTGAATTACACTCTTGAGAGATTCTAAATAGTACTGCTGAGAGATTCTGAATAATACTTCTGAGAGATTCTGAATTACACCCCTGAGAGATTCTAAATAGTACTTCTGAGAGATTCTGAATAATACTTCTGAGAGATTCTGAATAATACTTCTTTGTTATTTTCGCTGTCTCAGACTCATTTCCATGTATATATTCGTAAACTTATTTGTTTACATATAATCATTTTCGCAAGCTTATTTGCTTACTTATTTTCTTATGTGGTCTTATTTTGCCTTCCTAGTTAAAGGTCTTACTGTGCCACCTCTTTTCATTGCGACAAAATCGCAGGACGTCGTTACACTTTCATGTAACGACCCCTTGATCTTGCCTCTGCAGGATATTTTTGTTGCGACAATATGACAGGCCTAAAAATTCTTGCGAACATAAATCCCCATTACATTGCCGTCGTGCGATGAAATCGCAGGACGTCCTTACATTTTCATGTATTGACCCATTGATCTCATCTTATCTTTGTCTTTTGTATTATTGCCTTTTCAGGATTGTCGCACAAATATGACAAGCCTAAATTTTCTTGCGAAAATAAAGCCTCATGACATTTGCGTCTTAAGACACTTATCAGCTCCCTAATGGAGGGTGCCGCCCTTATCATCCCCCTGGTTGCCCCTTCAAGGAGGCGTACTTCGCCATACAAGGCTAGCTCCCCCATCCGGTCTTAACAACAACCAGATTATTTTTGCAGCCTCTTATCCCTTTTGCCTATAGGGCTTATGGTTACGAGACTGCACCCTAAGTGGAGTTTTCTTCGGGCGAGTGCAAAGATATGCCGAGACTTGCCAAGAATGGTCGAGACACTTCAAATGCCCCAGGCACTCTTGGCTCAACCGTGTACCTCGGCGCCTTGTCAAATGCTGACTCCTTAGAAGAGACCCTCGGTCGTCCAACCTAAGTCATAAGCTTAGATTGAAAATCCAAGGTACCTTTCCTGGATGGGCTTTATTGACCCCAATTCTCCATGACTCAGTTCCGGGCGGTGTAACCTTTTCCCCGAGCCATGTTAACAGTGTACCCCTTTTATGACGTACTTTAGGTCTTACATTTGCCTCTTGCGAAATTTTGATTTCGCGAACTAGGGTGTACGTCATAGTAGGTTCGCCCCTTTCTGATATGTCATTAATCTCTGCGAAATTTTATTCGCGTTTCTGCGAAATTTTCGCATTTCTTTATTCTTTCATTTCTTGTGATTTTTTGTTGCTATCGTCTTTCGCGAAGAATATGAATTGCTTTACTAATCATTGGATCTTAGCTGTGCGAAAATATCGCATAAATTATCGAGTCAATGGGCTTGGCAAATTGGGCTTGCAAAAATTCTGTGCGAAGAGGAAGACTCGAATCCGCGACCTTATACTTGTATTCTACCGCCCAGACCAACTGTACTAACCTTCTCTTGCGAAATTAACGCATACTTGGTGAAACTTGACATTCTCTTGCGAAATGAAGCCTCCTTGAAACTTGACTTATTCCATGCGAAATTGATGCATTATTTGACCTCCTCTGGTAGTCCAAAAAATTTGCAAAAATTTCGAATGATAAGAGATTTGAACTTGCGACGTCAAACCTGTTCTCTCCGTCGCTGACCAATTGTTACAGCTTCTGTTTGTGAAATATTTGTGCGAGATGTTATTTGTGAAGTAAAATGCTTCTGCCGTAAATAAGTTCAAAATATCTCTGCGAAAAATATATGTAAAAATTTGTACAATAAGAGAGTCAAACCCGCGACACCAAACTTCTTCCTCTCGCTTGTGACCAACGGTGCATACTGTTTTATGCGAAATGAACGCACCATTCTGAAACTTGACACCAAACTATATGTAAAAAAATTTAAAATAAGAGAGTCGAACCCGCGACACCAAACTTCTTCCTCTCGCTTGTGACCAACGGTGCATACTGTTTTATGCGAAATGAACGCACCATTCTGAAACTTGATCTTATCTTCTCCCTTGGTGAACCAAAAATATGCAAAAATTTCCGTGTGGATGCGAATTCAACACATAACGTCTAGCTTATACTCTGCGACCGTGACCATCCTTGCTAATCTCTTCCATGCGAACTTATCGCACATTTGTTAAAATTTAACTTCATCTTCGCCTGTAGCAACCTAAAATTTCTGTCGTTGTCCTTTTATAATGTGTTTTATCTCCATCCTTTCTTCTTCTTCTCGTGTTTCTTTAGGTTAATAAAATTTGAGCAGCTTCTCTATTTTAACTGTGGGCTTTGTTCAGCAAGGTGGGTGGAATCCTCTTTTGTTTTGACGCGATTCTATTGTTTTGCGTTAACTTCGCTTGATGAGCTTTGTTCTTCACCTAACGTGTTATCTTCTCCCTTTCTTCCTATGCTATGACACTATGAACTTCGCAAGAACTATAAACTTCGCAAGTATTGAATGATTCGGACTGAGCTATGATGTAGATTGAGATGATTGCAACTGTGATGTATTATCATTCTTTCGCCCTTTTACTTATATTTCTTTACTGCAAAAGAGTTTGAGAGTTTATGTTAGAGTTTCACAGTTGTTTTCCTTCGCATGGAGTCTTATCACCTAAACCATCTGATTTCTTCGTGTTTTTGTTTCTTCTTTTTCGCTCCTATTGTTTCTAGGCTATGAATATCTGTGGTTTTTCCAATCTTCGGTGTCTTGTTGAAGCCGATTGCTGCTTTGGTTATGCTTTTGTTGAAGTTTCTCCAAGCCAGTGTGGTTTCTTTACTTTCAACAGTGAACTTCATAGACCCTGCGAATTCGTATATCAGTAACTACCCATGAAGTCTAAGAATCAATAATATTACCACTTTAGTTTCTTATAATGACTTCTGCCAATGCCTATAAATGAAAGCTTGGTCGTTGTAACTTTAAGAACATTATTAAAGTAAGAGATGAAAAAATATAATAAAGATGATAATACTCCCCTTTTGATTGTGCTGCTCATAGTCATTAGTGCCGGTTCATCTGTCGAGATCAGGATTTGCTTTCATTGAACTTGTTGACGAAGTAAACTTCTTCTATATCTCTTGCTTCGGCAAGAACGATGAGTTTGCACTTCTCAGAGTTAAATTTTCCCAACTAAATTCTTCGTGTTCTTCTTCTCGCTGGTGATTGACGATGTTCTCTCTGGCTGTCGAATTCTCTTGGCGTTGTTGATTGATGATTGTAATGGTCTCATGATAAACTCATCAAATTGTTGTATCGACCTAACTTGACGTCTCTCTTTGGCTATGATTTTTTATTTTTTTTAACAAAACTGATCAGTCTCATCATTCGTCATCGGCTTAGGCTTGGCAAAGTTTGCTTCCCTCTTTTCATCATCTCTTAGTTGCTGGAGATGATCATTTCGAGCCGTTCTCTTCTTTACCATGTTCTCATCCCTGAAAAATAAGCTTTGGTTATTTTGCCATAGCTTTGATTGTCATCGTTTGTTGGTTGACATTGGTTCTTTCTCGCTGGAACGATGCTTTTCCTTCGCCTGCACCTTGTCTCGAACTCTCCTTTATTCTCCTGCCTTCATCTTTGAGTGAAAATTTCTCCACATCCATCCTTGTCTTTGTTATATTCCCCTGTAATTTCATCTGTGCTGCTTTGTTCTTTTCACTCTGTGCGTCTTTTCATTTGAAGGATGTTCTTATTATCTTTATCTTGCCTTTATCTTTGCCGGATCAACTAAACTGGATGAATCCTCATTGCTCTGTATGAAGTCTTTCTCTGCACCTTCTTCCATAGTTCCCTATGCTTTCGCCTCTTGCTGTTCTTGTGCCTTCTCTTCGCATCCCTTTGCTAGTTAGCCCATTGATTTCTCGCATGCCATGACTTAATGACGTGATAAATTCAACGTATCCTGATCACTTCCCTTTTATTTGTTCTTCGCTGGAATGGTTGATTTGAAGAGATGAGCTGCTGATTTTCATTTTATACTGGTTATTCTCTGATGATGATATTCCTCTGAATTGGGAACTCTTCGCTTGTAGTCGCTGCTCTTGCGAAAATACCCTCAATATTGTTTCGCCTGGTGGGTTGGAACTTTCACTTTGCCTTGGCCTAATTGGTTTCTTTTTTTTACTTTGACAAATATTGGTGATCAATTCTGAGCTTTCCTCTTTGTCTGCCAAGATTTCTTTATGAGACTGTCTAATTTCTTTCTTCGCTGCAAGCAATCACGTTAACTCGGTTATCTATACATGACATAAGAACTAATGTACCTCTGGTAATTCATGCCACTTCGCTCACGGGAAAATCCCCAAACCAACTGAAATTTCTTCGTATACAATGTTTTTGGAATCGATCACATGGATTTGTAAAATAAGTTTTGGTTGCTGTAAATCTGTGTACAAAACTTGTTTGGATTCACAATAGTAAAAGAAAATCAAATTTTGATGAAAAACAATTTTTAGTGCGTATGAAACTTTTCAAAATTTTGCTTAAAAAACTTCAAGATATGAATAGTTGAACATAAGATTAAATAGATTAAAGAAGAGATTTGTCCTCTTGAGACTAAATTGTTGATGATGCCTCTGTTTGATTTTACTCCGGTGGAAGATTTCTCCGGATCTGCTCTCCTTGAATTGTTGATTCTTTTCTTGTCTGAAGATACAAGCTGTTGACTGAGAAATTTTAGGAAGTCCATGTTTCTAGCGCCATATGTAGTTGCAGGAAATCCCACAATACACCCCCTATAATATTTTCTAGATCTCAATCTTATTAATCACCCAAATCTCAAATATAAGTACTACAAAACATAAATTAACACAAGGATTTTTACATGGTTCGATCAATGTGATCTACATCCATGGTTCTTCATTATGATTGTTGAGATTACATTAGTATTATATTTACAATCTCCATTAATGGATATTTTGTAGAGCTCTAGATCTAACTATTTGGGGAAGAAGATGATAAATAAAATAATAATCTCTCTCTAAAAATATCTCTCTCAAAAATATCTCTCTTTCTTACCAAAATTATCCCCCCATTTTCTCTCTCCCGCTCTCCTCTTTATATAGGTATTTACATAGTGGGTGACAACTAATCTAATCTTTATTTTCGGATCTGATTTGCGACACTATCGCAAGCATATAAGTGTTTATTTCGCAACATTCTTAAATCTCGCAAGATCTTCACATCTTTCTTGTTTTTCCACCGACGCCATCATTCACGTCGTTTCTGTAATTAACCTGCGACGCCTTCGCAATGTGTTGTAAATGGTTCTGTTGTTGCGAGATTCTGGTCCTACAAAGATTACATTCAAGTGCCTTTGGGTCTGGAGTTACTTCAGTATCCTTTTCATGTGTGCATTCAACAGTTGCAGTGAAAGCTTTGTTCTCTTGATCCTTGGAACAATTAGAGTTATCATCATTATTTTGTTCTCTATTCTCTACACATTTCTGTGTTTTTTGAGAAGGAGAAGATGCATCTTTTGAAGAACTCCTTTTCTTTTGTCTTAATAACTTTCTAAATTGTCGTGCAGTCGTGTTGATGGTGGATTTTCGTTTAAGGTTAAATTTGTAAAAACCGAAAAAAATCATGCGCTGACATCTTGTAAAAGATAAAGCCATTTATAAGTGTTGGATACTCCCTCACTTAATTCACCAAGAATGGAGCATGTAGCAACAATCCCATTCTCGTGAATACATAAAATTCCTCCGAGTTGGAGCATGTGGCAACAATCCCTTCCCGTGAATTTCATATCAGCCTTGTATTTCAAAGACTCATTATCGTGTGGCATGACGACCGAGTGTTACTCTTACAGAGTAACACGAACCTCCAAGCACTATAATGAAACCATGTACGAAATACCCGCACAGCCGACTTCGGTGTGTTATACTAGCCCGATTGAGCCCCTCTCGGTGTGTTATACTAGCCGATTGAGCATCCTGACCGACAGTATCAGTCCGGATATGATTCGATCGCATCATCCAACTCCATAAGCATGATTGGATGACCCCTGCATCAATTCCATCACCCACAAGGGTATGGAATACCCACGGCCGACCCCGCATGGTCGGTCATTGGCCTAGCTTGCCAAGAAACTGTTCATACCAAGCATTATGGACGGAAAACCCTAAATTAGGGTTTGCGGCATATTACATGTGTCGCAAAATGGGTCTCAACCATCCATCTTCGCAGGTATAGATGGAGGGTGTAGATGTAGACTCAAAGGGCCCAGAACATGTCAACACGATTACCGTGGGCTCCGCCTACACACTTGACCAATCGGTCAAGACCAACCACGCATGGTTGTAACAAATTCGTACGCCCAAACAAGGAGTGACGCACGGCTTTGAAAAGCCAAAATTAGGGTTTCAAGCCATCACGCGCGTCCATCTTCTCCTAGCACGAATGGAGGGTCACAGATTAGATTACAGTCCGGCCATACCAAAGATGACCACCGTGGGCCCATCTACCTCCTCATGTGTTCGGCCAAGGCATACCATGCCCGGCTATCCCAAATCGTCCACCCAAACTTGCGTGGTTACACTTCCCAAATTGCAAACCGATCTCGACCACTCAACTTCACCTGGACGATTTGAGTGGCTTAGATCACGTTTTCATGGGATAGTCGTATAGGTGTGAACACCAGCCTACCACCTACACGCTGGTATGATCGACCAAGACCGCCAAGATGGGTCGTCTTGAAACGCGTGCCCAAACTAGGGATGTCACGCGGTTTTCAACTCCTTTGCGGCAATGTATTTGCCAAGAAACCGATCTCAACCACTCAACTTTACCGGCCAAATTGAGTGGCCTAGATCGCGCCTTCATGGGGACAAAGTGAGGTATGGACGTGCACACCGGCATGCTGTCTACACACATGCCCTGAGGACTGGTCCTCTCCAAATCCCTTTCCATGCTCGGTTTCGACCAAGTCAAGAGTAATGCTTGCGCACCTCTTCAAAAAACCCTAATATTCATTAACTGGGGTCGCAGATGAGTGTCTCAAAGATCATCTCATCCGTCCAACTTCACCAGCTTGGTTATATAACCCTGGTCGGGAGTTATTTGGTTAGTGAGGCGTCATTACCCATCACTTTACCACACCATGATGCAGTACCTGCATAAAATACACACGGTACTTCACAAGTATCGACTTACCGAATAACGCAGATTATTCAATTCAAGATTACATGCTATCTTTCGGGATCCACGATCCACACATTCCGTAACATCAATCATGTCACAAACCGGGGGATACATACGGGGTATTGGTCTGGTGGTTTACAGCGTGCAGCGTGCAACGCGCCATCACAAGAACGTGTCAGGAAGTCATGGACGGTTAGAGATGAACAGGAGAAGTGGGCAAGACTGGTCGTGTGGCACCGACGCACAACTCCACAACTCCATCACTCCACTTCCTCCACTTCCCACGAGAGACGTGAATAAGGCTCAATGACTTGTATAAATAGGTTCTCCGCCCTATTTCAAACAACAACACAAGTCCAGACAAGACGGAAAACCAAGTGTTAATACAAAACGTATTCAAACACCCGTGAGCTTGCTTGCATCAATCATAAGCCCGCTCACCTTTCGTTACAAGTCATAAGCAAGCCAACATCTTCACAATCTCAACACCTTCTTCGCTTCCCCTCCCTAAGATCAACCCCATCTCCTTCACTTTGTGACCGAAACAAGTCCTGGAACGCCATTTCTTGGTTTAGGCCGGACTTGCATGCATTGATCTCTCGAATCTACAAGCACTCACCGCGCAGTGCATTTGTTTAAGGTTTAAATTCATTCCTCATCCACACCCCAAATTACCAAATTCTGCAGGAGTAGTTTTCACCCATAAACAATTGGCGACCACAGTGGGAGGTTAATCTCTCGGTTGTAAAGTCAATTTCTTCCAATCCGATTCAATTTTATCAATTTCAAAAAGGGTAGATCTTAGAATCAATTCAATCAATAATTCATTTCAAGATGGTGGAATTAAGGTCCTGGATCAAGCAATCAATTCTGATGGGGCTAGTGTGGATAACAATCCTGGTGTCGAAGTACCTGTCAGTGGAGCTACCGTAGCCAACACATCTCGAGGATCCGTTACCTCTATCACCAACACTAGCGGAGCAGGAGACATCCCCATAGGTGTAACGCCTCCCATCACTGTGAGCGCAGCAGCCGCAAATCCGGCATCTCCTCCAAGTGTAACACCTCCAGTGGTCACCCAGAGCAACAACTTTCACTCCCCATCGGGACGAGGAGCCGGAGGCACAAGAGGAGGACCACCGTCTATTACAGATGGCAGACTTGATGGAGAAACAGGAAGTTCTTGCTAAGACTCAAACAGATATGGCCGCAACTCGAAGGAGGTACTCACTTTCCTCAAGACCTTGATGAACGATTGCCTCGGGATTCACGTCAATCTTTGGAGCCAACAAGAGATGCCTTCAATTCACCCGAGCAGGCGTTTCCACTCGGATAGAAGCTCGTGTTGCTCCTGAATGTTCAAGAGAAAGGGACCAGCCACCCAACTTCATCACACGTGAGGATCTAGAACGACTCCTTCAAAGCCGAGGCAAAGGAAATCTGACGGATGCACACCAACACCAACCTCCATACCCTCAAGATATGCAACGAATCCCTCTTCCAAGAAGTTACACCTCTCCCCAGTTCTCCCTCTACGACAGATCTTGGTAATGCTCGTGAACATGTCTCTCGATTCTTGGAATCCTTGGGGGAACATGAATACAATCATGTTCTGCGCGGAAAGAATTCTCGAAATCACTTACGGGAGAGCGTACACATGGTACAACAACATCGCGCCTAACAAAGATATCCAATCGGAGCGAGATGGTGGGTGCTTTCTACCGAAAGTATTTCTTCGTGTCCGAACAAATCACCTTTTCGGATCTAGGAAGAATTCTTCAGCGGAACAACGAGCATCCTAACGACTTCATCAAAAGGTTCAGAACTCAAGCGCTGGATTGTCATGACCCGAACGTCACCGAACGACAATTGGTGGAGTTGTGCATCAACGGGATGATACCCATATACCGCGCTCGTTAGAGAATCGGGCTTTCAAACGTTCTCGAACTCCATGAAGCTGCCAAGCGTTCAAAGAACAACTCGCACCAAACATTGCTAGAAAGAACCAGAGTCATTCGAAGTGAAGATTCACGTGAAAGTCGAGGGAGCAGGCGCCTCACGAACAAGCAATACAACACTGGTCCTTCCGTGAGTGTAGTGGGCGGAGGAGAGAAAAGGAAAGCTCCAGTGACGGAACAACAAACCAAGCGGACATCCCCGGCACACAAGACTTCGTCTCGAAAAGGAGCAGACAAAACTCCTGCACAAAACACTAAAGACACGGGTTTTCCTTTTCCCATGAATGAAGTGATAGAGCTCTTAGAAGCGTGGATCCAAGACGACGCCGTAAAGCTGCCCCCTATCAGATGTCCTCCAACCGAGGAAGAAATAGTAGATCCTAGATATTGTTGGTACCACATGTTCGTCCATCATCCGACCAAAGATTGCAACAGGTTGAAACAAATATTCAGGGAAAAGGTAGAGACAGGGGAACTCCATCTTGGAAACGAAGGTGTTCATAGAGACCCTCTACCTATCAGGAACTGCATGATTTCTGGGGATTCTGTTCGCAAGACCGTACAATCTATGATTAAGCACATATGTGAAATCTTGTACTTCTCCAAAGGACAGCGTCAAGACATATTTGCGGCCCTCAACCACGTTGTGTCAGGAAGGCGTTTGCATCCATGTGAGCAGTCCAGAACCCCAGTCTTTCCTGAAAGACATGAGCAATGGAAACTGGGGACTCCTAACCGTCACTTGTTTGAGAAACGTTGAATTCGATTAGCGTGTTGATTGATACGGCTTCCAAATTTAACATCATTACTGTCAAGACCTTGAGAGCGGCAAAGATTTCGAACAGAAGCTACTCGTCACCCGATTTGTGGTTAAAGATTCAGCAGGATAGCCTAGAGATGCATACGGATATATTGATTTGGAAGTAAAATTGGGTGATGCCTCGACACAAGCAAAGTTCTACATAGTCAAAGATCACCCCGACTACGACATGATCCTGGGACGCCCTTGGATGCACGAAAACAAAGCAATACTAGGAGTCTGTCCTCTGCCGGTTTCGATACCTGAAAGAATCTCCAACACGCCTTCTGGACCTCCTGATGGTTGTCTATTGCCGCACCAGCAACTTACCAATGTGACACAACTTCCTGGGAGAAAGCTCACAAGATACGTTGGAAAGTTCCGATCTCAAGTAAGTCTCGCCACGCAACTCTCTTTGCAACCTACCGCCCCTCATTCCGACAAGTCCCGGGGACCGGCTCCAATCAACAAACCAACCAAGTTGTGGAAAAATTGAGTGATAAGCTAAGAGATGTGAATGGGAGGCCGGCCCTTTCAAGCGTTTCTTATGAGAGTGATATTAATTTTTATCAAGAGTCCACACGTGGAGGCATTTTATTTAGGAAGGGAAGCTATTTTGGTCAAAGACATATGGATAAGGCCAAGGTCCAAGTATTCTGAAGTTGGAGAGGTTTTGTGGGTACACTGGTAAACCCACGACCAAACCCGTTTGGAATTGGAGACCAGGTTTGGGGGTATTTGTGACGCATATTTACACAAGGCGACTACGTTCAATGTTGGGAGCGTGACGGTGAAGATGACCACTCCACCCGACTCACCTACCGAAAGAGAAGATGAACCATACATCGAACACCGATGTACACCGCTCAATACCAGTAAGCCTAACCCTAAACTCAGCAGATGTTATCCTCCCGACACACAACCACACCAGCTCTAAGCGGCTACTACAAGCTCATCAACGCCGATAAACTAGAGGGCATAAAAATTCACTCACAATGGCTCAAACCCTACCGAACTTAAGATATCTCGGGGTTGCTAGGAGAAACCCACTTTCCAAAGATTCTCCACACTTTAAAACATCTGCATTATCATCTGTTGTGCTATTTTTCCAAGCGTGTTTCCTTTTACAATTTCATGTCATACTTGTAATTCCTCCTCATCAAGAAAATGATTGCAATACTTGCATTCATAGTTAGGGTTCCAATTTTCAATCCTCAATTTAATTGAAGTATTATTTCCATCCGAGAACCTCTCTACCCCTAAAAACACAAAGCCCTGAGTTGGCCTAAATCAACACACTATTGCAAGAAGGGAAACCCTAAGCAAGTATCTCATGGGAAGAAGGAAACAGAACGTGTGCACAAAAAGGAAAACGATTTGAGCTATCTGCCCCAGCAAAGCCAGGAAGATCTTGCATCAGGAGCACGGGTCCGTAAATGTTCCATCATGATAATTACTTCTTTTATCACAAAGAATCACGTGTGAAGGAACACCCTTGTGCTCGAGAAGATTCGATTTGCAGTTTTGGCAAAGGATTATAAAAAAAAAAAACCTTTATTTAAACAATCAAATGGAAGAAAGACCTTGAACTAAGCTGCCACTGAGTACAAGGAAGATGTTCGAGTGTACAGAATATACTTGGAAAGAAGAAAAAACAAGAGATTTCAGTCGTCAAGAGGGTCGGTCTCGCCTACATCACCGTCATCTCCATCACCTGTTGATGCTCCCCTCTCTGGATCTCCCTCAGTTTCTGCATCAGACCTCTCCGCAGCAGCAGTGCACTCCATCCCAACATCACGGCGGGAGCATTAAAAGCGCATCAACATTAGGAGCCGTACCAATTGCTTTGGTGTTCGGGTTCCTCTCGTGTCGGAGTCAAGAATTATCACGCCGTCCCGAACAGGGTAATCACACTTGCCTTCATTCGGAGGTCGTTCATGCTCAACTCTCCGCCTCTTCAACCCTTGTTGCAAATCTCTCTCGCCTTGCGCTTACTAGTGTCTGCAGCGTTTCCTCGCGCCTCCACCGCTCCTCCATGTCAATCGCGGTTGAAAGTGCACAGACACGTCCTCTTGCAATACGAAGGTGTGAAATGGACATCCTCGTATAGCATGACCGACTTCGCGAAGCGAAGATCGATCTTAGCCATTACATCTTCGTGTGCACGGTTTTCGGTCTTGTCAACTTCGAAACTTCTTTCGGGGAAGCAACAGAATGATCGTCAGCCGCTTCCATGGTAAACTGCAAAGGAGGGGAGGTTATGAGCGCACAAAAAAAAATCATCAAAAATCAAATCAATCGATCAGTCAATCAGAAGATCATAACAATACCTGAGATATAGAATAAACTACCACGTGAGACGATTCTTTATAATCTCACAAGTCGACAGAATCCCAGAAGGAAAAGAAGTCTTTACTTGCCACCTTTGAAGGTCGCTAATTTGGGATAACAATCAACGAGGCTTATCGGATATACCCGAGAAAGCCGTGTATGATGAAGGAAGTACACTGAAGAAGCGGCCGAGCTCAAATATGTACAAGAGGAACCAAAGCGACTCACCGGATCAAGTCCTGTTTCCTTTGCATCCTTAATCGAACCAAGCAGTTCTGTGGCAACGCCCGACTATCAAAGTAAAAATATGTATCTACTTTAGCCTGGTCATTTCAAAAGACATATGTACGTCACCATCTCATGCCTACCACACAATAGTGTAACCATTATGTGCTAGGCAGGGGACTTAATGTTGATGGTGGATTTTCGTTTAAGGTTAAATTTGTAAAAACCGAAAAAATTATGCGCTGACATCTTGTAAAAGATAAAGCCATTTATAAGTGTTGGATACTCCCTCACTTAATTCACCAAGAATGGAGCATGTAGCAACAATCCCATTTCGTGAATACATGAAATTCCTCCAGGTTGGAGCATGTGGCAACAATCCCTTCCTCTGTGAATTTCATATCACCTTGTATTTCCAAAGACTCATTATCGGTGTGGCATGACGACCGAGTGTTACTCTTCAGAAAGTAACACGAACCTCCAAGCACTATAATGAAACCATGTACAAAATACCCGCACAGCCGACTCTCGGTGTGTTATACTAGCCCGATTGAGCCCCTCTCGGTGTGTTATACTAGCCCGATTGAGCATCCGGACCGACCGTGATCGGTCCGGGATATGATTCGATCGCAGATCATCCAACTCCATAAGCATGATTGGATGACCCCGCATCAATTCCATCACCCCCAAGCGGGTATGGAATACCCACGGCCGACCCGCATGGTCGGTCATTGGCCTAGCTTGCCAAGAAACCGTTCATACCAAGCATTATGGACTGGAAAACCCTAAATTAGGGTTTGCGGCATATTACATGTGTCGCAAAGCAGTCTCAACCATCCATCTTCGCATGTATAGATGGAGGGTGTAGATGTAGACTCAAAGGGCCCAGAGCATGTCAACACGATCACCGCGGGCTCCGCCTACACACTTGACCAATCGGTCAAGACCAACCACGCATGGTTGTAACAAATTCGTACGCCCAAACAAGGAGTGACGCACGGCTTTGAAAAGCCAAAATTAGGGTTTCAAGCCATCACGCGCGTCCATCTTCTCCCAAGCACGAGTGGAGGGTCACAGATTAGATTAGCGAGTCCTGGTCATACCAAAGATGACCACCGTGGGCCCATCTACCTCCTCATGTGTTCGGCCAAGGCATACCATGCCTGGCTATCCCAAACCGTCCACCCAAACTTGCGTGGTTACACTTCCCAAATTGCAAACTGATCTCGACCACTCAACTTCACCGGACGATTTGAGTGGCTTAGATCACGTTTTCATGGGATAGTCAGGTATAGGTGTGAACACCAGCCTACCACCTACACGCTGGTATGATCGACCAAGACCGACCAAGATGGGTCGTCTTGAAACGCGTGCCCAAACTAGGGATGTCACGCGGTTTCCAACTCCTTTGCGGCAATGGATTTCTGCCAGCAAACCGATCTCAACCACTCAACTTTACTACTGGTCAAATTGAGTGGCCTAGATCGCGCATTCATGGGACAAGTGAGGTATGGACGTGCACACGGCATCTTTGTCTACACACATGCCCTGGGACGGTCCTCTCCAAATCCCTTTCCATGCTCGGTTTCGACCAAGCTGAAGAGTAATGCTTGCGCACCTCTTCAAAAAACCTTAATATTCATTAACTGGCCGCAGATGAGTGTCTCAAAGATCATCTCATCCGTCCAACTTCACTGACTTGGTTATATAACCCACGGTCGGGAGTTATTTGGTTAGTGAGGCGTCATTACCCATCACTTTACCACACCATGATGCAAGACTCCGCATAAAATACACACGGTACTTCACAAGTATCGACTTCATCGAATAACGCAGTTATTCAATTCAAAGATTACATGCTATCTTTCGTGGATCCACGATCCACACATTCCAGACATCAATCGTGTCACAAACCGGGGATACATATCGGGGGTATTGGTGCAGCGGTTTACGGCGTGCGGCGTGTGCAACGCGCCATCACAAGAACGTGTCGAGGAAGTCATGGACGGTTAGAGATGAACATGAGAAGTGGGCAAGACTGGTCGTGTGGCACCGACGCACAACTCCACAACTCCATCACTCCACTTCCTCCACTTCCCACGAGAGACGTGAATAAGGCTCAATGACTTGTATAAATAGGTTCTCCGCCCTATTTCAAACAACAACACAAGTCCAGACAAGACAGAAAACCAAGTGTTAATACAAAACGTATTCAAACACCCAGAGCTTGCTTGCATCAATCATAAGCCTGCTCACCTTTCTGTTACAAGTCATAAGCAAGCCAACATCTTCACAATCTCAACACCTTCTTCGCTTCCCTCCCTAAGATCAACCCCATCGCCTTCGCTTTGTGACCGAAACAAGTCTGGAACGGCCATTTCTTGGTTTAGGCCGTACTTGCACAGATTGATCTCTCGAATCTACAAGCACTCACCGCGCAGTGCATTTGTTTAAGGTTTAAATTCATTCCTCATCCACACCCAAAATTACCAAATTCTGCAGGAGTAGTTTTCACCCATAAACAAGTCGTATCAACACTACAATTCTCAGTTTTTGTATCCGAAGAACAAGTCTTAGTTACAGCTTTAAGGGTAATACCCTCTTCATTCTTGAATTGGTATTCAAGGTCAAAGATCTTTAATTTACCAACTAGAGCACTTCTAGATAGTGTGGAAAGATCATTTGCTTCCATGATGGCATGCTTTTTAGATTCGTATCTTGGTGGTAAAGACCTTAGAGTTTTACACACAATATCTTTATCTGAAATAGTTTTTCCTAAAGCGTAAAAGGCATTCACTATTTCAGAAAGTTTTTGATCAAACTCATCAAAGGTATCGTCTTCATCCATACGAAGGTTTTCCCATTTAGAAGATAGGGTTTGAAGCCTAGCTTCTTTTTCAGATGCATTCCCTTCAAATACGATATTAAGAATATCACAAGCCTCCTTTAATGTTTTACACCTGGTTACATGATGATGGAGGTCTCGAGTTACAGCATGGATAATAGCGTTCAATCCATAGGAATTTTGCTTCGAAAGCAATTTTTCTTCATTATTGAATTCATTCAATTCATTTAGTCTAAACTCAGTGGTTGAGTTGTTGACCAGTACTTTTGGGTGTTCATACCCATCAATAACTAAAACCCAAGTGTTAAAGTCGTGAGATTGAAGAAAAGATTGCATAGTCATTTTCCACCATAGATAGTTTGAGCCATCAAACCCTGGAGGTACATTAACTGAATCAACCATTTGATTCAAAACTTATAGGTTGGATCATCCCAAACACAGATTGTTAGATCTTTTCGTGTTTGCCTGCTCTGATACCAATTGAAAAGACGAGGGTACCCAAATACACCACAATCTTTTATTTTGATCACAACCTATACAAGACCCACTTTGTATAAACCTCTTGGAGCATAATGCGTGTCGTAACCACAACAAATTAATCAAGATATTTCCCACTAATTAAATAAATAATATAGCGGTAGTAAGGATCGTTCCCACAGAGAGCTGTGTAATTGATATGTATTTGGTTCAACAAAATAATAAAAGACAAGGGGGATTGTTTGATTAAAGTAAAATAGAAAGAATAACAAATAAAAGAAAGAGATGATCAAGGAATCCTTCGCCGTTACCAAGCGATAACTGGATTAGTATACTTATCTATCTTCATTAGAACCAGTCATCACCAACCGCAGGATTGCAGGTACGCTTAGCTATCCCCAAAACTCCTCGTATCACCGGATAACAGGTACGCTTACAAGGTGTAACTCAACCGAACGCTTAGGCTTTGTGAATTTAGGTTTGATCCCAGCAGTTAAACTCAGTACGCTCGGTTCACTTACTGGTGTTGTCTTCACACATGATTGCTTCACAGAATCCCTCTGCAAGGTCTGACGTTCTCTACTTGTGTAGGATATGCACGATAATTACGGATCGCTCCAAATCTCCACTAGCAATAGAACAATCAATAGACTAATCTAGTATGCATCCCAAATAAATCTAGGAATCACTCATAAACCCTAGATACTGTAAAGACAAACGATGATGATAAAAACTCCGAATAGATTTATATAACTAAAAAAGCTTCACGCTAGCACATTGAATTCATCCTTAATCAATGGAAATTAGTTACACATGAGTTTACTAAAACCCATGAAAAATATATGAAATATGAGAAGAAAATACGTTACAAAATACCAAGGTTTCCCCCTAAGGGGTAAACCCTAATTCTTGCTCCTAGCTTCTTCTCTTCTTTTGATGTAAAACACCTCTTTTCTCTTTCAGGAATTCTGTCGAACAAGTTGTGTGTATGAACTCGGGTTGAGGAGATGAGTTCTGCTGTCTATTCGACCCTCTATTTATAGCTTTTTGTAGCTGAAATTTTGAATCTGATAAACACCCAGCTCTCCCTAGCCGACTCAAACCCTAAACTCGTGTTTATCATCCACCGTTCATCTTCAAAATCAACGGCAAAAGTCTCACAGTGACTGTGTAACACCCGATTTTCGGGCCCGGATCCTGCCCGGAAACCCGAAGTGCTACGTCGATACCATAGCCGAAGCCCGGCTACTAAGCCCAAGCTCTTTAAGTAATTCATTTGGGCTAATTTAATTTATGCACAAATTAATATTTTTATCGCAGCGGAATACTTAGAAAATTATTTAGCAAAATCTAACCGTTGATTTAGCCTAATTTTAAATCCACCGGAAACAAAACACATTTTGGTTCACAAATAAAAATATCAATACCGTTCATGTTTTATGATTTAATTAATAAGTAACTATTACAACACCAAATTGTACAACTGAAAACAGACCTAGGTAGATTCCTAGAATTTTTAAGGATTCATACGAGTTCCAAAATTTATGATAATTATACGGATACAATACTGATTGAAACTATTATTATATATCAATTTTTCATAATTTTTAGATTAGGTTTAATTGCCTAAGACCACGGTCAAACATATAGTTGACTAGCACTGCATAAATTCAAAACTGTGACACTCTGTTTTAGAAAAAATATATTAAATCGCGCACAAATCAAAATTGGATGAGTCCTGTCATTTTAGAAAGATAAAACATAGATGATGATTTCCTATGTGGACACTAAGATCTAAAAACCAATATATCATAGCTCTTAATTAGGATTTTTATAAGACATTTAAAACAGTCAGATATTTTTCTGGATTTAACACTCGTATAAAGGATTATTGTAAAAATAGTTATACAACTCAGAAAATTCTATAAATTTTATCAAATGTCCCTTAAGATGTTTTACACTTATTACAAAAATAATCACATCTAAACATATTGATAATTTAAAAAAGAAGATCAGTCAACTAAACATCATACAATATTTTTACAGCATTCAAACTAAGATTAATTACATCTTAAAATAGAATTTTAGGCATAAATGTTCACTTTAGACATCTCTAATCATTCCCTAGGCTCCAAGTTGATCAACTCCCTTGTCACGCATCAAATCTGGAATTTTTGTCATAATACGACGTGAGTTGTGACACCGATGAGGCAAAGAAGCAACAAAACGTTTTATGCAATATTTTTCAATTCATTTAAAAACATCTAACATGATTAACAACACCGCAAACACATGGAAACACCTCATCCATAAACAACAATAAATTCAATCAATCCGCTCGCCTTGGAGCCCCACGTGGGTTTAGGGAACCAAAACCGTTCCCAAGGATATCTCGTATCCCATCAAAGTTGTTTTTAAGAATCACAATCTATGGACCGCAGCCCAACATTTATAATCATACTCACAACATCGATTATCATTCATATATTAATGAAAACTTGCAAAATAAATTTAATTAAAATAAACTTAAATAAAAAGAAGGTTTTTGATTGTGTTGCGCCTACCTCAATCGCTAGCAAATAATCCTAAAGAAGAACAATGGCAAGTGAAGCGATTGTGTGCTTCAACTACTGACCGCATGGAAGGTATATGAGTCTCGATTTGCAAAGGATATAAATAATATAAAAGTAGTAACTTCTCTGCTATCAATTTTCTAAGCGGCTAACCTAAAAGAGTTTTGAGATTTATATTATATGACCGGATGCCCTAGTCCTTCTCTCCTAATCCAGGTCAAACTAATTTAAGCATATCACAATATTATCTCCAAGTAACAAACAAGGAAACAAAATAATTCCCTAGCCAAATAATCCATAAGTGTTATAGAATTTACATTGTAACTCAATCAAAATTAAACGTACTTAGACAGTCCAAATCCAATAGCAATTCGACACGCCACAAGGTGATAAATGCTAACCAATTAAATCATGACACGTATAAGCTGATAAATGAAAATGGCAACTAATGGAAATATTTCACCCACTACGTTTTATTTGATCATCCCACCAGTGATCCCCACGTGACTGCTTCCATGGTTAGCTAAATCATTTTCCTCCTTTCCGGCACTAAGGCAATCTCTTAATTAATGTAAATTAAGTCTAGCAATTATTATGCAATTTAACAAATGATAATATAATCATTAATCTAAGTTACTTCCGGTAATGTTCACTGGCTTGCATTCGTTCCACCATATCTAAGTCAAAGAAAATCTGCCACTCATTTGAATGAAGACAACTAACCAAAATGCTTAACAATTAAAAATTGTTCTACTTTCGTTCCACCTCATAGGACGATAAATGTCTATTATCCGTGCTTTACTAAAATGAGTTAACTTGCAACTTCTAAAGTATCAGCCTATTTTACTGATCAAAATTAATACATGAGCCTAAATTAACCACTTGATGGATCATTCTGGAAGAAAATTACTAGAATATCCTTCTAAAGCGAAAAGAACATTTTACCCTCCAAAGTAAAATGACATAAATGCCCCTATGAATTGGGACGGATATTACAACCTCACACACTTCAAGAAATTTAGTCCCTAAATTTAAGGCAACATAGTGACAAAATAATTCAAGCTAAAATAAAAACACACGACCAATTTTTTTTTTTCCAAACACAATTAACATTTATTATTGTTTGCACAACAACTAGCTCCGAAAGGATCTAATTGCTGCTCTGATACCAAATTGTAACACCCCGATTTTCGGGCCCGGATCCTGCCCGGAAACCCGAAGTGCTACGTCGATACCATAGCCGGCTTAGGCTACTAAGCCCAAGCTCTTTAAGTAATTCATTTGGGCTAATTTAATTTATGCACAAATTAATATTTTTATCGCATGGAATACTTAGAAATTCATTTAGGAAAATCTAACCGTTGATTTAGCCTAATTTTAAATCCACCTGAAACAAAACACATTTTGGTTCACAAATAAAAATATCAATACCGTTCATGTTTTATGATTTAATTAATAAGTAACTATTACAACACCAAATTGTACAACTGAAAACAGGACCTAGGTAGATTCTAGAATTTTTAAGGATTCATACGAGTTCCAAAATTTATGATAATTATACGGATACAATACTTGATTGAAACTATTATTATATATCAATTTTTCATAATTTTTAGATTAGGTTTAATTGCCTAAGACCACGGTCAAACATATAGTTGACTAGCACTGCATAAATTCAAAACTGTGACACTCTGTTTTAGAAAAATATATTAAATCGCGCACAAATCAAAATTGGATGAGTCCTGTCATTTTAGAAAGATAAAACATAGATGATGATTTCCTATGTGGACACTAAGATCTAAAAACCAATATATCATAGCTCTTAATTAGGATTTTTATAAGACATTTAAAACAGTCAGGATATTTTCTGGATTTAACACTCGTATAAAGGATTATTGTAAAAATAGTTATACAACTCAGAAAATTCTATAAATTTTATCAAATGTCCCTTAAGATGTTTTACACTTATTACAAAAATAATCACATCTAAACATATTGATAATTTAAAAAGAAGATCAGTCAACTAAACATCATACAATATTTTTACAGCATTCAAACTAAGATTAATTACATCTTAAAATAGAATTTTAGGCATAAATGTTCACTTTAGACATCTCTAATCATTCCCTAGGCTCCAAGTTGATCAACTCCTTGTCACGCATCAAATCTGGAATTTTTGTCATAATACGACGTGAGTTGTGTTTGAAGAGGGCAAAGAAGCAACAAAACGTTTTATGCAATATTTTTCAATTCATTTTAAAAACATCTAACATGATTAACAACACCGCAAACACATGGAAACACCTCATCCATAAACAACAATAAATTCAATCAATCCGCTCGCTTGAGGAGCCCCACGTGGGTTTAGGGAACCAAAACCGTTCCCAAGGATATCTCGTATCCCATCAAAGTTGTTTTTAAGAATCACAATCTATGGACCGCAGCCCAACATTTATAATCATACTCACAACATCGATTATCATTCATATATTAATGAAAACTTGCAAAATAAATTTAATTAAAATAAACTTAAATAAAAAGAAGGTTTTTGATTGTGTTGCGCCTACCTCAATCGCTAGCAAATAATCCTAAAGAAGAACAATGGCAAGTGAACTGATTGTGTGCTTCAACTACAGCCGCATGGAAGGTATATGAGTCTCGATTTGCAAAGGATATAAAGAATAGAAAAGGAGTAACTTCTCTGCTATCAATTTTCTAAGCGGCTAACCTAAAAGAGTTTTGAGATTTATATTATATGACCGGATGCCCTAGTCCTTCTCTCCTAATCCCGGTCAAACTAATTTAAGCATATCACAATATTATCTCCAGTAACAAACAAGGAAACAAAATAATTCCCTAGCCAAATAATCCGCAAGCTGTTATAGAATTTCTGTTCGTAACTCAATCAAAATTAAACGTACTTAGACAGTCCAAATCCAATAGCAATTCGACACGCCACAAGGTGATAAATGCTAACCAATTAAATCATGACACGTATAAGCTGATAAATGAAAATGGCAACTAATGGAAATATTTCACCCACTACGTTTTATTTGATCATCCCACCAGGTGATCCCCACGTGACCTGCTTCCATGGTTAGCTAAATCTGTTTTCCTCCTTTCCTGGCACTAAGGCAATCTCTTAATTAATGTAAATTAAGTCTAGCAATTATTATGCAATTTAACAAATGATAATATAATCATTAATCTAAGTTACTTCCGGTAATGTTCACTGGCTTGCATTCGTTCCACCATATCTAAGTCAAAGAAAATCGCCACTCATTTGAATGAAGACAACTAACCAAAATGCTTAACAATTAAAAATTGTTCTACTTTCTGATTCCACCTCATAGGACGATAAATGTCTATTATCCGTGCTTTACTAAAATGAGTTAACTTGCAACTTCTAAAGTATCAGCCTATTTTACTGATCAAAATTAATACATGAGCCTAAATTAACCACTTGATGGATCATTCTGGAAGAAAATTACTAGAATATCCTTCTAAAGCGAAAAGAACATTTTACCCTCCAAAGTAAAATGACATAAATGCCCCTATGAATTGGGACGGATATTACAACCTCACACACTTCAAGAAATTTAGTCCCTAAATTTAAGGCAACATAGTGACGAAATAATTCAAGCTAAAATAAAAACACACGACCATTTTTTTTTTTCCAAACACAATTAACATTTATTATTGTTTGCACAACAACTAGCTCCGAAAGGATCTAATCGCTGCTCTGATACCAAATTGTAACACCCCGATTTTCGGGCCCGGATCCTGCCGGATCAATGCCCGAAAACCCGAAGTGCTACGTCGATACCATAGCCGAAGCCCGGCTACTAAGCCCAAGCTCTTTAAGTAATTCATTTGGGCTAATTTAATTTATGCACAAATTAATATTTTTATCTAAATGGAATACTTAGAAAATTATTTAGCAAAATCTAACCGTTGATTTAGCCTAGTTTTAAATCCACCGGAAACAAAACACATTTTGGTTCACAAATAAAAATATCAATACCGTTCATGTTTTATGATTTAATTAATAAGTAACTATTACAACACCAAATTGTACAACTGAAAACAGACCTAGGTAGATTCCTAGAATTTTTAAGGATTCATACGAGTTCCAAAATTTATGATAATTATACGGATACAATACTGATTGAAACTATTATTATATATCAATTTTTCATAATTTTTAGATTAGGTTTAATTGCCTAAGACCACGGTCAAACATATAGTTGACTAGCACCGCATAAATTCAAAACTGTGACACTCTGTTTTAGAAAAAATATATTAAATCGCGCACAAATCAAAATTGGATGAGTCCTGTCATTTTAGAAAGATAAAACATAGATGATGATTTCCTATGTGGACACTAAGATCTAAAAACCAATATATCATAGCTCTTAATTAGGATTTTTATAAGACATTTAAAACAGTCAGATATTTTCTGGATTTAACACTCGTATAAAGGATTATTGTAAAAATAGTTATACAACTCAGAAAATTCTATAAATTTTATCAAATGTCCCTTAAGATGTTTTACACTTATTACAAAAATAATCACATCTAAACATATTGATAATTTAAAAAGAAGATCAGTCAACTAAACATCATACAATATTTTTACAGCATTCAAACTAAGATTAATTACATCTTAAAATAGAATTTTAGGCATAAATGTTCACTTTAGACATCTCTAATCATTCCCTAGGCTCCAAGTTGATCAACTCCCTTGTCACGCATCAAATCTGGAATTTTTGTCATAATACGACGTGAGTTGTGACACCCAGTAGGCAAAGAAGCAACAAAACGTTTTATGCAATATTTTTCAATTCATTTTAAAAACATCTAACATGATTAACAACACCGCAAACACATGGAAACACCTCATCCATAAACAACAATAAATTCAATCAATCCGCTCGCCCCAGGGAGCCCCACGTGGGTTTAGGGAACCAAAACCGTTCCCAAGGATATCTCGTATCCCATCAAAGTTGTTTTTAAGAATCACAATCTATGGACCGCAGCCCAACATTTATAATCATACTCACAACATCGATTATCATTCATATATTAATGAAAACTTGCAAAATAAATTTAATTAAAATAAACTTAAATAAAAAAGAAGGTTTTGATTGTGTTGCGCCTACCTCAATCGCTAGCAAATAATCCTAAAGAAGAACAATGGCAAGTGAACTGATTGTGTGCTTCAACTACAGCCGCATGGAAGGTATATGAGTCTCGATTTGCAAAGGATATAAAGAATAGAAAAGGAGTAACTTCTCTGCTATCAATTTTCTAAGCGGCTAACCTAAAAGAGTTTTGAGATTTATATTATATGACCGGATGCCCTAGTCCTTCTCTCCTAATCCCGGTCAAACTAATTTAAGCATATCACAATATTATCTCCAGTAACAAACAAGGAAACAAAATAATTCCCTAGCCAAATAATCCTAATTTGTTATAGAATTTACATTCGTAACTCAATCAAAATTAAACGTACTTAGACAGTCCAAATCCAATAGCAATTCGACACGCCACAAGGTGATAAATGCTAACCAATTAAATCATGACACGTATAAGCTGATAAATGAAAATGGCAACTAATGGAAATATTTCACCCACTACGTTTTATTTGATCATCCCACCGGTGATCCCCCACGTGACCGCTTCCATGGTTAGCTAAATCTGTTTTCCTCCTTTCCGGCACTAAGGCAATCTCTTAATTAATGTAAATTAAGTCTAGCAATTATTATGCAATTTAACAAATGATAATATAATCATTAATCTAAGTTACTTAGGTAATGTTCAATTGGCTTGCATTCGTTCCACCATATCTAAGTCAAAGAAAATCTGCCACTCATTTTGAATGAAGACAACTAACCAAAATGCTTAACAATTAAAAATTGTTCTACTTTCGTTCCACCTCATAGGACGATAAATGTCTATTATCCGTGCTTTACTAAAATGAGTTAACTTGCAACTTCTAAAGTATCAGCCTATTTTACTGATCAAAATTAATACATGAGCCTAAATTAACCACTTGATGGATCATTCTGGAAGAAAATTACTAGAATATCCTTCTAAAGCGAAAACAACATTTTACCCTCCAAAGTAAAATGACATAAATGCCCCTATGAATTGGGACGGATATTACAGATTGTTTTGCAAAGAAAACTTATCAAAACTCGAATTCTCGCCCAAGCTTTGACTTCTAAATATTACCCAATCTTCACCAAATACAGTAGCAATGATTCCTTGTTTATCCGATCTCCGTAACCACCGCCTAATCATCTCCATCCAACCTATTCAATCAACGACAAAGAATATCAGTTCCGAGCAGATTTCTCTCTCAAGTTTCGAGAGACTACACCTCCTCGAACTCCCTATTTTATCTATAACCACTCTTCCAATCAAACTAGGATTCCAAAGTCACAATCCCAGTCATTTGCTATCCACCAGAACCAATGGCAGAAGCCATCTTGCTTCACCTGATATCGAGCCCAACACCAGCTCAACCTAAACTCGAACTCAACACTTCTTCCTCGTCACTGCCAGCATCACCAGTAGTCATCCGCAAACCACCTCTCGAGCTCCATCATTACCATCGAGTTCTTTTTAACTATCACAGACGACCAGCTCCATTACTGGTTCTCACAATCAACAACGGCAGCAACTCAGACTCGCGCCATCTCCTCATTACTGCCAATGGTAGCAGCACCACTTCTTTTCTTCATAGTTGAGACATAATTTAAACCCATCACCAATGACTACGGACCAACGATGGCAGCAACGTTCACTGCCAGGCTTGAGGTCTTGTTCTCTACTCGTCTTCCATCATCTGATGCTTCATCCATTCTCGAACTAACAAGCAAAGATTCGAACCACAACATATATAACCCCCTTCACAGCATGGCAGCAACATCATTAATTACCGGCATTCACAGTAAATCACCGATCAAACCTCACTGCCAGTCATTGTCTTCTTTTCAAACTCCGAGCTATGGACAACTCGAGTTCCTCTCTGCCAGTCGAACTCGAGTTCTTCTCTGTCAATGGACAACTCCATCTAATCATCATTCCTTTGCTTCTCGAGTTCGAATTCAATGTCAGCAACCATCATTCTTCATCTCTCGGACTTACCTAGCAACAAAATCCAGTTCTCCATACCACATTTCATTGATCTCCGTCGACTGCCAATGGCAGTTACCTGATCCAGTTTCTTGAAGTAGTCGCCTGGATTATAACTTGATGAGGAAGAATATGATGGTGACAGCCCTGAGTAATAAGGACGGGTGCCCTTATAAATTCTGTGCGTAAACAATTTCGCAACTTTGCTTTTCTTCAATCGCCCGTAACTTCTTCATACGACATCGGATTGACCTCGTTCTTTCGCCATTGCCTTCGTGTTTTCGTCCTCTTAGAGTTAATATCAAGGACTCCTAGGTATGAACGAGCTCTACTTGGTCTTTGGCTCTTCTCCACATGTATCTAACTTTTTTTATTGCACAATTACGTGCAAATTCACTTCTTTTGGACGATTCACCTAGCAAAACATAAATAAAAGAAAACAAGAGTAATATACAATAATTCGCAAGAATATATAGCAATTACTAGCATGGATTTGACACTAAATATATGCAAAATATGCACTTAACAAATTCCCCCACACTTGGCTTTTGCTAGTCCTCGAGCAAACTATCTAAAATACAACAACTCCATGTCGTTGAGGATACGGTTGCACTTAGCATGTGCAACAGGCCTTTAAACCCCTAGGTGTCCCTAGTGGACGAGTTATAGTCTCGTGAGGGTTTACAATAGGTATACCCACAAAACCTGCTCCAACTTCAAAGCGTTCCAGCTTCCCAAGCATCCAAAGAGCTATGAGGACATAGAGTTTCTGCATGCTAGTAATAAGAAGTTAGAAATACCAAAGAACATATTCTCATTCTTAAATGTTGAGTGAGAAATAACCACACCATAATGAGAGATTGCGTGTTTGAGAGCGATCAATAAGCATTTCGCCTCGACTTCTGCCTCACTTAAAAGGATTTTATGATAATTGCACTCAATAAGATGGCTTTTTATGGGTCTCACATGTGTGCAGGTAGGAATGAAGAGAGAAATCCTACACACGTTGAATGGTGGGAAGGAAACCTTCCGAATTATTTCTGGAGACTCCACAAAATCGTGGAAAACAAAAATATTTTTCTGATGATCTTTAAGAAAGGAAATCAACCACTATAGCAAGGATGGGAGTACTTACCACCTTCACATCTGATCGGCAGTGATGAAAGCACCGCTCTCACAGCATCCAATAGAAACGTCTTCCTTCGGCTCGCCTTCTTCATCTTCTTGGTATTCGCCTTCGGTCTTCAATTGTTGATGATAAACTCTTGAACTTCGTAGATCCTTGACAATTTGTAACTCTTTTCCTCTATTTCCTTGTTGCTTGAAACTTCTTTATATATTTTTCTTCCATATGGTCTTATTGAACAAATAACAACCTAATTGCAAATCTTTTTGTATATTCTCTTTTTTTTTTTTTGATAAAAAGATAGCAACTACAAAAATTATAACGAAATTAAAATTAACATGGCCATGAAAGAAGTACTTTACCACTTTGTTCTTCACAACTTATATTGTCTTCGTATCATAAACTTCAATAACTCTCATCTTTTGATTTTCTTCGCTCTTGTAAATAAGTCTTCAACTTGTATATAAAAATCTGCTCATTGTATGTTGCTTTACTTGTATATGAAATTTTCTCTTTCTTGTATTGTTGCTTGTAAACCTCAAATGTCTTCAACTTTCCTTGTAGATTTTGATGTCGCTCCGCATGTTGATGATGATGTGTTTCTATGGACCTGTTGCTGGCGAGAGAGAGAATGGTGCTGCAAATCAAACTACAAGAAGGTGGTTTTCATCTATAGACGCCACCCTCATGATTGACAAAATTAGCACTCAAGAGATCAAAAATAGTGCTTCTATTGGTGGGAGGTTGGGTAGCTCACCATTCTACCCGGAATTAACGTACGGTGACACACACTCAAAAGAAATCTCTTTAGTCAGCTACAAAGAAAATTTGGTTTGGTGCCTCTGTTGATTTGAAAATAGGTAGTCTCCACTAATGATTGATCAGCAACTCTAATAATGCATTTCTCCCTGCTCCTAATTTGCATCACCGGCATGATTAAATCCATTATTTAACACTCTAACAAGCAAGAAATCCGAACGTAGTTCCCTAACACTTACAAGTTCAGTTATGGATTACGAATTCTCTATGTAAACATACCTAGAAGTATGCTAGTGACTCTAAAATCTCTACAAGTTGGAGGTCTTATTCAAATATATACAAAAAATTTGACTCAAAAAGGCTAAAAACTCTACATGCAAAAGACTCCCCCACACTTAAACTTCACATTGTCCTCAATGTGTAAAACTGAAATGTCTGAATTCTGACGTAGCAGCAGATAAAACGCAAAAACTGTACAATCTAAGGAATTTGGAAAAACTCCATTTCACAAAACTTGTTCATCTACGTGTTTTCTACACAGTGTAAAAATTTCACAGTGTTCCGATAAACGGTCCGATTCACGGTCTGCGGTCCGAACTACGTGCGATCTGAATTTTTTTGATTTAAAAAAGGTATTCGTCATAATTCTCTTCTAAGATAGATTACAGACTCAATGAAATTAAACATGGGGATGCAAATATGATATGAAAAATATAAAAAGAAATAATAAAAGGGTATAAGATACAAAACCTATGGGTTGCCTCCCATTTAGCGCTTGGTTTAAAGTCGTCAGCCCGACTCTTTTGTTATCTTCCATATACCAACAATCTGAAAATCTGGTAGTCTGCCAAGAAAACAATCTGAAACTCTAATAACAACTTCACACAATGATTAGCATAACATATTAATAATGAAATTGTTATAGCTTGAAAGCTTCCCCACACTTAGTCCTTTCTATACTCGAAAGTGGATAGAGAACATAAAATAAGGGAACTTTTATAGGTTCCTCTCAGTGAACCTGCACAATGCTAGAATCAAACACATCAAGTGGTGGATAATTAGAAGTAAAATAATCCTTAAGAATTTTAGAATCACAAATACTCAATCCTAAGTGATGTAGATCAAAAGATTTAGAAATATGCAAAGGATTAGACAAACCTTCCACAATCTCTCGTATTACAGGATCCTCATCATTCTTAAAGAATTGCAATGAATTTTTTACCTCGTGTGTATCGTGGTCCTCTATCAAACTGTTTAGCAATTCTTCGTCAGTTTCTGCTTCAATCAAAATCTCAGCATCATTATAATCCTTGGCTAGCTCAATTGGGTCTTCCACAACTTCAACCAATTTGGTTTCATTCTCAATCTCTATTTCTTCAACACTTTCTTCATCAGAATCCTCTTCAAGAAAGTCTAGTTCATTGGTGCAAATCTTAAAATCATTGTTTGAGTACGTTACACCATTAATAACAACGGTTATGTCATATTCATTCTCCTCCTTTTGAATAGGCGAGTGATCGTTATTATGATCCGGAGTTGAAATAACATTACTGTTATTGCAAGGTCTTTCCAAAGGTTGTTCGTCTTCATCCGAGTCTTCGTCAACCTCATAATCTTCAATATCCCAACGATGTTGAAGTTCTGCTCGTATTACCTTGTTAATTTCTTCGAGAGTCTTTTCCGATGCTCCAGCTTCTTCTAACAGATCATATTGCTTAGAAAGTTTTCTGATATTAATACGTTTTCCTCCGTTATTCACGATGGAAAGTTCAGACCGTATCTCTTCTTTTGACATAAATGAAGAAAGAACATGATAAAGAGGAGTAGGTCTTTCCAAACTCTCTGTCATCTGCACATTACGAGAAGACAACTGATCAGAAGTATAACTATCCTCCCATCCCTTTGATTGCTCACTTACATTCCTGTCATAAGGTTGTTGATATGTATGAGAGTATCCATAAGGCTCCGTAAGGTATGGTTGGTAGTTGTTATATGAATGAGATTTAAATCCAAATTGATTACCACTATAATATGATGATTGGTCTTGTGCTCCGTACATGTTATGCCCGTAAGGAAACATGACGACTCACAAGAACAAGAAGGGAAAAAAAAATCTAAAAAAAAAAACAAGCTAAACAAATAACAAATCAATTAACAACCGCTCCCCGGCAGCGGCGCCAAAATTTGATGCGTGTCGTAACCACAACAAATTAATCAAGATATTTCCCACTAATTAAATAAATAATATAGCGGTAGTAAGGATCATTCCCATAGAGAGCTGTGTAATTGATATGTATTTGGTTCAGCAAAATAATAAAAGACAAGGGGGATTGTTTGATTAAAGTAAAATAGAAAGAAAAACAAATAAAAGAAAGAGATGATCAAGGAATCCTTCGTCGTTACCAAGCGATAACTGGATTAGTATACTTATCTATCTTCATTAGAACCATTCATCACCAACCGTAGGATTGTAGGTACGCTTAGCTATCCCCAAAACTCCTTGTATTACCGGATAACAGGTATGCTTATCCACCGGATTCTATCCAACTGAGCCGCCTTGAGGTACGCTTACAAGGTGTAACTCAACCGAACGCTTAGGCTTTGTGAATTTAGGTTTGATCCCAGCAGTTAAACTAAGTACGTTCGGTTCACTTACTGGTGTTGTCTTCACACATGATTGCTTCACAGAATCCCTCTGCAAGGTCTCACGTTCTCTACTTGTGTAGGAGATGCACGACAATTACGGATCGCTTCAAATCTCCACTAGCAATAGAAAAATCAATAGACTAATCTAGTATGCATCCCAAATCAATCTAGGAATCACTCATAAACCCTAGATACTGTAAAGACAAACGATGATGATAAAAACTCCGAATAGATTTATATAACTAATAAAGCTTCACGCTAGCACATTGAATTCATCCTTAATCAATGGAAATTAGTTACACATGAGTTTACTAAAACCCATGAAAAATATATGAAATATGAGAAGAAAATACGTTACAAAATACCAAGGTTTCCCCCTAAGGGGTAAACCCTAATTCTTGCTCCTAGCTTCTTCTCTTCTTTTGATGTAAAACACCTCTTTTCTCTTTCAGGAATTCTGTCGAACAAGTTGTGTGTATGAACTCGGGTTGAGGAGATGAGTTCTGCTGTCTATTCGACCCTCTATTTATAGCTTTTTGTAGCTGAAATTTCGAATCTGATAAACACCCAGCTCTCCCTAGCCGACTCAAACCCTAAACCCGTGTTTATCATCCACCGTTCATCTTCAAAATCAACGGCAAAAGTCTCACCTAGTGACTGTTTTGCAGCGAGAAAACTTATCAAAACTCTGAATTCTCGCCCAAGCTTTGACTTCTAAATATTACCCAATCTTCACCAGCGCGTAGCAATGATTCCTTGTTTATCCGATCTCCAGAACCACCGCCTAATCATCTCCATCCAACCTATTCAATCAACGGCAGAAATATCAGTTTCCGAGCTGATTTCTCTCTCAAGTTTCGAGCAGCTACACCTCCTCGAACTCCCTATTTTATCTATAACCACTCTTCCAATCAAACTAGGATTCCAAAGTTACAATCCCATTCATTTGCTAACCACCAGAACCAATGGCAGAAGCCATCTTGCTTCACCTGATATCGAGCCCAACACCAGCTCAACCTAAACTCGAACTCAACACTTCTTCCTTGTCACTGCCAGCATCACCAGTAGTCATCCGCAAACCACCTCTCGAGCTCCATCAATACCATCGAGTTCTTTTTAACTATCACAGACGACCAGCTCCATTACTGGTTCTCACAGTCAACAACGGCAGCAACTCAGACTCGCGCCATCTCCTCATTACTGCCAATGGTAGCAGCACCACTTCTTTTCTTCATAGTTGAGACATAATTTAAACCCATCACCAATGACTACGGACCAACGATGGCAACAACGTTCACTGCCAGGCTTGAGGTCTTGTTCTTTACTCGTCTTCCATCATCTGCAGCTCCATCCATTCTCGAACTAACAAGCAAAGATTCGAACCACAGCATATATAACCCCCTTCACAGCATGGCAGCAGCATCATCAATTACCGGCATTCACAGTAAATCACCGATCAAACCTCACTGCCAGTCATTGTCTTCTTCTCAAACTCCGAGCTATGCTCCTTCATCAATCTCGGCTTCCATGGCAGACTCGAGTTCTCATTACTGCTCATAACTCCAGCCAACCATCAACTCTGCCAGTCGAACTCGAGTTCTTCTCTGTCAATGGACAACTCCATCTCATCATCATTCCTTTGCTTCTCGAGTTCGAATTCAATGTCAGCAACCATCATTCTTCATCTCTCGGACTTACCTAGCAACAAAATCCAGTTCTCCATACCACATTTCATTGATCTCCGTCGACTGCCAATGGCAGTTACCTGATCCAGTTTCTTGAAGTAGTCGCCTGGATTATAACTTGATGAGGAAGAATATGATGGTGACAGCCCTGAGTAATAAGGATGGGTGCCCTTATAAATTCCGTGCATAAACAATTTCGCAACTTTGCTTTGCTTCAATCGCCCGTAACTTCTTCATACGACATCGGATTGACCTCGTTCTTTTGCCATTGCCTTCGTGTTTTCGTCCTCTTCGAGTTGATATCAAGGACTCCTAGGTATGAACGAGCTCTACTTGGTCTTTGGCTATTCTCCACTTGTATCTAACTTCTTTTATTGCACAATTATGTGCAAATTCACTTCTTTTGGACGATTCACCTAGCAAAACATAAATAAAAGAAAACAAGAGTAATGTACAATAATTCGCAAGAATATATAGCAATTACTAGCATGGATTCGACACTAAATATATGCAAAATATGCACTTAACAGAGCAACAATCACTCAAGGAATATTTCAACACAGTGTCCACTTGAAAAAGGGTTAGTCCAAACTGGCCTAACACGTGAATAATTATATCAGACAAGTGGAGAAATCCAATACACTTTGTGTGATCGTCTATGGATATGAAATCAAGACAATACAACAACAAAGTGTTCACTTGATAATAGTACGGTATAACCGAAACCTTATAAGATAAATATCAAGTGCCTAGTTAACATATATGTGTAATTACTTTAATTATAATATAAAAAAAATATAATGCGGAAATAAAGTAAAGCACACGCCAGAATTTTGTTAACGAGGAAAACTACAACCTAGTAGAAAAACACCGGGACCTAGTCCAGATTTGAATACTTAATGAATTAAGACGCTACAAAAAGTAAACCTGCAACTTCGTGTAGACAATACTAAGTAAACTAAAATCATAGTTACTCAGCTTCAGCAGTATTCTTGTTTTGACAATATCTAGCAGAACCAAAGTTCTGAATAGATATTTGTTTTGATGATATCTAGCAGAACCGAAGTTCTCAATAGATATTTGATAATAGATATCCTAGCAGAACAGACGTTCTCTTTAGGACTTAAATCTAATATATCTTCTTAATGGTTCAATCTTTCAAGACAAGATTCCTTTGGATCGTATTCCAAACAGTAAAGGATAAATTGTTTGGTAACAAAACTCACTTTATAATCACAATACCGAAATATATGATATAAGCACAGTTAAGGTCTTCTATTTTTAAGACCTGTTACCAGATCCGAAGTTCCTCGGTTACAAGATCAAACAAGACAATGATTACCGAAATAATCAGTCTTGATTGCAAGGGTTATGATAAAATCACAAACTACTTGTTGATCTTAAAAAGGTTTATGTTTATTGAAAATAAACAACCTCTTTAATCCCGGAAAATCAAGTCACAGAAAGTTACACCAAGATCAAAACACAAGAACAAAAGTCTTCAAATCTCAAAGTTTTCAATCTTCGATTTAATCTTCAAAGTAACAACCAACAAAAACAAACTTGATTCCTTATTGATTTGTCGCACAGAACGGAGTCTGTTAACAATGGAAAATCAATGAATCTATCTTACGGATCTAGAAAAGCTTAGATCCGTGGAAACGTTAAATCCTTGATCTAGTTTTAGTGAGCCTTATATCAGAAAAGAAGGTTCTCAAGAATAAACAAACTAGGTGCAATCAAAGTTCAACCACCGTTAGTCAATCAAATCAATCGAAAACAAAAGATAAACCGCAATTATCTAGTTTCCCACCAACGGTACTAATAGAGCTTCTCTATCCCAAAGAAGTCTTTAAACTGAGCGGTCGTAAGAGATTTCGCCTAATTTGGTTACTCTCATCTCCGAATAGGCGGCTTCACCAGTAGCAGCACAATTGAGATAGTTTGTTGTACGAGGATTAGTTTGCTCGAAATGCAAACTTTCATATTTATAGACCAAGGAAGTTTGGACACCAAGGAATTTCCAAAACCGAAAATATTCTCAAGATATGCAATATATTCCAGATTCGGTTTCCATAATTCCTGGAAATGCTTTGTCCAAATAATGACCCAAAATCTCTTAGAAAATCTCCAACTAGCAAATGCACATTACTAATTTTCATTTTCCAAAAATAAAATTAAAAACCTTAAATAAAAGATTCTCAATTTATTTTATTCGATCCGGGATTTTCTTCCTTTAGCTATTAAGGAATAACTTTGAATAATTAAAGATAAGCGTTACTGCACATGTTCAAAGTATGTCGACACCCTTACTTTGTAAGTCCTCTTTCATACTTACTATCTTGAAACCGATTTGCCACACTTCCAAACAAGTTTAGAATTGGTTCATCTGACTTTCAAGAACTACGTGATTGATCAAGAACACTCAATCACAAAACATGGGTTTCACGGTCCTACCAAAACAAGTTTCGGTTCTACCTCCATGTGAGTACTTTGCATAGTCATGCTAGTTAACAAAATTTGGTTGGCTAGGTACTAGGATCGTTTCCCCACATATATATGGTATCTAACTTGTACTTGTTGCACATGTCCATATGATCGGTTCCCCTTTGCCTAAAAACGTGTTGCACATGTCCATAGGATCGGTTCCCCTTTATTCTAAAAACTTGTTGCACCTCATACAAGGATTGATTCCCCTTTGTGATAGGTTGCACCTCTTACTAGGATTGGTTCCCCTTTACCTAGAGTCGGTCATACCAATAACACTAAATCGATCATACCTTCTCAGGTGATTACTTAAGATCGGTTTCACTAATAAAAGTCATACCAATACAAAAGTCAGGTCTTTGTGAATAGTTTTACCAAGAACATAAACAAGTCATGAGCGGTTATACTAATCACACATAGTGGTAGTTCAAAAGATATGCAATGAATAACAATACCAATAATGCCTGGCGATTTCTCTTTCGATTCACAAAACAAGTTCATGAATTTACTTCCTTAAAACAAATGTAAAACATTGTTTCCTAGGATGAAATCTTCACCTTATACCCGTACATAATCACAATAACATTCAAACGATTATGTCGATGTCTTATCTACAAATTTTAATGGTTAAGAAATAAACCTCGTATTGTATTCCTTAATACTATGTCTAACTAGAGTATAATCATTCAAGCTTCGCAATTTTGTTTTCAATATGCACAACTTGAAAGATACGTTAGGGAACGAAACAGTTCAAGTCAAATATCACTAACCTCAAGTGGAAGGATGATGTTGTCGTTGTAGGTCCTTACTTCTTCACTTCTTCAAGTCTTCGCAATACTTGTAATGTCTCATATCCTAATACTTTCAAGCTAACCTATACGAAGTGGACTCTAGTACATAATCAAGCGACTCTTAAATGAGTTTTGGCTCACTAAAATATGACAACCAAACTTGACATACCAACGCTTGGTGGGTTCAACCGAACTATGCTCTAATAAAAACAACTAGAGAGTTTGTGATCCTTAATAGTACAATAAGAACATGTCAAAGTGGAGGATGGTTCAGACACCATAGCGAAGCAAGATGCTAGACATATTGTAGTACCTAAAACATTAGAAATAGAATTTCCAGTAGACAGAGAAAAATCCATCTTATCCTCCAAAATGGTTGAAGAAGTTTCTCCAGGAAAAATATCAAGATTGATGTGAGTATTGCTACAATTATCAAAATGAATATTTTCTGTAACGAGCGCAACACTTGATTTTTCATCTTCATTTGAATCATAGTGATTAGACATTTCATCAATAGTTGCAGCAAGACCTTTGTTCCCAGTGTATTTTTTACGATTTGGACACTCATTGGAAAAATGACCAAAACCTTTACACTTGAAGCACTAAGGCATATCCTCATCATCGGTATCGAATGTATCCCTGTTTTTAAGAGGAACACGGTCATGAGGTTTAACTGATTATCTAGGCTTATCTCTGACGAACCGTTTACTTCTCTTCAAAAGAAGATCTCTAAACTGTCTTGTGATCAGAGAGACTGAGTTATCAAGATCTTCATCTGACGAATCAGTATCAATAGGATCATCTACAAAGTTGCCAACACATTTACTTTTGTCAAGCAATTTTGTGTTCTTTTGTGCTTTGACAGCAATATCCTTTCCAGATTTGGATGTATGCTCATGATCAAAGATATTTAACTTCCCAACCAGAGTATTTATAGATAGTGTATCAAGGTTGTTTCCTTCAATGATGGCATGCTTCTTAGAATCGTATTTGGCTGGCAACGATCTGAGAATTTTCATCAAAATGTCCCTTTCAGGAATACTCTTACCCAATGCAAAAGATACATTAACAATTTTAGACACTTTGTGATTAAACTCATCAAATGAATCTTCATCATCCATATGAAGGTTTTCCCAATCAAAATTTAGGTTTTGAAGCCTAGCTTCTTTCTCAGAGGAGTTTCCTAGGAATACCGTTTCTAAGATATCCCAGGCTTCTTTATACTTAGTTCACGTAGTCACATGGTGCTAAAGATCTGGGGTAATGGCATGGATGATAGCATTTAAGTCGTCAGAATTTTTCTTTGCAGCAAGAATCTTGACATCATCATAATCACCAATATCCTTTGGAACAGTTACATCGCCTTCTGGGGTAACCCATTATTGAAAATTACGCGCTTGAAGAAAGACACGCATAGCAATTTTCCACCATAAGTAATTTGAGCCATCAAAGACTGGTGGTACGTTTATAGAGATAGCACTTCTGTCCATAGAGTCAGATTGCTACAAACACAGACTTATGAGGTATCAAACGTGTTTGCCTGCTATGATACTTAAAAAAACGGGGGTCTAACAACCACACCCAATATTTCATTTAGGCAATCTGTATGGACAAACTCTGATATAATTCCAAAAGAATCAACTAGACAGTCAGACTCAATCAATGGAAATATATCCAAGAGTTGTATCTTTGTTTCTCAATGTAATCAGCAAATCAAACAGATAGAATCCGTGAGCCTGATTATTATGAGAAACAAATTGAACGGTACCAAAGACCAATGTTCAAGTGTCAATCAATTTATATCAACAACCAAAGGTTGGATTATCTAATTGTTTGAACTACGCACAACCTGTGATATTTCAATTATATAAACATATATAATGCGGAAAAGAAATAACACAGACACGAGAAGTTTTGTTAACGAGGAAACCGCAAATGCAGAAAAACCCCGGGACCTAGTCCAGATTTGAACACCACACTGTATTAAGCCGCTACAGACACTAGCCTACTGCAAGTTAACTTCGGACTGGAATGTAGTTGAGCCCTAACCAATCTCACACTGATCAAGGTACAATCGCGTTCCTTACGCCTCTGAATCCCAGCAAGACTCTATGCACTTGATTCCCTTAGCTGATCTCACCCACAACTAAGATTTTCTATGACCCAAAGTCGAAGACTTGATAAACAAATCTATATCACACAGAAAAGTCTATTGAATAGATAAATCTGTCTCCCACAGAAATACCTATGAGTTTTGTTCTGTCTTTTGATAAATCAAGGTGAACATGAACCAATTAATACACCGGACTTATATTCCCGAAGAATAACCTAGTAATATCAATCACCTCACAATAATCTTAATTGTATGGTAGCGAAACAAGATATTGTGGAATCACAAACCATGAGACGAAGATGTTTGTGACTACTTTTTATCTTGTCTATTGGAGATTGAATCTCGAGAAAATCTTAGAGAAGATAGTACTCAATATAATAGAATAAAGCAAGATCAGAACACGCAACTACAGAGAAAATAGTTGGGTCTGGCTTCACAATCCCAATGAAGTCTTTAAGTCGTTAACCGATAATGGTTTTAGGAAAAACCTAGGTTAAATCAGAATCGACTCTAGTTGCAACTAGTATCACACAGGAGGTGTGGGGATTAGGTTTCCCAGTTGCTAGAGTTCTCCCTTATATAGTCTTAAAATCAGGGTTTGTAATCAATTGCTGCCTTGGTAACAAAGCATTCAATATTCACCATTAGATGAAAACCTGATTAGACTCAAGCTAATATCTTTTAACCGTTAGATCGAACTTAGCTTGTTACACACAAATGAAAAGTGACTTCATTTAGATATGAGTAACCATACCTAAACGTGTACACCTTGTTTGCTCAGCAATAGTTAACCGAAGTTAGCCATATGAACACTTTCATGTCAGCCTTGTTCATCTTAATCACAACTAGTTCAAATGACTCAAATGAAACTAGTTATAGAGTTGTTCAATTGTTTAAATTCTCATAGAAGTATACAAGACACAATTAAAGCAAAATCGATTTTGAGATACTCGAATCAATTCATGAACATTATAGCCATGATTTGCAAAAGATTGCATTCCTTAATTTATAAATGTATTAGTTCATGAACAAACCGATTTTAGAACATAACCCACTCAAGTATGCAAACATTTACGCATACCTAAGTAGCCAGACTTGGTCTGGGTTCGCCAGTATGCAAACGTGTACGCATACTGTCGTACACCACCAATCTCAGTTAAATTCCTAGACTTGAACTTACGTCGGTATGCATATGGGTATGCATACTAAGTTCCAGGACTTCAACTAACCAACCAGTACGCATATGGGTATGCATACTATGGTTCTCGGACTTGGAATAACTTGCAACAGTTAGCATACAAGTACGCATAATGTGCTATGTCCAATCAATGGTTAATTGTTCTAAACTCCCATTTCAATCATTGAAACATTCTTGGAAGACGAGAATAGATGGCTCGCATAAACTATTAGCTTCAAAGCAATTTTCAAGTGATCGAATGATCAATACGAAACATTCCGAGTCTATACCAAATGACTGTCTCACACAAATCATATAAGATGTTACTAGGCGATTTTCACATGATCATCTTTTGACTTTCGTTAAGAATATAATATGAACTTGGTTAAAGCGAAAGCTTACCAACACATATTTCGAGAAATATGTAAGCGAGTTAAACTCGGCTCGAAATAACAAATGTGTATATTCGAAGTCTATATAGCTATACGACTTTTGTCTCAAATAGGAGATAGAGTAGATAGACTTTTGAGTGATAGATGAGTTCAAGTCTCCACATACCTTTTTATGATGAAGTTCCACAAGCTCCCCTTAGTAGTTCTTCGTCTTCAATCGATGAATGTCGTGAAGTCTAAATCTCAACTACACATTCTATCCTAATTCGAGACTTAACTATAAGTAGACTAGATGATGCAGGAGAATTTTATATTTCATTAGGAATGTTTGTAATCTAGGAATGTCCTACAAAATAAGGACGTTTTGGTAGTTGTTTCTTAGTGTTTCTTTGTTTAGATTTACCTTTGCTGGTAGGATAAATAGGTTATTAGGCCGTTCTTAGAAGGCAGACTTTATTATTGTTTTTAAGAAAATAATTGTTAGGTTATCAATGAGTAATTCGGTTTCTAGCTCTAGACTCAATTTATCAACGTCTTGTTGATTTTCTATTATTTTATTCTTCAATTTTATGTCTATTGTTAGTTTATGCCTATATGTTGCTAGCCTAACTTCATCAATTGGCGCTAGAACAAATAACCCACAAACCCTATCTAGCTATAATGGCGGGAAAAGTTAGAGGTGGTGGTGGAAGAGGTACTCAAACTTATCAAGCAGAACATAAAGAGATTAGAGTTATAGTTGACAACATGTTGCCGTGGTTGGAAAGGCTAGAGCAGAGAAGCAAGTTGAAGAACTTGTTGCTACGGTTGGAAAGGCTAGAGCGACAGAGACGTGCAGAAGCCCTTATGGAGATATTTGGGAGCTTGGAAACGGGATAACATATCCTGGAAAAGTTCATCTTAATTTAATCTATGATAACCTTGTTAATGGTTAGTTTTAATGGTGTTTGTCTAAAATTCTATCATATCTTGGGCTAGGTTAACTTGTGTTTGTTTGACTATAGAAATATGTTAATATAAATAATTATTTCTTAGCCAAATACTTATTTTAAAGAAAAATAACTGTCTAACCCATGTGAGGATACAAGTATCCCAGGTATTTGGAAGAATACCTTAAACTCACTTTTTTAGCTTCCTAAAATCAAGGAAGGTTTAGTAATCCTTATCCAGGATTGGAATTGCAGTGAGACAAACACATTTTAACAGTTATTTACTGGATAACCCAACCTAGGATGGGATATCCAGGATACCAAACACGACCTTAGATTCACCAGAAGGAGTTTCTAAAGTATATCAACATGAAGATGCAGTAGTCTATGAAAATCTTTTTCATGGACCTGTTATTCGTGAGGAAACACCATTCTCAGTAGGTGAGAGTGAAGACGAACTTGTTGTTGTTCGTGAGGAAACACCATTCTCAGTAGGTGAGAATGAAGAAGAAGTAGTTGTTGATTGGGACTTACCACCAGTCTACGACTGCGATGGTTACCCAGAAGTTGAAGGAAAAGTTTTTCTTACTTCTGTTGGTATTGATCCGGAAGACAGCTACCCGAAAGTTAAAGAACAAGTTATGATCACATCTGCTGGTATTGGTTCTTTTATCAAGGAAGAAACAAGCATCATAGGTAATCCTGTAAACCTATTTCGTTCTGTTTGTGAGAATCAAGCAGCGTATCTAGTAGACAATTTTAGTTTGAGGTCTCTATATTTATATACAGTACAAGCTTTATGTACTGTTGACAATCTTAATTTGAGATCAAATTTGTATAAGCAAGGGGAAAACACTCGTCATATAAGTGGAGGAAATTATGTAAGTAAAATTCGTGGAAGAATTTTCCTTAACACCGGAAGGAATACTATGATGGAGGATTTATCAAACTGTGCAAGTGTTCCATTCCTATGTTACGATAATTTTATTCATGAAACTCAAGTTTCGTATATGGAAGAATGTAATAATATGAGTTGTGACTTGAATAAGAGAAGTTTTTGTCATAAGGAAACTTGTGCTGAAAACTATAAAAGTAGAATTCGAGGTCGAATTCTCCCTAACAGTGAGAGGGATTCAGTGACTGAAGATTCCTTTGCAAGGGACTTGCGTTACTCAAAAGAGCTGGTACCGCAAGGTGAGATTCTCAGTTGCATAGTTACTAATAAACTATGTGAGGCTGCGTACGAATATCATCTGCAACATGGCGTTGATCTAGTAGCGCTCTCTTTGACGAAACAGATTGGCGAGGTAATAGAAGCTTATGCCGATGACATCAGATGTATCCATCACAAGGTATGTGTAACCATCAACAACAAGAAAACAATGGAGGAAGTGCTTTCATTTGCAAATAGAGATCCGACCATTGAGGGGGTAGGAGTACTGAAGAGTAGAAGGCAGACTTTATTATTGTTTTTAAGAAAATAATCGTTAGATTATCAATGATTAATTCGGATTCTATCCCTAGACTCAATTTATCAACGTCTTGTTGATTTTCTATTGTTCTATTCTTCAACTTTCTATCTATTGTTAGTTGTGGGAATTATATAAATACCCTCTTTTTTGACGGGCTTCAAAATTACCCTTATGAAGCAACAAATATACCCCTCTCCATCCAAAGCCCATCAGGGGTCCATTAAGAATTTTGCGAGATTACAAAATTACCCTTTCTATATAATTAATGTTTCATAAACCAAACTACAGTTTTCTCAACGGAAAAAAAAAAACGCGAGAGAGGCAGAGCTGTTCGTCAGCTGAAGAAAAAAAAATTCAAAATCAACAACATAATCAATTCTTCTTTTATTACTGAATCTATTTTCATCAAGATAGTAATCAACAACAGAATCAGTCGTTTCTGAAATCGTTTCTTCATCAACAACAGAATTGATTTTATCAGATCTGAAACCGTTTCTTCATCAACAACAGAATCAACAAAATTTTCTCAATCTTTAAAACAAATTGGTAATGTTGATTCGTGATTGAAGATGAGTTGTGATTTATCTTATATTTGCATGTTCGATTTGTAGTATCTCAATCTGTTTTTTGATTTCAGTTTTTTTGTATTTTTTGTTACAGAGATCGAAATTTTGGAAACTCGATTTCTTTTGTGTTTTCATTCTACTGGATTGATTGGAATTCGATATCGTCATTCATATCTTAAACAGGTATTCTTCAATCTCCAATCTCCGGTTTTTGATTTTTTGAATTTCTGCTGTTTTGAGTTTTAGATCGGTTCATAATTCAATGTATTTTGAATGAACTATTCTGTTTTGGTTTTGAATTATTCTAGAGTATTTCATATTGTTGATCACTTGGTAGCAGATTTTTTTTGGATAATACTGATTGTTTGAGTATACTTGTTGAGAATTAGTAGTAGAATTTCATAATGTTGATCAATTTTGGTATAATTTTGTAGTTAGAAGTTAGTGTAATCAATTAGAAGTTACAAGTTTGTGTTTATATACTCAGTTTAAATATCTAACATCGACATTGTATATATATTTGACAAGGGGGCGCAGCCCCCGAGTGATGTGCGACGTAATCTGAATTTGTATCTTAGGTTAGTTTATGCTTTTTCTTATGGCTGCAGTGAATTTTTTGACATGGAGCATGTATGTGGTATGTTCATCTTGCAAATTCACATTTGCACTGATTGCATACTAATGCGATGCAAAGTAACACATATGATGTTGTTTATTTGTATTAAAATACTTGTTGTTGACATATAATTTTCAATGTTGACACTGAAAAATTGTACAACATTTCTGATTATTTGTATCAACATTGGTTGTTGATTCAGGTTTGTTGGATCAACTTTCATTGTTGATGCATATAACCTGGATAAATTTCTGATTGTTGTTTTTTGATAGCTGTTTTATTGGATCAACATTGGTTGTTGATGCAATAACCTGGAGAATTTTTGGTTGTTGATAGTTGTTTTATTGTTGATAGCTTTTTTATTGGATCAACATTGGTTGTTGACATAGAATTTTCAATGTTGACACTGAAAAATTTGTACAATATTCTGATTATTTGTTTCAACATTTTGTTGTTGATTCAGGTTTGTTGGATCAACTTACATTGTTGATGCAATAACCTGGATAATTTGCTGATTATGGTTGTTGATATCTGTTTTTATTGGATCAACATTGGTTGTTGACAGATTATGGTGTCAACATTGTTTTATGTTTTATTAGTTTTGTTGATCTCTTATGATTGTTACAGGACAAAGATGGCTGTTGCGGAATTCACTTTATCCAATTTGACCGTATCGCATGCTGTTTCGGAGTCAACCACTGTCAGCAAGATGATTAGTTTGGTGAAACAACACTGGCCTTATGTCCCTGAAGACCTCATACTTTTTGGTTACAGCGTAGATGGAATTTCACATGTTATTAATCACGATTTGGAGTTGAGGTTTTTCATTCACTGCTGCATCTCCAAAGGGATTGATGTGTTGAAGTTTAATATCCAGTTTAAGATTTGTGTTGATTCTGTCCCTCCTTCTTCTTCTGTTTTTCCGTCTTCGTCATCATCAAGTTGTGTTTCAAACAACGATGTGGCTATTGTAGAAGATTTGACGGATGATTCATCTTTGGTCAAAAGGGTCCCCAAGAAGTCAGATGCTTGGGCCAACATCTTAACTGGAGTAGTGCAGGTTTTCGAAAGTAAAATTTATTGTCGTGATAGTGTTAAGAAGTATGAATATCATAGTGGTTACAAACTTGAAGTACGTAAGAGTGACAAGAAACGTTACACTGTCCGGTGTATTAACAAGGAAAATGAATCTTGTAGCTGGAGGTTTCATGCGTCTCTCGTTGCCAATACTAAAGGTGTGTTTGGTGCAAGACGTTTAACGGAGAGCATGCATGTGATTTAGCTTCTTCCGATCCAAAGAAAGGTCGGGATGACGAAGTCTTTTTCAAGGATATCTTAATTGATGAATTTCGAGCATCAAAGAAGAAGAAGATCGCGGTGATGTTAAAGATCTGCTCCATCTGGAGTATGGTATTGATCTCTCGTATAGTTAGGCATACCATGGTTTACAGTTCACTAAAGAGTCTCTTTGGGGTGATGACATCAAGTCCTATTAAGACTTTGTTTGGTATAAAGACTCAATTGAACGTTATAATCCTGGAAGCGTCGTCAACTTTGAGTATGATGGTGAAACGAAGCAGTTCCAGAGTTTTTTTGTTGCTTTCGAAGCTTTCATTACTGGTTTCAATAATTACTGTCGTCCGATGTTATTTATTGATTGCACTTTTCTCACTGGGAAGTTTAAGGGGGGTCTTATGGTTGCTTGCGGGAAAACTGGTAACCAAGGTATGTTTTTAAATCTTTTTTCTCTTTTTTTTTAAGTATTAAGTGTTTCAACTTTACTTGTTCAATCACATGATATAGTCTTATATGTCCCTGGATTTCAGTTCTATGGATCAAGTAACTTTGTTGAATCACATGATATAATCATTGTTGTTTTGATCCCATAATTATTGTTGTTGATCCATTATTTTCAAATGTTGATACCATAACTGTTGTTTTGTTGATCCCATAATTGCAGTTGTTGATCCCTTTTTTTTGTATCAACTTTTGTTGTTGTTCCATACTTGCAGTTGTTCATCACATAACTTTTGTTCTTAATCCCATAATTCCCACTAATTCTTGTTGTTGATCCCATAAATTTTGTTGTTTGATCCATTATTTCAAATATTTTCCCCATAATTGCAGTTGTTGATCACATAACTTCTGCGCTTAATCCCATAATTCTTGTTGTTGATCACATAACTGTCGTTGTTGATCCCATAATTTTTGTTGTTCACCCAATAACTTGTTCATGGATTTCAGTTTTTGTGTGTTACTTTTTGAATCTTTGTTTTTTTTTTGGTATTTTCTAGAGATCTATCCAGTTGCTTTTGGTATTGTACCTTGCGAAAATTGTGAGAGTTGGGAATGGTTCTTAACCAACCTGAAGGGTATTATTAGGGAAGACCGTCCACTGACCATCATTCAGACCGTGGAGCTGGCCTTTTGAAGCATGTCCCTATTATCTTCCCAAAGGCTTACCATTCTTACTGTTTGTACCCCATGAAAGGTAATATTCCGGTTCCAAAGGGTAAGAGCAGGCAAACTGATGTGAAGTTGTTTGAAGAGTGCTACACTGCCTTAACAAATGAGAAGTTTTTTGCTGCTGCCAAGAGTATGAGCAATCTCAAGCTTGATTCAGTGATTGATTGGATGGTAAAGATTCCATTCGAGAACTGGGCAGCTCATGCTTTTCAAGGAGAAAGGTTTGGTGAGAATACATCGAATATTGCGGAGAGTTTTAATAGTGTTATCAAGCATGATAAGCGGCTTCCAGCACTTGAGCTTGTTGATTGTATTCGTGCTAAGGTAATGGAGCAAAACTACAAGAGGTTGGTGGAGTCTGGTAAGTGGAATTCCAGACTTACTCCCCGGATGCAAGCTAGGCTCAACAAGAGGGTGACCGACTGCCGTTTCTACAAGTTTAGAAGATCAAGTGATAAAGTCTTTGAAATAATTTCTCCTACTGGAAAGCACATGGTCGATTTGGATGCTAGGACTTGCACTTGCAATTGGTGGCAGAAGCACAGTTTCCCTTGCACCCATTCAATGAAAGCTATGTTGCAGATTGGTCCAGACGAACCTTACAAGCAAATCAGTCCATATTATACCACCGAATACTATAGAGGTCTTTATGCTCGTACTATTTATCCTATTCCTGACCATGAGAGGCCGCCTAAAGTTAATGAAAAAGGTTATGTATTACCTCCCAGTGGTGGTCGAGCGTCAGCTGGAAGGCCAACTACTTCAAGGTACAGGGGTTCTCGAGAGAAGGTTCGCAAGAAGAGGAAGTGTGGACAGTGTGGGAGACTTGCCTTCCACAACCGTCGTAGATGTCGCAGAGCTCCTTTGGCTCCTCGTACACCAGTGTTTCGCAGGGAGTCTAATTCCAGGATGATCAAATTTTTGAGGAGAATGTTATTCTGAAGTTTTAGTGCATGATTTACTATTTCTCTGAACTTCCTTTTTACCTTTTTATGCTAGTTCTTGAATGATCAACATGGATGTTAGTTATTTTTATGCTTTCCCTATTTTTTCTTGTTGGATTTCCTGTGTTTTTAATGACATACATTTTGTTTTTTATTTGTTTATGAATGTTATTGTTGTCAGTTTATGTCAGTTTGCAGGTTTACTGTTTTTTTTTACAGGAAACTATATCAACATATCAATGTTGATCCCAATAGTGGATCAACTTCCATTTATTGAGGCTTGCTGAAAAGAGAAATTTTGCATGGTTACAAGTTAACTACTTTTAGCTGTATATACCTGCAAGCTTTACTATCTAAACAGTATCAACATGTTAATGTTGATCCATGTCATGGCATCAACTTCCAATGTTGATTCCTCTTACTGCATCAACTTCCATTTGTTGATGCTTACTGAAAAGAAAAAATTTGCATGGTTTTATCTGTATATATACAAGCCAACTCCATCAGCTGTGCATAGCTGCAATCTTTGCTACCAACATTCATCAATTTTTTTTGACCCATTGATTTTTGGGATCAACTTCCATTGTTGATCCCAAAAATGGATCAACTTCCATTGTTGATGGTCAGTAAAAAGAAAAAAATTTGCATGGTTTTATCTGTATGTACAAGTTAACTCCATTAGCTGAGCATACTTGCAATCTTTACTACCAACATTCATTCACTTTCATAACAAAATCATTCATTCACTTGATAATCACTTGATAACTGGTATTAATATTAATTCATAACAAATTAGTACTAAACACATTCTCCAAATTGTTTCACAACATAAACAGACTTTCAGACATAAATTAACAGTGACTAAATTAGCAGACCTACACAGAGTAACTAAATTACTTACCAGCATATGTTAAACTACACCTAAGTGTGTTTGCACTAATTTAATGGTTCAGCAGAATCTTGTATGTTGACTACCTCTTCTAATGAGTCTGTAAGTTCTTGTACTTGGTTACCTTCTAATGGTTCAACAGAATCTTGTATGTTGAGTACCTCTTCGACTGAGTTTGTAAGTTCTTGTACTTCCTTACCTTCTTCCAAAGTTGGTTTCCATGCATCGAATTCACCTAACATCCGGGCAGCAATCTTCGCTCTCTTCTTGTTTATGTTCTCATGGTATTGTATCTTCTTACCATCTAGATCCCAGCATTCTCCACGCTTCACCAAGCACTTCATGAACATGCAGATGTGCATTGCGCAGTCCAAACCCTTTTGTTGTGGTACCGTGTAATGGTCTAAAATTGTATTTATTGGTCCACCTGTCTCAACATCTTTCAAACCCATTTGGTTCAGGACTGGAGTCAATGTTTGTACCATGACATTGTACTGCTTGTTGTATCCTTTGTAGTGATAAATGGTGTTGAATATCAACCATCTTCCACGTATCAACGTTAGAAGCACCCAATGGAAGGGTTTCTGATTCCTGTCTTGTAGACACATTGGTATCAACAGTATTGCGTCATTGTCATCCACAGGGTAATTTTCCCTTAATATATCTGGAATCCCACATGTTTCCACTTTCATTGCATCTTTGCTAGCTACTGCACCCCTCATTAATTGCTGCATCATTTTTCTTGGCATTTAGTTTGTTGTTGACAGATAACAACAATAATTCATTCATTTATTCATCATGTATACTTGAACCATCCCTAGTACACTAAATTGTTTCATTTCACCTAAATAAGGTTTCAACTACGATAATGTAGAACTAAATAAGTTTATGTAACAAGTTATTCAAAAGACAGATTAAGAGTTTTCGTTACTTACATAAGCATTTGTAGACAGAATTAAGTGGTTCTTCCCATAGTATGCCGGCTTAGATGGATCTTGCATCTTGGATTGCAGCATGTTGATGTAGTAATCAACAATCTCGTTGTTAATGTTCTGGTCATCCATTAGAGATTGGATATGCCTTCCATGGACGATCTCTTCCACTGCATTGTTGAAATAAAAGCTACATGCTCTGGTACTGATTTTCAAAGATTATGTTAACTCCCTGACATAACATAACATATTACTGTTGAAGCATTATTTATCTTGACATTACATATTGTTACAGAGTTACATACCTTTCTGTTGCTTGCTCAAAGAATGGACGAAGGACATTTTTTTCATCCTCAGTACAGGATTTCCATAGTTTGAGATTTTCTGGCTTCTTGAGTTTTTTTTGGCTCAGGTGGCGTCACATTAATGTAATTATCAAGGTCGATTATTACCGTTTCTTCTTCAACACCTCCCCCTTTCTTCTTTCTCTTTCCTCCTTTCGTCCTCTTCTTCACTTTATCATCAGGTGTGAATTTATCAGGCGCATTCCTTGACGACCTTGTGTTATACCTACGTGCTTTCCCGGTAGCCTCAGACTTATTCCTTTGGCTCTGCGTCACTTCAGAATCATCACCGTCTTGGGTGGTGTCTTCATATTCAGTTGGCCCAGGTATTTCATCTAATTTGTATATCACTTTAAGCCCTTCCAACACATTATCATCATCTGGAGTTTCAGAATCACCCTCTTCTGTTTTCTATGTAGGAGTATATTCCGTTTGTTGAGTCGGAGCATCTTCCATTTTTTCTGGAGGAGTAGGAGTAAATATTCCGGCAGTGATCGCACCGAAGCTTGGGGTAGTATCTGCAGGGAAATAATCTGATTAGATTAAACAGTATCAACATATCATTGTTGACTCATTGTTTTTTGGGATCAACAATTGTTATTGGTTCTTCTATGGGATCAACTTCCATTGTTTACCCCACATTATTGTATCAACTTCTATTGTTGACACTTACAAAAAATAAAAAATTATGCATGATTTTATCTGTATGTACAAAGTTAATTCCCTTATCTGTAAATGCTAACACTCGTTCTCTTCTTTATAACAAACCAATCATTCATTATTTGTTGATCCATTGCTTTCATGGATCAACTTTCATGTATAACTTAAACATACTTGCATACAATTTTTAGAGTAACTAATATGTCTTTCAAATTTATTACTTTTTCAACTGAGTTAAAATAGTACATGTAGGGGCATAATCCGATGTTTCTGGACGTATAATGTTAATTGGAGGAGTTGAATAAACAATTACATCTCCCACGATCTCCGCTTCCTGCATGTTTGTACTCCTTTCTCATTCTTTTACTTCATTCTCCTCTTCTATTTGTTGAGCTGAGTTACCAATCTCTGCAACCACAGTACTGATCTGAAGATCTTTCTCCTCTTCTAACTGTTGATCTGAGTTACCAATCTCTACTATCACAGTAGCTATTTGAAGATCTGCTTCTTCTTGTCTTCTTTTTTCTTCTCTTCCTGCATGGAAGCCCTTCTGCCAGTTTGTCTTCAAAGCATCCAACACCAAAGGGTGTACCTAGAATTTTATTCCACTCTGATAACCCTTCTTAAAGCTTTTTTCCAAATCAGTTTCACCTGCATCTGAAAGTGACAGTGCCGGTTGACTTGATTCTTGTTCTTCTTCTACATTCAAGTCAGCTTCATTTTCCTTTTCAGATGGTTCTTCACCTTTATTCTCCACTTGAGTTAATTCTGTCTCAAGCATAGCATTGGCTACTCTTCTGAATTCCTCTTGAGTACTCTCTGATCTTGCTCTCTTGAGATGATTCTACTTTTCATTCCATAGCTTCACTTCATTAGCAATATCCTCAAGTTTCTCTTCTTCTCCAGGATGCAACTGAATCCTGTGCTTGTTGCTGTCAATGATTTTCTTCATGAATATTATGTTGCTCATCAATGCCTTTGCTTGGCCCTTCCTATGATAAGTTATTTCCTGCTTTTCAAACTCAAGAAACATGTTTTGTTCTTCCAGATTCTCATTCCGCTGCCTCTCTACTTCCAACTCTCGTGCTGGTGCCGAAAGATCAATCAAATACATCTCTTCATCTGTCACCGGATCAACAAAATCTTCATTAACCTGAAAATCAATATAAAAATATAGTTAGCAAAATATAGTTACCCATAATATATCTTTCACGAGGGGGCGCAGCCCCCGAGTGATTTGCGACGTATATGATTTTGCAGCAATATATAACTGGAGTACATTTCAGATATGATGTTAACTTCCATTGTTGACACAAACAAAATGTGGTACATTTAAGTTACCGTGTAAACATTGGTTGTTGACTCCATACAATTGTATCAACTTCTATTGTTGATATACAAAATATGTTGTTGATTCCATTCATTGGGATCAACTTCCATTGTTGACACAAACAAAATGTGGTATATTTAAGTTACTGTGTAAACATTGTTTGTTGACTCCATACAATTGTATCAACTTCTTTTGTTGATACACAAAATATTTGTTGATTCCATTCATTGGGATCAACTTCCATTGTTGACACAAACAAAATGTGGTACATTTAAGTTATTGTGTAAACATTGGTTGTTGACTCCATACAATTGTATCAACTTCTATTGTTGATACATAAAATCTGTAATACATTTTAGATGGAAACAACCATAAAATCACAATTGCTCAGTATTCATTTATTACATAAAATCACACATAAGATCAGATGGCAACTCAGTATTCATTTATGGCAACTCAGTATTCATTTATTTCAGATGGCAACTCAGTATCACACATAAAATCACACTTGTTTTCCTAATCCTAATCTGAACCAGCTCTAATTTAAATACATAGATACAATAAATGTGCATAATCAATCTTTTTCTCTAGTAGATTTTAGTTATTCTCTAATCAGTATACATACAAATGTACCAAGTTCAATTTGTTGATACACAAACTTTGTTTGTTGACTCCCTAAACTGGTATTAACTTCCTTTTGTTGACAACTTGACATGATAAAAACTGAAATCTATTTGAAATATAAATTGAGTAAATGAATATTTTTACCTTATGAGTGAACCAAGTCATGTTTATTCTATTATCAACTTTATCTCCAAATTCTTTTACCAGTTCTTTGCACATTGCATGTTGGATCCATCTCAGGAATCTTGGAGTTGCGCTTTCAAAATTTGACCTCTTTGCGATGAATTTTTCTGTATGTTCGCAGAACCAATACTGCATACAGAGAATAAATGAGGTTAGTTTTGACATACAGTATGCATTTTACTATGTTCAAAAATAAACATTATATTAAATGAACTTTTTTTTTTACCGGCAGTAGAGTTGTGCAACCAGGAACACTTCCTTTCTTTCCTTTCTGCTTTCCAATGTATTTAAGAAGATAGTTTACTATGTGATCTGGCCATGAGACTTTGTCCATGTTTAAAATATGAGGAAGCCATTGCTTTGCTAATCCTGTTGCACCAGCATCCGTGAAGAAAACAACTATGCACATCCACATAGCAAAAAGTGTCACAAAATGTTGTGGATCAGACTCATCGTTAGCTGCATCTTTTAGTTTGCGCTCAATTTCAGCTTTCGTTATTTTATCACTGATATCTTCACCCTCCCCTGGTCTGAACTTGTTCTTTAACCATATAGTGACTACATGATCATTCTTTTTATTCAGCAACTTCTTCAACTCTTCACTCTCGATGACCCTTCTTATCTTAAACATGATTGCAAAATCTCTTGGTTCTAGTGAGCACTCACAAGCAGTTTTATTTTTTCCAAACTTGAACTTGTTTGTTTCTTTATCGAACGCTCCAATAAGTAGCTGTATTGCAAGGACGATTTTCGTTAACCACTTATCAGTTGTTATATCGATCATGTCTGCTGTGTAGAATGGGCTGATGAAGTCCCAAAACGGACATTCCTTTAGCGCTTTCCCATTGATTGTCTTCTTCACATTATCGGAATCTCCTACTTCAAACAGTTTGTATAGAAATTTACACATATCAACCAGCGGCATCAGACATGATTTGAATTTGGTTTCGTTCTTTCTTGATCTACCTGCATACATGTAAATCATTCATTTATTCTTATATTTAATATAGAATGAACTTAATTATATTGCAGCATACAACTGAAATCAAAAATAATGTATAATTCATTTAGTTTTACCTTTTAGTTCTTCCTCCGTTTCGCCATCTGCGGCTTCTTTTTCTTCTTCTGATTCTGACTCTGATTCTACTTCTTCATCCTCTGAATCTTCTTCTTCAACTACCACCTTTTTCTTTCCTTTACGTACTGGTTCTTGTTCATTTTTCTTCTTCTTCTTTGTCGTTGCTTCCTGTTCTTCTTCATTCTTATTCTTGGTCTCCCTCTTTCTTTTTGTTGCTCTAACTTTTTGACTCTCTTGCTGCGATTCGTCTTCTTCTGAATCTTCTTCTGGTTCTTCATTTTTGTGCTTTCTTCTTTTTTCAACCAGTTTTTGTTCTTCAAGTAATAACTTCTTGTTCACCCTCTTCCTTTTTGGGGCTACATTTTTATCAATCTGTTGTGAATGATCTTCTTCTATACTCTTCGGATTTAGCCTTGGTGATTTTCTCATTTCTTTCATCTATTTCAAACAGCATTAATGTAGTCATCCATCTTATCCATTCAATAGTCGCAACAATAACAGTTGAACAGTTATTAAAAAGGGATCAACATTTGTTGTTTATCCTATCTAATTGGACCAACTCCTGTTGTTGATAAAAATTTACTTGTATAACTCTTGTTGTTGATACCATCAAATGGTATCAACTCCTATTGTTGATTCCATTTTATGTGATCAACTACTGTTGTCGATCTCATTGTACTTGTATAATTATATTTGGTTTTTAGTTTTTATGGCATCAACTCATGTTGTTGAACCATGTTACTGGTATAATATGGCATCAACTACTGTTGTTGACACCAACAAAAACAATTATAACAAGAATTACCACAAAACAAATTCTTCTATAACCAAACCTCAAAACAAATTCTTACATAAAAGATAGCAAACCTCAAAACAAATTCTTCTATAACCAAAATAGATATTACATGAAATGTTATTGTAAGTTATTAGTTGTTGTCCATTCATTCATTTAGAATAACTAACAACAATTACCCTAACTTGTTCATATATATTCTTATTAGATGAAGCAGAACCAAACTCAATTACAGTCAACATCAATTAGCACAACTTGTTCATATGTAGCCTTACATGTGAAAGAGAACCAACTTCTGTTGTTGAACATTAGCATTAGCATAAACATTAGCATTAATAACTCAAAGAACAATAACATTGATGGATCAACTTCTGTTGTTGAACCATTTTACTGCTATAATATGGCATCAACTTTTGTTGTTGATCCTATAAATTGCATCAATTACTATTGTTAAACCATGTTACTGGAATAATATGGCATCAACTCCCATTGTTGACCCTAATATATTGTTTAACATCAACATTAATATCAACTGTAACTTCTCTTCTTTTGCAGAATCATCAACTCTAAACAAGGACTGTTTAATTATCATGCAAATACTTATGAACACACACAGAGAGTACAATAATTTGAATATACTTTTCTTACCTCTATCAATCGCAATCGCAACTTTGAAATCGATTAACCTAAAATCAAAATTAAAATCAAACAAAAACAGTTAATACGAAACTAATTCTATCCCAAAGCAAATCATAGTATCTAGTAGCAGTAATCGGCATCAAACCTTACATGCAATTATTTTTTTCAGAAACTGAAAATTAAAATTAAAATCAAAACCTTAAAAAATTACCATCAAAACCAAAATCTTCACCAATAACAGTAAATAGAAGATTAAAATCGTGTTTACCTCTTTGAATCTTGTGTTTAAATCTTCAAACTCAGTAAACCCTATTTTTCTATCATTTCTTCTCAAATTAAAAATGGTTCTAATGAGATCGGTTACTGAGATTTTTATAGTTTGACGGTTTATTTTTTTCAGTTTTGATCGACGGTTTCGCTTTGATTTTCGATTCAATTTTTTTTTTCTTCTGCAGTTACAGAACGAGAGAGAAGAGATAAAGAAGGAGAGAGAGAGATCGTGTGCGTGCGTAACGGCTACTTGAGTAAATGAGCTGTAACGTTATAATCTTTAATTATATTGAGGGGCATTATTGTAATCTAACCGTCCGTGTTTTTCAAGGGAGGGTATTATTATTTTGGGGGAGGGTATTTGTGTTGGGCCTCTATTATAGGGGCATTTAATTAATGTACCCTTGTTAGTTTATGCCTATATGTTGCTAGCCTATTTATAGTTTTGGCTCACTTGACTTATCCTTGATTAAGTGAGAAAAAACCAAAACCCAAAAAAATTTTGATACCTAGGAAGTTCACAGATGAAGATTAAGTGTTGAATCTGTTGATTTTTCGATTGTTGTCGATTTCTGGTGAAGATTCGAAGTTGTTGTTGTCGATTTCTGGTGAAGATTTCTGGTAATTGTCGTTCGTATGTGAAGAAGAAGAACTGAGGAGGAAGAAGATGAGAGGCCGAACAGAGAGAAGAGTGAATGAGGGTTATCAGTTATCCTATCCACTAGTATTAGGGTTTCATAATGGACGTGTAGGATTAGATTTATCTAATGGTATATATTTTGCGGGTTTTTTGGGCGGGTATGGGCGGGTATTAGCTAAAACCAACCTCGCACCAAGAGACATCGGGTTTTTTTTTCCTTAACCAACCCCGCACCCACAACGGGCGGGTTTGGACAAAAAACCCACGTGTTTAGCGGGTACGGGCGGGTTTGGGTATCATGGGCGGGTCTTGTGCAGCCCTAGTTTTGGCAACTAAACTTGACAAACAAGCTTGAGATAGCAACGCTTGCGAGTTCAACCAAGCAGTGCTCTAACACTTGCGGGATACATTGTCGAGGACACAGACCTCTAGTACTACCGTATACTAATATTGGTCATGGCTAACTTCCAGAGTCCCGGCTTTACCACATGCAGTGTACTCTCCTTGGTACGCAACTTTTGAAGCCTAGTTTGTCATTTGATATTTCTGTCAGTTGGCTCTTTCTTGAACCCGCTGTAGAAGCGCACTGAATTTCGTTGCTCATCTTATCTCGACTCCCTGACAAACGACATCAAACCTAATCGCTAAAATAAGAACCCAGCTTGGTGGTAAAGAAAATGGTTGAATCTCAAGAACCAAGCAATCCAACCCATTGAAGTAATTCCAAGCGCAGATTATCAATATATCTCAAAATCTTACATTACCCACAAGACCGCACTTAAGTTTCAAACTGAAAGATATTCAATTGCATATCATGTAAAATTTATCCTTTACAGGTGCAAGACAAAGCAAAGATGGCCAATAAGAGAGAGAAACAGAATACATAATACCACAATCACTCATGCATATGCATTAGGTTAAGCTAAGATAGGGTAAACAGAAAACCAGTGTTTCCAACAGATGCCATAAACTTGTCCTGAATTACAGCTTACACACAGTTTCTGTGTGGGTTTTCAGAATCATGGTTTTTAAGGAATTAATATCATAACATATTATATTTTTCTTCTCCTCTTCTACATTACAGTTTCAAATCCCACAAAACCACAAGGAAAATCATTAGCCTCAATCCCAATTTACAACGAATGATACGTTAACGGTCATTGAGAATCATCAAGAGCATAAAGGAACTCACTAGAGACCAACTCTAGGTGCACCTAGAGAAATATGTATTCCCTAAGTATCCACCGCCCATTGCCCTTCTAACATTTGATTCAAACAACTTAGGGTTATCCCTCAACACTGCAGCAGCATCATGATTGAGAGGATCCTCACAGTTGGGTTCCTGAACATATGACATTAACACCAAGGATGAACCATGCTGTCGATCAATGTGTCCACATTACAAAGATAGAGAACAAAGATCGCAAAAGTAGTAGAGATACCGTGAAAAGATGATGTAGTCCATAGATAACAGTGTTTATATTTAGAACAGGTTTCCAATCTTCACGCAAAATGTTGAGGCAGACATTTCCTTCCAGATCGATATTAGGATGGTAAACCTGTTTGCTAAAAGTACCAGTAAGAATCACTACGCGGATATTTTTTCAAGAGCATTATGAAAATAATATAAATAGGTAATGGGAGAGGCCATGATATCTACCTTTGTTTTGCACTTAACTTTCGGTGCTTCATGCGGGTAGATTGGGGAGACTTGGAAAGTAAACATGAATGTACCATCTCTGAAACAAGTAAACCATATGTTGCACTTTTTATAACAGTTCCAGTGATTAATTGACTCTTTCAAATTGAAAAAAGAAACTTAGATATATGCAGTTTATCTGAAAGCAGTAAGATGCTTTCAAAACACACTCACCGGTAAAATCCTTCATCGGGTCGAATGTAAACCTCAAAATTCATCAACTCATCCTTGCCATTAGGGAATTCTATGGTAGTTGTTTTTGGGAGGTTCAACTCACTGATATCTTGAAAAAATAGATCAAAACCCAAAATTTCAGAAGCAAAATAAAAACATTTGATGGTGATATCTCCTAATAATAGGAAGAAACACTAGTGGAGAACACGATGCCCTTGAATGCCACATAAGTAATAAAAACTATTCTGTGTATAAGCAAGCTTATGAGAAAGACCTTTGTGAAGACGTAACTCCCCTGCACTTTGCTTCTTGACTGGTGCCCTTCCGTTGGCATTTTCAGCAATTTCTCTCTGCTTTTCCTTTACTTTGAAAAGTCTAATCATTCTCGCTAAAAAAATGAAAATTAACAGTGTTAGTGAAGGTACCTTACCTATGCCAGTACTTTCTCCAACATAATACTACACAAACTACATTAGCAATAAAAGCTTCGAATTATCTACCCTATAACTTGTTTCAGAGAAATTAAAATACGAGACCTTTGTGTAATACTACAAGATGCCAAGATTACAGGCTTTTACTACAGAAAAAACGTAATCTCACCTACTGCATCTTTTTTAATAACATACTATGCTAAAACAAAGAACTTATTTTCATTAGTTGCGCCACAAGATCCTAATAACTCTATCTGAAGTTATAGCTCAGAAGAGCTATACTTATAAACAATTCATCCATCTCTGTCAAAGAATGTTGATATGCTGGTAGTGGTGTTCTTCCTTTGGTGAATCTTTTCCAGGCAACAAATCTCATTACGCAATCAGAACCACAACAAAATAAACTCATCTAAACCTCTTGTACACAGACAAAATTTTATTTTTTTTGACTTCCAGCTTCTTAGATGCAAGACTTAGATACTGTACCAACCCTTTTTAAGTTAATTGTCGTGTCTCATGAACGCAAATACAGAACTATCCCTTTTGCTTTTGCAATTTAGCACTATTCAAAACCTTTGCAACTGCATCCCAATACCAAGATCTATGACTCGTAACCAATAAGAGGTCCCTAGTTTCCCATACTGTCTTAGGAAAGCAAGATTTCATTTTGAGGAAAATTTCAAACAGTCGGAATTTTACAGCAATATTAGAAAAGTTAGGATGTTACGGCAATCAAATATTACATAATCATGCGATTTATCATAGAAAACCCAGATGGGGATAAACAACAAATACACATGATTCAATTAATTAATAATGTAATAAATGGCAAAGATCAATCGAGCAATAATAACAAGAGACGGAACGATCTTATACTGAATTTTATTTAGATGTAAATGAAAATTAGGGTTTCATACACAATAATAATAATAATACAGATGAGTAGTAAAAGATAAGCTAATGGTAAGGTGGGTGATTGAGAAAAGAGTATTCCTAACCTCTTGAAGGGAAAAGCTGAAGAAGCAAAGTGAGGAGGAAAACACCCACAGAAATAAAAAGGAGAGAAAATTTAGAGGAAATGAATCAAATGATTCTCTCTCTCTCTCTCTCAAGGGGGCCGTCTATGTGCGTTTTAAAACGAAAAAAGACCTCTCTTTTTTCTTCTTTTTCCTGGCTAAAGTGGGGCCTATGATGATTAATTGGGACCTATGGATCTTCATCCACCCAATAAAGAATGATAACGGGTGTCTAAGTTTGATGAAACTACCAATTTACCATTTATGAAATTTTAATACTACCAATTTATCCTCATTAAATCCTAATAACAAACAAAAAAAAAAAAAAAACTAAATGAAAATCATTTTCATTTCCATTTCCATTTCCATTCCATCAAAATTAAGAATTCAAGATCAAACGAAAACATTGTCGATAATCACCAAATTCACTGAAATTGGTAATTTTTCGTTTAAGCTCGAATCAGGTGTTTGTACCCTATTTAAATAGAGTACGTGCGTACTGCACAAGCTGTTTAATAACGGCAGACTGTGGGTTATCAAGGTGACCCACGGGGCTCATCAGAGTCGGATCCGGGACCGAGTCCGGAGGTTTATTAAAACCGCACCGTGGGTTATCAAGGTGACCCACGGGGCTCATCAGAGCCGGATCCGGATCGAATCAGGAGGTTTATTAAAACCGAGACCGTGGGTTATCAAGGTGAGCCACGGGGCTCATATTTGGATCCGGACCGAGTCAGGAGGTTTATTAAAACCCAGGCCGTGGGTTATCAAGGTGACCCACGGGGCTCATCAGAGCTGGATCCGGACTGAGTTCGGAGGTTTATTAAAACCATACCGTGGGTTATCAAGGTGACCCACGGGGCTCATCAGAGTTGGAACCAGGCTCAGGTTTATAAAACCCGCATGGCTAAATAAGGAAGCCCAGATGACTGGAAGTCATTTGGTGATAGTCATAAATCTTGGAAAATAGACAAGGATCTTCCGAGATAATTGTAAATCTTGTGAAGATGATATGGATCATCCAGGATATATTCAAATCTTGGAAGATAAACAAGGATCTTTCAAGATAAACTCAAATCATGTGAAGATATACAAAGATATCTCAAGATAGACATGAATCTTCAAGGATATGTACAAATCCATGTGGTTATTTTGGATGACTACAAATCTAGGTTATTATGGAACCAGATTAGGGTTTATGCCTATAAATAGAGGCCAAAATCCAACTCAAATGGTACACAAACTCTATTCCTTTTCTCCACAACTTACTTGCATAGAACTCTTGTTGACTTTAGCATCGGAGTGTCTTTGCAGGTACCCCCACTTTCCATCAATAATTCTTGGAGAATCAAATCAACGACGGTGGTACAATCATCATACACACATCTCGAGGAGTGTTGGGGTAATTAATTTTGCACCAACATCTTTTGGCGCCGACTAAGGGGACGTGATTAACAATCTCGCCCTCTACCATCTAGAGAAACCCAACTCCAATGGCAAAAATCTCTATATTAAGAAGATGATCTTAACTCGTGAAAAATAGTTTCGAGAAGAATCAATTTGACATGGAAGCCAAGTTCAGCTCGCCCACACCTGTTCGTTTAGCAACAGGAGAAAGGAAGATCAAGGTGCGGCTTTTGCGTACTAAGAGCTCCGAAAAACTTATAACGTCAAGTCGGACAGATCCATTTACTTGCATCAGGAAAAAGCAGTCCGACCAAGTCAACATAAATTAATCAACTCGGATCATTCTACTCGATACGAGTCAAAGTGTTTGAACCAACGCAAGTGATGGAAGATACGCGAGCGAATTCTTTAACTAATTAAAGAATAGTCTCATGGAGAATCCCGCCTCAAATTAGTTTCCCTGAAGAATAACGTAAAATGTTTGATGAAAAGCGTGAGGGTCTTAAGCCCAGCACTCTGTTTATATGATAAATGCTTGTGAGTGGAAAGCAATGTAAAAATATTTAAAGATCCCATCTAAATGTGGTTTCAAGACTCATAAAGAATGTAACTTGGAATGCCAATTACTGGTAAACTTTGGTTTGCCCATTCACAGTTCCTTCTCGGAAAATCTATGCACACTTTTAATTTGTTCTCGGAGAGACAGAGTGGGACAATGAGTTTATGAAAAATTCAAATGGAGGACACGAATTATACCAAAGTTGCAGCAAAGAATTGTTCCAAAGCAGCGTTGCCAACAACAATAAAAGCTCAAAATACAGTGCTACCCAGGAGGCTCCAGATCAAGTCATATGACTAGACATAAGAAGTGTAGCAAGATGAGGATTAGAGCTTTGAATTTCCGGATTCTGACTCAAACCGCAGCAGTCTATCTTCATATGGTGGAGCAAGATAAGTATCAGTCACTCTAAAATATTATCATTTAAAAAATTTATAAATTTATAGTGAGCATAGAAGCTTTTGCAGACCTTACTTAATGCATGGTACCTTTTAGTTTTCAAACTCAAAGCGCCCTAAAAATGATATAGTCCGAGAACTCTGTGCGATTTTCGATGCCTCTAACTCATGTATGTCCGTATCCATGAATTATAAATTGTCGAGCATGATTTGGTACATAAAAACCGAGAAATATCATAGGATATGAGCTGTTATTGGTACCGTGGCATATCGTGAACATAGTCACACCCCTAAAATGATATCTCGCTGCAATGCTTGGGGAGAATGCAAAGTCCTTGGGAACCATGTTTATATAGTAGAAATTAGAATGTCTCCCTTATATTAGTTTTCTTTTAAACATAAAACATCATCATTATGGGTATCGATGTATACATCTGGAATTACTGGCAGTTCGATTAAAGACATTAATTAATGTGTCTAGTAGCGAAACTACTATAGTATTGAAATCATATTTGACCAAGGCATGTACAACAATTCAATTGAAAAAGTTGATTCCATGAGGTCTTTGCAACTCTTAGTCACTCGATCATGAGTTACAAAGTGCGTACAATTGTCTTTAGACTGTCACTTTGAAGGGCAAAACAGCAAGGGGATGCGGTCACACGAAAGCATTAAAGAGGCAGTTGCTAAACACGAAGTACGCAACTTGGACTCCAATAACATATTCAATCCATAGTGGTGGTGGCATGTGAAGTTCACTCCATAACAGCCCAAAGTTCTTCCATCACGGATGCACGAACAGTGTAGCTATGGACGCAGACACACACAACGAGGGAAGGCTGTTGTTTTACATTCGAAAATGGCGAATTACAGTCCTGTATAACCAAATCCACATCTATATACTAGTACTCTAACCCGTATGATAGGGTTTATGCAAGTTAACATCCAAAGCACGAGCATCAGCATAGAGACGTGAAGGACTCAAAGCGTGCTTATTGGACTAGTATCTTGGTGGAAGTTGTTCCTCGAACTTGCCACTATTACTACAACCCTATAAGTAGACTTGTCGCCGAAAGTTAGAGATCTGCGAAATCAGCTCATAGCAAAGAGAGAACAAGAATGCAAACAAAGCTCTCATTCCAAAGTTCAGTCGAAGCAGCTATGGTTTAACACGACAATCGCCATGTGATGAGTGCCAAATAGTGCATATTTCTACACCTTTTTATTGGCATTTTACTCATCTTTTGCGCTTAGAAATCAGATATTATCCCAGATTCTGTGTTTTCTTTGTTTTCAAGAATAAATATTTGTATTAATTAATTTTGTGTTTTTAGGTAATAAATAAAGTCCGGAGAAACTGAGGAGCTAAAGAGCGAAGAATTGGAGTCAAACATCTATGGAGCAGATAGCCAAAGCCCGCGCGCAAATCAGTTGCAACCCAACAAGGAAGACTTGGGCTAGAGCTACCCATGACCCGGATCCGAACCCGTTCATCCCGAGCCGTTCAGATCGCGTCTAGCTACATCCTACGCTCGCTCCGACTTCCTCATCATATCTTGATGCCTCCGCTCAACACCAAATCGCCGCACATCATCCCGAGCCGTTAAGATCTTCACCCGATGCATCCAACGCTCGTTGATGCCTTCCCATCGACACTTCGCTATGCCCGCTCAATACCCAAACTTCCTACATCCTTACACCCATCGACCAGCCCCATTTCCCAATTCATCTTCTCTTTCTTTCTTCTCCCTCACCCCGACACAGAAAGCGTAGCTCGCAAAACCCACTCCACCACCATCTTCTTTCCCCGACAGAGCCACCTCCGCCACCATCTCTCCATCTCTTGTCGCCCACCAAACACGCCCTGCAGCCACCTTCCCTCCTCTCTAGTGTTAGTTACCTCTCTCTTAGCTTCTCTCATAACCTAGAGGCTAATTTAGAGATAACTAAAACTAGGGTTCCAGCCAACAACCACGCATGGAGTTGCAGAGCGAATTGACAAAAGGGGAAGGCGAATCAGAGTATGGGTTCGAATTATTCTGCAATTAATTTCTATTTTATAATGAATTAGGGTTTGGTATTTTGAAGGGGGTGTGCATGTATAAATAGAAGAGGGATAAGACGATTTGAGGTATGCCTGGGCTAGCCAGAGCGTCAATTAGCTTTACTTGTGTTTAATTTGTTCTTGTTATGTTCTAATTACATTTCCAGGGTGTTTGAGGAAACCCCTGATGTTTATGTGAAGCATGTTTGTGTGGGGTATGATATTGTTGTGTTATAACATGAGTAAGAGTAGTAGTTAGCCATTGAACCAAAGCCTGTGATGAGTGGTACTGTAAGAAGACCACTCATACTAGGGGTGAGTAGCAAAATTAGTTAATGAACTTCTAGCCAAGACCTTCAAATGAAGGCACAAAATCATAGTTAGACTTACATTTGCCTGAGCATGAGGTCAGGTGGTGGAATCAACCACCCCTGTGCATTACAGTTTATTTCTTTGCATTAGTTCACTTTCACAACACTACAACTCAGTCGCTTCGACACACTAAAACACCCCCTGTTGTTACAATATCACTAAGAATTCAGTTAAGCATAGCCCTTGATCATACATAGCACCACAAGTCCTTGTGGGATCGACCCGTACTTGCCGCGTCTCCGATAGACGCCGTGCACTTGCGGTATAACATGTAGGCTTAAATCTAAACCCTTTCTCAGGCCTACCACCATGTACACCAACAAGGAGTCACGGAGGAAGTAACTTGTACCTTACTAGTTTGCTCGACAGTCCGAAGCCAACAACATACAGGAAACAAGACCGAGCTTCTTTTACAGTGCAATTCATTTCAACTTGTTCGAAAGGAAACTAAAGTTCCAAAGTAAATATGAGATCCAACTGATACAAGACAATAGCCCAGGCGACATGGCCCAATTGATACATCATTTGATCTACATACAGCTGTACACTCTAAGAGCCAGAGCTTAGTACCGCTGGATGTGGTTACAGTCTCCTTGGAGCAAAATCAGCATCAACACTTCATCGGGCCTTTAATCCGACACCGCCTTAGTCTAAAACTCTAAATGACTACAATGAGAGAAATTTGTTTAGATGACTGATCACTGCCAAAGAGATTTGTCTAACGACTACTTGCCGTTGAAGAGGGTAAACTGAATGAATACTTCCTGCTGAAGGGATTAGTCTAAACGACTAATTGCTACCATTAGGATCCAAGACTTTCCAGCCAAGCGTATAAAGTTAACCACAAAAAAAAAAAAAAAAAAAAAAAAGATTCCGTCAAAAAGTTAGTGAACCTGGAGCGAAAGAAAAATATGTCAAGCTAGAACGAAATAGAGAGCTTAAGATGCAGCGTAAGGAGCCAAAGACAGAAAAAATAGAGAGCTTAAAAGTTGAAGAGAAAGCTGCGAAAGAAAAACTTTTCTTAAAGGAGTTGGAGCAGAAGGAAAAAATGTACCAGCAAGAGCTGATAGCGTACTTCTAGACTAAAGAGTGTCGTGCATTCATTATTCGCAGACACAACAGCTTCCATACATCAAATGCTAGGCCGGAAAAATAATAAAGAAGACCTGAAGGTATATAGTGACAGAAGATTTGCATTAAGGATGTTGTGGAAATCATTTCGGAGGCAAAATCTTGGCGCGTAGACTTCTATATCAAGGATACTTCTTTTCATACACATAACATGACGCAAGAGAAAAGAATACAAAAAAAAAATGCATGGGTTGAGAGACCAGCAAGCGAGTTACCTCCCGTTATGGATATTGTAGGTCCATTTCCCGCCTCACCTGGGGGCGTCTTTGTAATTTGGGAATATCTCTACAGATATTGGAAGCGAAAAATCCAGTGTTCGAGAAACTTTTATATGCACTTGGGGCAGCAACATGATCGAGTTCGAGGTTCGTCGATAGCGACATGATCGAGTTCGAGGTTCGTGGATAGCGATATGATCGAGTTCAAGATGAGGATTGCTTAAATCCTTCAATATTTAGCCTTGCATCACTTCGCAAGCACCTAAAGCCTCACCTTGCACGTGAGCACATAAGTCTTGCTCTTATCGCAAGCATAAAATCTCGTCTTGCACACGAGTATGAAAGACTTGCACCTTGGCAAGCATAAAGTCTCGTCTCGACCACGAGACCAATTCCCGATATTGGTCCAAAGACTCGTACTCAACACAAGCAACATCCAGTCTCCCCGAGAAGCAAGCGCTAGCCTTGTTACGTTGCAAGCGAAAACCCTTGCCCCAGCCGTAAGCACACACTACATTCTCCTCAAGACTCGACTAGATATCGAGCATCACAAGTCCACCACATGGCAAAAAGTCTCGCCTAGCACGTGAGAAAATTTTATTGCAGGTTATCACGGTTGGGGGCGTCTTTGTAATGTCTCTACTCACGCTTGGGGGCGATTTACGTCACCAAATAGTCTGACGAGATGAGGAAAAGAAATTTCAGGTATGAGTTTACTTAAGAATAATAAGTTAATATGAGCATATTTTTGCAGGAGAAATCATGTCGGGTGTGCACTACAGAGTGTCAGGATACATTTGTACGTGCTATGTACCTACCGCCGTCACATGAAGCCTTACTCTTCTTAACTCCTCAACAAGTTGAACAGTTAAGAGGGGGCGATGTTTGTACCCTATTTAAATAGAGTACGTGCGTACTGCACAAGCTGTTTAATAACGGCAGACCGTGGGTTATCAAGGTGACCCACGGGGCTCATCAGAGCTGGATCCGGACTGAGTCCGGAGGTTTATTAAAACCAGACCGTGGGTTATCAAGGTGACCCACGGGGCTCATCAGAGCTGGATCCGGACTGAGTCCGGAGGTTTATTAAAACCATACCGTGGGTTATCAAGGTGACCCACGGGGCTCATCAGAGCTGGATCCAGACTGAGTTCGGAGGTTTATTAAAACCATACCGTGGGTTATCAAGGTGACCCACGGGGCTCATCAGAGTTGGAACCAGGCTCAGGTTTATAAAACCCGCATGGCTAAATAAGGAAGCCCAGATGACTGGAAGTCATTTGGTGATAGTCATAAATCTTGGAAAATAGACAAGGATCTTCCGAGATAATTGTAAATCTTGTGAAGATGATATGGATCTTCCAGGATATATTCAAATCTTGGAAGATAAACAAGGATCTTTCAAGATAAACTCAAATCATGTGAAGATATACAAAGATCTCTCAAGATAGACATGAATCTTCAAGGATATGTACAAATCCATGTGGTTATTTTGGATGACTACAAATCTAGGTTATTATGGAACCAGATTAGGGTTTATGCCTATAAATAGAGGCCAAAATCCAACTCAAATGGTACACAAACTCTATTCCTTTTCTCCACAACTTACTTGCATAGAACTCTTGTTGACTTTAGCATCGGAGTGTCTTTGCAGGTACCCCCACTTTCCATCAATAATTCTTGGAGAATCAAATCAACGACGGTGGTCCAATCATCATACACACATCTCGAGGAGTGTTGGGGTAATTAATTTTGCACCAACATCAGGTACTTTTCTATTAACCCAATCCCTTAGAGTAGGTTTCAATAACATGTAATCACTCAAACAATCCAATTTTTTTGAAATCAAAGTTTTTTGGGTTTATGAGAATCGGTCTACGTCAATGCACTTGTAAACCGATTTCATTTAGAAACGGTTGTTGTTTATGCCCACAAAGACCGATTGTCCTGGATGGGCATTCTGGTTGGAGGAAATTGAACCAGAATCGGTTTACGTTAATGCCCACATAGCCCGATTCCGGTATGGAAGAGATAATTATTTTTCTGTGTTTTTTTTTTTTGTTAGAATCGGATTACATGAGCATTTTTATAAACCGATTCCTGTTGTGCAATGTCAGGAATCGGTTTTTATATATGCATCGTGTAAACCGATTCTGGTTAACCCATTTTTTTTTTCCAGTTAAAACTCGATCATAAAATAAGTATGAAATCATACTCGATTTCATTTCGATTACAAATGAAAATGAAAATAATTATATATGATTTTACCAAATTTGAAAACGAGTATAACTTTAAACTGAATTGAAAACGAGTATAACTTTATACTCGAATTGAAAATGAGTATAACTTCTTAAACGATCTGAGATTGAGTATGAAGTCATACTCATTCTTAACTCGGGTATAGAATGAATTTTAATTTTATTTGATGTTTAACAACACAAAATTCACAGATAAAAAAAGAAAAAATTTACCCACAATCGGTTTATGTTCATGCCCATATAAACCGATTTTGGATAATCGGTTGATTTTCATGTCCATATAAACCGATACTTGGCAGAAGCAAGTTTTAAAAGATCTCTGTATGTTTTTGAGGTTACAATCGGTTGATACCAATGACAGCATAAACCGATTCTGAGTTGGTGTTCTTCAAAAAAATTCAAATTTTTAAATTTTTTCATGTTCAGATGATTCATTAACACAAGTTAATTTCACATCTAACACGATATTTTACCACTAATCACCTGAATCAACACTAATTAATTAGGGGTAAATTAGCCATTAAAAAAAAATAGTTGGTTAAGGGGTTTTCCATTTTACTTCAAAATGTCATTTTTTTTGTCACGTAGTGATAGGCCCAAATTAATCCTTATAGGTTCCAATTTAGCTTGTGTTCTTTTTTGGGGGGGATTTCTGTAATTATTTTCTCATCTTGTCACCTTTTTGAACATTTAGGGTATGTTTGGCAGCTGAGATATGAAATACGTTGTCCAGGTCAGGGTATTCCTTGGTTTATCCAAGATTATCATGGCAATGGTTATTTTAAATGGTGTTTGATTTCCATTGTGGGTTAACGCAAAGATGTTGTTTGTCAAAAAATAAATAAATAAATAAATAAAAATATAACCATATAATTTTGTGGTTTTGAGCATAAGAAAAATTAAAATAAAAAAAAATTAGTTATCAAACTTAGGAAAAGTAAATCACAAACAGAGAAAAGGATTAAGGAATTCCAGGTTTTATATGGAATCCCAAAACCCCACCTTTTTAACATCCTAAAATTTAGGTAGGATGCACTATTCTTATCTTGACATGGAATAAGCACCCACACAAACACAATATACGGTTATTTAAGAGATAACCCAACCAAGGTTAGAATATAAAGGCTCCAAAACACGACCTTAGAATAATGATATCTATATTTCAAGACAAATACATCATGCGTTTGTTCCACCCAATTACTCGGAGATAAACTAGCTTTGTTTATCCGGTTTATAGCCTAGTCAATTTGCGGACTAGTTCCAAATGAAGATTTCCTCCCAAAGTATCCAACCTTAAGCTCCTCCGATCAATCTAAGCCTCCGGGTAAGTCCCTTTTACATTATTAATGGGAATCAAACAAGATTTTGGCATGATTGGTGGTTTCACAAAGCTAGTTTTAAGAGTAAATATCCAAGACTTTTTAGGATCAGCTTGCATAAACATTGCACGGCAGCAGAAGTAATGGGGAATTCTTGGTCTTTATCTTTTAGCAGGGTCCTCAATCCGGCGGAGAGAATCGATTTGTTGGAATTAAGGGATGATCTAACTTCCACGGTGTTACATGTGGGGGAGGATGATTACTTGAATGGAGATTTCTCTGCAAAAAAGCTCTTCGAGATGTTGAATAGAGAAGGCGCCGAATGGGAGTATGCAACTTTGTTGGAGAATAAACACATTTCTCCAAAGGTCAATTTTCTATTTTGAACAGGTCTTCACAATTTAATTCCTACAAGCGTTATGTTGGAACATAGAGGAGTGCAAATACCGAACAATTTTTGTGTGTTCTATAACAGGGAGCCGGAAACCCAAAACCATCTTTTTATTCATTGTTCAGGTATTGAGGTATTTGGAGTTATTTTATCAATTTATGCAAGGTTTTCTGGATGATGTTATTATCCCTTGCATCTCTTTTGCAAATCTGGGAAACTTTAAGGTTTAACTGAATCATGAAGGAGGTGTGGAAGCTTATTCCTTTTGTTGTGGTGTGGGTGTTTTGGCTAGAGCGTAATGATATAATGCATGGGAAAAGGCCTAAATATGAAGACGAGCTGAAGATGATCATTAAACAGAATCTGCACTTATGGTCTACTAGGCTAAAGACTTTTGGTTCATACTTGTAGCGCCCCCTAAGCTAGCAGCTGACTAATCCAAGAGATTAACTAAATAAAGAGGCACTAAGAATCTAAATCATTTACTTAAACATTCAATTTAGAAATCTGCTACAAAAACTTAACCCAAAACTCACCCCGCTCAGAAATATATATATATATAAATACTCCTCTCAAGTGATACATATACAATAGTCATTTGGTTTGCGAACACAATATACAACGTAATAAACATAACAGAGGACTCAACGCCACAAAGCTTCCGCTGCGCAACTCTGTTCTGTCTCTGAAACTGAAAGTGGGAAAGGGTGAGCACATCATCCCTAAAAGGGGTGCCCCGTAGGAATAACAACTAGCTTTCAAGTAAACATTAATATTATTCGAAGACAATGCATGTTTTATCGAAAGTCGGTAATACAAGGAAAGACAATAAAACATATTGTAGAAACTTCTTCAGAGACATTCATAAATAATAGTAAACATCCATGTATGAGATGTGTGTTGCCGCACATAAGGAAGAGTAATATTGATGCCAATTCCTCACCGATTAGGTAAAGTGTATCGCCTAGCCATAGAATGAGATATAAAGGAAGAATAATTTTGGCCATGTAATATTCGGATCGCCCTAGTGGATATCAAGACACATCTCATACCACACAGAGCATACAAAGATATGCATGAATTTCACAACACCAAGATTGATTTGTAACACAATAATGAATACAAGAAAGTTCGTTATCGATTCCCACCTCTTTTGATGACAAGCCTCGCCTACCTCGAGATCCGTAGTTTACATGATCATCCTTTGAAACGATCGTTGTTAATACAGAGTAACTGTTAATCACACAAACACTCTAAGAGATTAGCTAAAAGGCTCATACAAGGCTCATAACACATTCTCATACAATTGTCTGGTTATAAGGAAAATGAACTATCTAATGGTTCTAAGCTCATTATGGATCTACACCTTTCATTATCTATCTTTAGCACATCTAAAGGTTTACTAATTCAATTGGATTGGTTCTATAGTCCATTAGATAAGTCTTAAGAATATCTACAACTTTGTAGAAGAGTCCAAAGGCTAATTCAGACCATAAGGATCTAAAATACCAAACTAAGAATACATGGTACTAAGCCTAAGCCCATTAGGCCTGAACTGACACGGCCCGTTACTCTAAGGCCTGGTCCAACAGAGTCAACTGACGGTCTCTAACGATCAGGGGTCAAACTAACAGTCAACGTCATTTCAAGGTCAAAGTCCAAGCAAAATAAGTCAACGGTTAAACGAGCCAACTCAATCAAGAAACGGATCAACTGAGTTAAACTGATTCAACTCAGTCAGATGGTCTGAGTCAGGTAAGTCAGGTCCAAAAATAACTCAATCAGATAGACTGAGTCAGAAGCACCGGATCAAGTCAGCTAAGCTGAAAGGTTCAGACCAAAACTATAACACACAGCTAAGCTGAAAGGTTTACAAATACAACTTCATTTGACCAATACACAAATAAATCATTTTAACAGAATTCTATAATTCAATACAAAGTAATACAAGTTTTACCTTGAGTTTCACTCGCAGGCTTTCACTAAGATCACAGCTAACAGCACTACAATCAACTTCTTCTCAAATATCTCATAAGCACACTCAAGCTCAGTTCAACACAAACATTAAAGCCCTTACTTACACTTGTATCTCAGACAGTTCAATTACTCTTTCCACACTACAAGACCTGTACCTTCACCTAATATATCTCAATAACAATCACTTGATTACCACCAGCAACTCAACAACAAACTCCACTCTCAACATCACAACTCCATCTTAAACACTACCACTCCCTACAACATTACTGACATTACATACCACCATATTTCAGTCTTACCTTAACACAATCAATACCAGCCCCCAACATTTCAGCTTTAACAGCCAACAAATCTTCTTCCATGCCACTTATCTCAAATAGTCAATTCTAACACAACTCAATTCCCATATTATCTCAGCCTATACCAATCCAACTTCATAACATCGCCAACAGCTACAGATGTATTACTATGAGCTCAATCCCATCTACATCAACAATTCAACCCCAACTCTTAGGCATATTCCCTTCTCAGTCACCAGTTCAACTACAAATCATACATTAATACCTCCAGTTCACCAACAAACCTATTTACTTGAGACTCTCATATCCACCACCGGCTCAGCTCCTCCCTGCAACTTAACAATCTTTTTACTTGTTCAACATCATCACCAACAATGATCTATAATTCCACATCCACGGTAAACACTTTCTCAATTCTTATATCACCCACAACATCAAGAGCTCAAAACTAAAATGAATAACTAAACTAAATTTGCTGAGAAGAACCCTTACCCCGATTCAGTAATACTCTGGCACTTGTATTCAATTTCTTCTTCACCTGGATTCAATTCAACAACTCATCATAGCTCGTCAATAATTCAATAATCTTCAACACCATCAATTCTTATATGAAAACCCTAACAAATTCCCAATCTTCTATTTTTCTAATTCGAATTCAAGACATAACCATAACTTCCATATCAATCATACCCATCTCAAATCTTCCCCTTAAACTCTCAATTTCATCTTCCCTGATTTTCCATAAAAACCCTAATTTCATTCCCAAATCAAGACTTCTTCCAATCGAGCCCAAAACAGCAACCTAAATCTTCATATCAACGAACCCATCTCAAATCCCTTTCCTAAGATATCGATTCCATCTTCTAATTCTTCTTTGAATTCTTCCAGAAACCCTAACTCTCGGTTCAGTCATCAAAACAACTTCAAAGCTTCAATCGAACCTCTACCCCTGATTTCTTCATCTAACAGTAGCTCTAGAATTCATCTTCTAAAACTCCAGACTTTAATCCACTCTACGAACCCTGATTTCTAATTTACAGCAGCTTCACTTTTCTTCAGCTCAATCGAGGATTCTAACCAAATCCAAACTATGAACTCATCAATACCACACTCGACTGATTGGCTTCACTAATTTTTTGTAAGTTTTCTCAACAAATATTTTCTCTCTGAATCTCCAGAGAAAGAAGAAGAAAAAAGAAGAAATACGAATAAGAAAGAATAAGAAAGAAAATACGAGTTATCTACTCGATCGATTGGGGATAAGGCCGACCAACTTTGCTAAAGGCACCCGAAAATTTGATACGGGCAGCCAAGGCGGCTTAAGCATACAAAACTGATATCTTCTTCGTCCGATATCCGACTGACACGTTCGAGTAATCCATTCTGCGTAACTTTTCGAGATCTATCAAATGATACTAGTTTCGTGTCGTTGTTAGATTAGTTCCTGTTAATTTACATTCATATTAAACTAATCGAGTCATTATCGACTAAATCAACACTTGACCGGTCTAATAGCGTTGACGAGGTTGAGGGTCTTTACAATACTCTATGAATCAAGTCTTGCATCAATGGGAGATGATTCTATCTGTGTAATAGTTTTGGTTTGCTCTTTTCTTTGCTTTCAGTTGGCACAGACATGCTAGCTTTGTTCATTTGTAAATATTTTCTTTCTTAATATATCCTTTCAATTCTAAAAAAAAATAAAATAATAACTATTTCTTAATCAAGTCCCTTAAACTTCTAGTTTTTACCCTATTTTGCAAACTGTTATCTTTGCTTTATCATTTGACCAACTCTCCTACTATTTTAGTTTGTAGTTTTGCTTGCATTCCATTCTCAAAAGCTATTTCAAGTGTGTAATAGATCTTTCTAATCTGTAATAATTTTGAGAAGGAAGTCTTTAGGAGGTGCTTCATTACTTCATTTTCTCGAAAAACCATTTTGGGTTTAGTATTACAACATTCAGGTTGTAGTTTTGTAGGACTTATTTAAACGGTTGTCCTCCCTTTGTTTTTGGTAATATTCTTTGTAAGTGCTGCATTATAAAGCACACATTTTATGTTATAGTTGTACTGCAATTTTGTAAGTGTTATTTCTTAAAGCACACCTTCTATATTATAGTTTTGCATATTTATTGTAAGTGATTTAATATAAAGCGCACCTTCTAGGTTAGAATTTTTAAAATTTTCTTATTTGCGAGTACTTCAAATTTCTCTGGTTGGAGTCGTCAGGTGTTTACAAATAAAATCATCTACGCCACCAACTACCCACCAAAAATGACCACTCTAGCCTGGAATTGTCATGGCTTAAACCAGTCAACAACCATTCAACATCTTCGTGGACTTGTCTCGATGTCTAAACCAACTATTTTATTCCTTTCGGAAACATTGGCCAATGAAATTCAAATATTGCGCATCGCCCATGTAAGGACCCTCAAGCTCGTCAACGCTATTAGACCGGTCAAGTGACAAATTAGCCGATAATGACTCGATTAGTTTAATACGAACGTTATTTAACAGGAACTAATCTAACAACGACACGAAACTAGTATCATTAGATAGATCTCGAAAAGTTACGCAGAATGGATTACTCGAACGTGTCAGTCGGATACCGGACGAAGAAGATATCAGTTTTGTATGAAGGACAAATTAACCATTTTGAATTAAGCCGCCTTGGCTGCCCGTATCAAATTTTTGGGTGCCTTTATAATTTTTCTTTTGGCTTTATCAAAACCGATCCCAGAAGATAAGTTCGCATCTTTCTTTTCTTCTTCGTTTTCTTCTCTCTCTGTTTCTTTTTTCTTCTTTCCTTCTTCCATGTTCTTCATACGTTAGAGATTTGAGAGATTAAATTGAGTTTTGTAATCGGCAGAAGGTGGAGAAGATCATACAGTATTCGATGGTGATGGTGATGGTGTATGTAATCGATTCAGAATAGAAAGAGAAAGTAAATCAGTAAGAGTAGAATTAGGGTTTCTCTGAGAGTTGTGTAAAAGTGTGGATAGTGATGAATGAGATGTAATTGGAGATGGGTTTGGTGGATTAGAGGATTTAATTGTTGTTTGGTGTTCGAATCAAAGATGTTCTGATTTGAGAATTATTAGTAGGGTTTTAAATTGGAGTTCGATTTAGTGATGATTATTATGAAGAAAAGGAAGGATGGATTTTGAAGAACGTGATGTGAATAAGGAGTTGATGGTTTCAATTTAAGTGTTAGGGTTTCAAGTTGAATTTCAGAGAATGAAGATGAAATTAATATTCTATAAGGGAGATTAAAAATGGGTTCTAGTGATATGAAGATTTAGTTATTGTTCTTGGTTCGAATTAGAGAAGTCCTGAGTTGGGATTTGGCTGTGATGAACTGATGGATTAAGGATGAGAAGGTGATGTCTTGCTGAACTGAATTTTAATGCTTGGGTAAAATTAATCATAGGTAATAATTCTTCTTAGTTAATTGAGTAAAGTTTTATGTTCAATTTTGAGTTATGAGTTTGTTATTTGAACTAAGAATTGAGATTGATGTGGATTATAATGGATATGAGTTGTGTAGAGCTGTCTTGAGTGGTGTTGATGATAACCGAATTGGAAACAACTCTTAGGTTGGTTATTGTAAACTCAAGAAGTTGGGTCCGAGCTTCATGTATGTGTAATTATGATGTTGATGAAGTGATGAAACTGGAGATAATTATGTTTAGTGAAACTGAGTATGATCTTAACTGAAGTTGGATTGGTGGTGAATGTGTAAGGATTAAGATACAGTTGTTGGTGTAGGCACTATGTAAAGAGTATGGATTTGAATAATTGCAGTTGAAGGTTGAGTTGGTATTGCATTTGATATGGGTTGTTGTGGCTATGTTGTTATGAACTGTTGGTGGAGTTGAAATAGAAGATGTGGTTGTTATGGTGGTGGTGTTTTACAGTGACATAGGATTCTAGGAGATACAAGTATGAGCCGTGTCATGATGTGCACAAGGTCTTGGAGGTGCAAGCTAATGGATGTAAAGTGAGTTGTTGGGTGTTGATGCTGGGAGTGTAGTTGAGCTGTAGAGTTTAGTCGTGGTAGTGATGTTCGATGGAATTGATAATATTGATCTGAGTTGCAGAGGTAGTGTTGGGTTGGTGGTGTTATTTTGAAGTGGATTTGCTAGTAGTTGTGGGGCTGTAATTGATAGTTTAGTAAATGCTCGCAACTACTGTTTCAGGTAATCTGAAGTTACAATTGTAAATAAGTTATGATGTTTTCATGAAGTAAAGGTGTTGATTAATGGCAGTGAGAGCTCAATTTGAGTTGCAACTGAAGCAACATAGGTTTTAGTTATAACTCTTAGATTTTGTATGTGCTGATAGGATGTGCAAGCTGAAGTAGATTGTAATGTTGTCATGGCAGTGATCTTAGTGAAAGGATGCAAATGCAGATCAAGGTAATCTTAAATTACAGATGTATTGGAATTATGTTTAAGTGAAGTATTTGTGTAATGTTGTAATGAATAGATTGAAGGTGAACTAGAGTTAAAATCACAGTTGTGTAAGAAGTTTTGGCTTGTGTTATGGCCTAGCCTTGCCCTTAGTCATCCCAGTCGTCTGACTCAGTTAATCTGACTGAGTTGAGTTAACTTGTTAACCAGTCTTGAATCGGGTTTGACCCATTGAGTCACTAGTATTGACTCGTTGACCATTGACCCTGGACCTTGGACGTTGACTGTTAGTTGACCCTTTAACTGTTAGAGACCATTACTTGACCCGAGTGGACTGGGCCTTGTGTATTGGGCCGAGTTTAGTGGACTTGGGCTTAGGCCTAGGTTTCTTACTTTGATGAATTGGACCTCTTATGGGCCGAATTAGCCTTTGGTTTCTTCTACAAAGTTGTAGATATTCATAAGACATATCTAATGGACTATAGAACCAATCTAATTGAATTAGTAAACCTTTAGATGCGCTAAAGATGGATAATGAAAAGGTGTAGAACCATAAATGGGCCTTAGAACCATTAGATAGAATTGTATGAAAATGTGTATGAGCCTTTTGGCTAATCTCTTTGAGTTCTTGTGTGATTAACAGTTAGTCTTTATTAACAACGATCGTTTCAAAGGATGATCATGTAGACTACGGATCTCGAGGTAGGCGAGGCTTGTCATCAAAATAGGTGGGAGTCGATAACGAACTCTCTTGTATTCATTATTGTTTTACAAATCAATCTTGGTGTTGTGAAATTCATGCATATCTTTGTGTGCTCTGTGTGGTATGAGATGTGTGTCGACACAATATCAGTATTCTATGGCTATGGCGATACACCGCAATATTACACGGCTAGGGCGATACACCGAAATATTATTCTTCCTTTATATATATCAGTATTCTATGGCTAGGGAGATATACCGCAATATTACCTATTCGGCGTGGAATGCGCATCAATATTACTCTTCCCTTATGTGCGGCAACACACATCTCATACATGGATTTTACTGTTATTTATGAATGTCTTTGAAGAAGTTTCTACATTATGTTTTATTGTCTTTCCTTGTATTACCGACTTTCGATAAAACCTGCATTGTCTTCGAATCATACTAATGTTTACTTGAAAGCTAGTTGTTATTCCTACGGGGCACCCCTTCTAGGGATGATGTACTCACCCTTTCCCACTTTCAGTTTCAGAGACAGTTCAGAGTTGCGCAGCGGAAGCTTTGTGGCGTTGAGTCTTCTGTTATGTTTACTACGTTGTATATTGTATTCGCAAACCAAATGACTATTGTATATGTATCACTTGAGAGGAGTACTTGTATATATATTTCTGAGCGGGGTGAGTTTTGGGTTAAGTTTTTGTAGCAGATTTATAAATTGAATGTTTAAGTAAATGATTTAGATTCTTAATGCCTCTTTATTTAGTTAATCTCTTAGATTAGTCAGCTGCTAGCTTAGGGGGCGCTACAATGTTGGTATCATAGCTCACTATTAGATCTTATATGGGAAACAATAGGAATAGCCAGTGCCAGTTAGGGAACTAGATTAGTTTAGAACTGGGTTGGGTTGTGAGATAAATCTTAATCACTAAAAGCTATTTATAATTAAAAGAATTATTTGATTGATTGATTTGTTTGTTTATGTATTGAAGTAAAAATTGTAGGGTACACCAATAACTTTAGTTAATAAGGATTTGAGAATAATTAATTTAAAAAGTATGAACATGTAGATAATCTAATACTATTAAAATAATGAGATTAGTTTTATTGATAAATATTGAAAATCACATATAGACTTGATGAGCACCTTAACTTATACGTAGAATCAACAATTATTTATAATTACATAAATGTTAATAATATTTTTGGGACTCAATAATATTTGTAAGATTAGTTAGAATCATAGTTTGATCATCAATGTTAATAATAAAAAATAATATAAAATGATCGTAATAATAATTTTAATAAAGTAATGTTAGCATTTATCAATTAGTATCATATCAAACTTAACTTAACTAAAATCTCATTAAGGGTATATAACGATAGAAATAATAATTATGATTAAATAACTATGGAAAATTATTTACGCTTATCTACGATTAAGTTTTGTAAATTAAACTAATTACAAATTATCTTTAGTCTAACAATTGATTCAATAAATCTCTAAAATGAAACAAATATACATGAAGTAGTGATAATAGTATTCAAATGTTTAGTGTAATATTAGAATTAAAAGAAAATAAATTTATATATTAATAGGGTACATTACATTAATAGCTCTAAAGACTATTAGGATACATTATAATTTTATGCAGATTCAAATTTAAATCATATTAAATTACCAACGCCAAGATTTAACAAAATACAGTATACAGAGTCAATCTGAATAAATAAAATCTGTTATATCAATCTTTACGTGAATGTAAAATTATAATTAGAAGATTAAGGGTTAGTGTATCAACCAGACTATCAACATCAGAATAATGAGAATAATAACACAGTTGATAAAAGTAATTGAGTAATTAAATTAGTAGGAAATTTATAATAGATAAATTTTGAAAATTTATATATATATGGTATCACACTAAAGTTAAAATATCTGATATTATAAATTGACGGGAATCGAATTTGGATTACTTATAATGATAAAATAAATAAATAATAATAACGGTACATAAAAATTAAATAAGATAAATTTTGATGATGAGAACTATTTATATATATTACGAAGTAAATTTATCATAATACACATGTTAAGATAGACGTTAAAGACTAATTAATCTTAATAAATTAATACTTAGTTAATCCATCACTGGGGAATAGTGAGGTTTGTAATTCCGATATGTTTGTGTTGTCTTTTGGCCGTAGGAAAGCATTGTCAGGTCTGATCAGCCTAGACAGGGCAACTACATGCATGGATTACCATTCGTAAAAGGAGAACTTGCTTCTATTAGTGGACTGATAGATCCCAAATTTTACTTAGAAACTTATTTATAGAATATTTTTTCTCTCGAAATTAGAACCCGTAATTTATTGGAATGGAAATTAGTATTTTGAACCTAGAACCACAAGTTTTAGTTGTATAAAGCCATGTAGATTTGTGCCTTGTTTCTTGTTGTTTGCGCATAGACAAGAGAGAGGATTTTTCTATAAGGTGGGAAGTTTTGAAGACCAGAAGGATGGTTCGATTTTTGAGGACGAAAATGAATAAGGTGGGGAGAATGTAAGGACCCTCAAGCTCGTCAACGCTATTAGACCGGTCAAGTGACGAATTAGCCGATAATGACTCGATTAGTTTAATACGAACGTTATTTAACAGGAACTAATCTAACAACGACACGAAACTAGTATCATTAGATAGATCTCGAAATGTTACGCAGAATGGATTACTCGAACGTGTCAGTCGGATACCGGACGAAGAAGATATCAGTTTTGTATGAAGGACAAATTAACCATTTTGACTTAAGCCGCCTTGGCTGCCCGTATCAAATTTTTGGGTGCCTTTATAATTTTTCTTTTGGCTTTATCAAAACCGATCCCAGAAGATAAGTTCGCATCTTTCTTTTCTTCTTCGTTTTCTTCTTCGTTTTCTTCTCTCCCTGTTTCTTCTTTCTTCTTTCCTTCTTCCATGTTCTTCATCCGTTAGAGATTTGAGAGATTAAATTGAGTTTTGTAATCGGCAGAAGGTGGAGAAGATCATACAGTATTCGATTGTGATGGTGATGGTGTATGTAATCGATTCAGAATAGAAAGAGAAAGTAAATCAGTAAGAGTAGAATTAGGGTTTCTCTGAGAGTTGTGTAAAAGTGTGGATAGTGATGAATGAGATGTAATTGGAGATGGGTTTGGTGGATTAGAGGATTTAATTGTTGTTTGGTGTTCGAATCAAAGATGTTCTGATTTGAGAATTATTAGTAGGGTTTTAAATTTGAGTTCGATTTAGTGATGATTATGAAGAAAAGGAAGGATGGATTTTGAAGAACGTGATGTGAATAAGGAGGTGATGGTTTTAATTTGATGAATGGATGTGCAGAAGATCAATAATTGGGATTTTGAGGAATTAGGGTTTTCAATTTAAGTGTTAGGGTTTCAAGTTGAATTTCAGAGAATGAAGATGAAATTAATATTCCATAAGGAAGATTAAAAATGGGTTCTAGTGATATGAAGATTTGGTTATTGTTCTTGGTTCGAATTAGAGAAGTCCTGAGTTGGGATTTGGCTGTGATGAACTGATGGATTAAGGATGAGAAGGTGATGTCTTGCTGAACTGAATTTTATTGCTTGGGTAAAATTAATCATAGGTAATAATTCTTCTTAGTTAATTGAGTAAAGTTTTATGTTCAATTTTGAGTTATGAGTTTGTTATTTGAACTAAGAATTGAGATTGATGTGGATTATAATGGATATGAATTGTGTAGAGCTGTCTTGAGTGGTGTTGATGAGAACTGAATTGGAAACAAGTCTTAGGTTGGTTATTGTAAACTCAAGAAGTTGGGTCCGAGCTTCATGTATGTGAAATTATGATGTTGATGAAGTGATGAAACTGGAGATAATTATGTTTAGTGGAACTGAGTATGATCTTAACTGAAGTTGGCTTGGTGGTGAATGTGTAAGGATTAAGATACAGTTGTTGGTGTAAGCACTATGTAAAGAGTATGGATTTGAATAATTGCAGTTGAAGGTTGAGTTGGTATTGCATTTGATATGGGTTGTTGTGGCTGTGTTGTTATGAACTGTTGGTGGAGTTGAAATAGAAGATGTGGTTGTTATGGTGGTGGTGTTTTACAGTGACATAGGATTCTAGGAGATACAAGTATGAGCTATGTCATGATATGCACAAGGTCTTGGAGGTGCAAGCTAATGTAAAGTGAGTTGTTGGGTGTTGCTGCTGGGAGTGTAGTTGAGCTGTAGAGTTTATTCGTGGTAGTGATGTTCGATGGAATTGATAATATTGATCTGAGTTGCAGAGGTAGTGTTGGGTTGGTGGTGTTATTTTGAAGTGGATTTGCTAGTAGTTGTGAGGCTGTAATTGATAGTTTAGTAAACGCTCGCAACTACTGTTTCAGGTAATCTGAAGTTACAAGTATAAATAAGTTATGATGTTTTCATGAAGTAAAGGTGTTGATTAATGGCAGTGAGAGCTCAATTTGAGTTGCAACTGAAGCAACATAGGTTTTAGTTATAACTCTTAGATTTTGTATGTGCTGATAGGATGTGCAAGCTGAAGTATATTGTAATGCTGTCATGGTAGTGATCTTAGTGAAAGGCTGCAAATGTAGATCAAGGTAATCTTAAATTACAGATGTATTGGAATTATGTTTAAGTGAAGTATTTGTGTAATGTTGTAATGAATAGATTGAAGGTGAACTAGAGTTAGAATCACAGTTGTGTAAGAAGTTTTGGCCTGTGTTATGGCCTAGCCTTACCCTTAGTCATCCCAGTCGTCTGACTCAGTTAATCTGACTGAGTTGAGTTAACTTGTTAACCAGTCTTGAATCGGGTTTGACCCACTGAGTCACTAGTATTGACTCGTTGACCATTGACCATGGACATTGACCTGACCTTGGACGTTGACTGTTAGTTGACCCTTTAACTGTTAGAGACCGTTACTTGACCCGAGTGGACTGGGCCTTGTGTATTGGGCCGAGTTTAGTGGACTTGGGCTTAGGCCCAGGTTTCTTACTTTGATGAATTGGACCTCTTATGGTCCAAATTAGCCTTTGGTTTCTTCTACAAAGTTGTAGATATTCATAAGACATATCTAATGGACTATATAACCAATCTAATTGAATTATTAAACCTTTAGATGTGCTAAAGATGGATAATGAAAAGGTGTAGAACCATAAATGGGCCTTAGAACCATTAGATAGAATTGTATGAAAATGTGTATGAGCCTTGTATGAGCCTTTTGGCTAATCTCTTAGAGTTCTTGTGTGATTAATAGTTAGTCTTTATTAACAACGATCGTTTCAAAGGATGATCATGTAGACTACGGATCTCGAGGTAGGCGAGGCTTGTCATCAAAAGAGGTGGGAATCGTTAACGAACTCTCTTGTATTCATTATTGTTTTACAAATCAATCTTGGTGTTGTGAAATTCATGCATATCTTTGTGTGCTCTGTGTGGTATGAGATGTGTGCCGACACAATATCAGTATTCTATGGCTAGGGCGATACACCGCAATATTACACGGCTAGGGCGATACACCGCAATATTATTCTTCCTTTATATATATCAGTATTCTATGGCTAGGGAGATACACCGCAATATTACCTATTCGGTGTGGAATGGGCATCAATATTACTCTTCCCTTATGTGCGGCAACACACATCTCATACATGGATGTTTACTGTTATTTATGAATGTCTTTGAAGAAGTTTCTACATTATGTTTTATTGTCTTTCCTTGTATTACCGACTTTCGATAAAACCTGCATTGTCTTCGAATCATACTAATGTTTACTTGAAAGCTAGTTGTTATTCCTACGGGGCACCCCTTCTAGGGATGATGTGCTCACCCTTTCCCACTTTCAGTTTCAGAGACAGTTCAGAGTTGCGCAGCGGAAGCTTTGTGGCGTTGAGTCTTCTGCTATGTTTATTACGTTGTATATTGTATTCGCAAACCAAATGACTATTGTATATGTATCACTTGAGAGGAGTACTTGTATATATATTTATGAGCGGGGTGAGTTTTGGGTTAAGTTTTTGTAGCAGATTTATAAATTGAATGTTTAAGTAAATGATTTAGATTCTTAGTGTCTCTTTATTTAGTTAATCTCTTGGATTAGTCAGCTTCTATCTTAGGGGGCGCTACAGATCAAACATTACAATTTCAAAACCACAGCTTCGTTCCTAAAGTAGGTAGGGTGGGGGGGGTGGGGGGGTGTATGCCTACTGTGGGAAAACGAGGTCGATGTCCAAATCCTCGTGAAATCTCAGAACTACATTCATGCACTCGTTACCCCCCACTCCGGCCCAGCATTGGATTTGCACAGGTATGTATGGCCCTCCTCACCCAGACCCAAGAAAAAGTTTCTTTGAAGATTTTCCAATAATTGTTCCCAGCACTTCAACACCTTGTCTACTCCTGGGAGACTTCAACGAAGTGATGGACCAATCAGAGAAAAAAGGTGGCAAACTAGTCACATATGCACAAACGCAACCTTTTCCAAATTTAATGAACCAGATAGGATATATGGATCTTGGATTCAGAGGAGACCCATTCAATTAGACAAAAAAACAACAAGGCCAAGACAATATTCAAGAAAGAATTGATCGAGCAATAGCAAACCAACAATGGAGAACAACCAACCCTCATGCTGAAATCACTCGTCTTGCGCGAATAGCGTCGGACCATGCTCACATCCTACTCCAAGCGAAATCTTTAGATTGGCATGGAAGCAAGAATTACAAATTTGAGCATCTATGGTTATCTCACCCTCAGCTTCATCATGTGGTTAACTCAGCATGGAATAAGCTACATGACTCGGACCCCCCCTTAAACCTCCAGCTCAAACTCATATCAACCAACGAAACCTTAACGGAATGGAACAAGATCAACTTCGGCCACCTACCCACATTGATTAAAAAATCGAGCGTGAAAATTAAAAAATCCCAACATCAATGTGCGACGCATACTTGCTCTGAACCGGAAAATTGGATTCAATAAGAAATGTAGCTCCGAATCGAACACCTAAATCTGCTTGACTGCCACGCAACTTAATGGCAGCAGAGATCCAAAATACAATGGCTTCAATCGGGGGACCGCAACACAATATTCTTTCATACCAAGGCTACAATTCATAGAAGCTACAACAATATACAACAACTTCAAAATCACCAAAACACTTGGATTACAGATAAGGAAGAAATTATCAAGATCATTCTTGATCACTTCACAGATCAGTATACAACACCAAATACAGTAATTGAAGACAACCCGTTTGAAGCACTAACACCAAGGTTAACTCCTCAACAATGTAATAAGTTAACATCCGAGGTGACCCCTAAGGAGATCAAACAAGCACTCTTCTCCATATGATCAGAACGTGCCCCAAGACCAAACCAAAACTGATTGAGATGGTTCAGAGTTTCTTTGATTCCCTTAGCATCCATCCTTTCATGAACCACACTAACCTTACATTAATATCGAAGGTTGATTACCCCTCAAAACCCTCCCAATTTAGGCCGATAGGACTATGTAATGTTACTCATAAAACTATTTCAAAAATGCTAGTCAATCGCATAAGACCTATACTCCCATTTTTGATAAGCCCATATCAGAGTGTCTTTGTGCCACAAAGATCCATTCATGACAATATAGTTATCGCTGCCGAGCTTTTTCACTACATCAAAACCTCAAACCGCACCAAAATCCCAAAATATCCCTTAAGTTAGACATTCAAAAAGCCTATGACTCCTTGGATTGGGGTTTCGTCAAACAAGCCTTCACCACCTTAGGCTTCCCCCACCTTTTGTGGATTATTATTATGATGTGAATATCAATAGTAACTTACTCTATCAATATCAATGGAACTCCACATGGGTACATCACCCCAACTAGGGGAATAAGGTAAGGAGATCCTCTCTCATCCTACAGGGTCTCGAGAAGAAACCTAAGGTTAAAGGAGAATCGACTCTAGTTATGCAACTAGTAACACACAGGAGGTGTGGGGATTAGGTTTCCCAGTTGCTAGAGTTCTCCTTTATATAGTTTTCAAATCAGGGTTTGCAATATAAGTTACATTGGTAACAAAGCATTCAATATTCACCGTTAGATTAAAAACCTAATTCAACCAAGCTAATATCTTTCAACCGTTAGATCTAACTTAGCTTGTTACACACAAATGAAATGTATCCTCATTTAGGTTTATGTAACCGTACCTAAACGTGTACACCATGTTGGTTCACAAATAGTTAACCGAGGTTAGACATATGATTACTCTCATACCAACCTTATTCATCTTAACCATAACTAGTTCAAATGACTCAAATGAAACTAGTTAAAGAGTTGTTCAATTGCTATATTCTCATGGATTACACAAGAACACAATTGAAGCAAAATCGGTTTGATTCACTCGAATCAATACATGAACATTATAGCCACGGTTTGCAAAGATTGCATTCCTTATTGTTTAATATTTAGGTTAACGTATAATCGATTTTAGAATAGTAACACACTTAAGTATGCGTACAGGTATGCGTACTTAAGTAACCGGATTTGAGTTTGTTTTAGTTTTCAAACTCAGCAGAAATTCACGGACGTGAACTTTCCGCCATTACGCGTACGGGTACGCGCTCTTTAGGTAACCGGATGAGTTTGGTTTTGGTTTTCAAACTCAGCAGAAATTCACGGACGTGAACTTCCGCCAGTACGCATACTTACCCAGTCTCCTACAACCTTTTTGTATACACACAAGTATGCATACTTCAGGTTCACAGTTTTGGACTTATACACTAATGTGCCAACACACTATGCTTATATCCAAAGATGGTTACAAGATTCTAAACTCTTTATTTCAATTATTGAAACATTCTTCTATAATAGCCGTTTTCACACACTATTAACATCAAAGCAATTTTCAAGATATTGAAATAATCATTATCAAAAAATTCCAAGCCTACATCAAATGATTGTATCACACAAACCATGTAAGATGTTACTCGGCAATTTTCTCATGATATAAGATGAACTTGGTTGAAGAAAAATCTTACCAACACATATTTCGAGAAATATGTAAGCGAGATATACTCAGCTCGAAATCTCAAATGTGTATAGAGAAAACTATATCTTACACTACACCATTTTAAGGGATTTGCAACTCAGATTAGCAACAACACTGGCGCCAATGCAAATTTCGGTTGCAAATTTTTCGCAACAGCATATTGCCGTTGCTAATTTCGCAACGGCGAGTAGTAGGTTGCGAATAGCAACTGCGCTTTGTTCAAGCGTGCGAAGTACGCGTGTGGTCGGGAACACTAGGGCTAATAAATACACCCAAGTCAAACTTCGGTCAAGCCTTCCTCTTTTTTTTTTCCACCCCTCAGCCTAAGTATAACCTATATCATGCCTTATATTTTTTTCCCTTCTCATTTTTTCTCCTCTACAGACTCTTTCATCTCCTCTGAACTCTTTCATCTCCTCTCATCTCTGCATGAAGAACTTCATCTCTTTCAGCTCTAAAACCACAGAAATCAACAACCAGTTTATCGATGAACTTGTAAACTTGATTGGTTAGAGTTTCTTGGAGATTGAAGAAAGATGAAAAAAGTGGAAGTTAGGTTTAGGGTTTCCGTAGATGAAGATTAGGAATTCGTTTTTGTGATGTATAAGAAGGATTGGGATGGGTTTAGTTGATTGAGGAAAGGTTTAAGGTTAGTTATATGTTCTGAAGCTGTTTTGAAGATGAATTGAAGAAATTAGGGTTTGAGTTTCTTATTTGGGAATCAATTGATGAAACTGATCAACCAGTCGAGGAGACGGTTGTTATTGTAAGATGGGTTGAAGTTGTTGAAGAAAAAATCAAAAGAATGATTATGAGTTTCTTTGTATCTCAGGGAAGAAGTTCAAGTTGGGAATTTGAATTCGTACTTGAGGTAATATTTCATTACTTAATTGAGGTATATTATTATCTATTAAAGTGTTGAGGTATTTGATATAACTCTCTATTCTCTATTCTTTTTATCAATTTTTCCCAAAATTTTCAATTAGGGTTTCCAATTTTATGTGATTTCGAGCCTTTTGAATTGATTTGTTGAACTTACAATACGAGGATTAACCAGTTGAGGGTGTTATGAGTAAGTGGATCAATCAATAATCTTTTGTTGGGTTATTTTTGGTATGATTTTTTTGATTTTATTGATTGTGATTGCAATTGTAATTGTGATATTTGTAGAAAGGAGATGAAGTGGATGTTGAAAATAGCAAAGAAGATGCTGATGTTGAGGGTGTGGTTGTAGAAGGTGTAAAGAAAAGGGTATAAATCCTATCTTTGATCTCTTGATTAATTCTGTTAGTCTCATCCCATGTCTGTATGTTTTATGTATATTGTCAGTTCTAGTGCAGTTTTAACAAGTGTTGTTGCTAATAACCATGTTTCAGGGTTGTGACTGTCAGTCAGGTATGTGCTCTACAACTTCCATCTTATTTAATATTTCCTCGATGTTTTTGCTATGAGTATCTTCTGATTCAGGAACTAATGGACATACTTATCTCAGCGTGTTTTAGCAACTGATGAGTGGCTACAAGTCCAAGGTAGTGATTGTATTTATTCCCTTGGTGATATCTAGTTAATCAGCGAAGAATCATGGTATTGGGCTACGTTTTAGCTTATTTCCATTTTTCTGTGCTATGAATATTGCAAATTAATTATGTACTGCTACAAACTTCACCAAGCGTACGATTTTATCGATTTACGCCTTTGCGGTAACTTCAATATGTTGCAAAGAAAATATGAAATATTATCAGACTGCTCCGTGATCAGGTGGAACTTATAAGAATAATGTACATTTTTTTTTAATTCATCAAGTATATATTCAACACCTTTTGTTCTTATATCAGCTAATTATGTTCTTTTGTTATTGCCTTCTGATCTTAGGAAGACAAAGCGGTGATATTCAATAAAGCGGACAAAGATAGTTCTGGTAAATTAACTGTTAAATAATTCCAAGATGTCATTACCGATATCTGTGAAAGGTACCGGCAAGTGAAGCTCTATTTGAAGAATAAAAAGTTGAAAGGTATCTCTAACCTTCTGACAGATTCTGAAGGGAAGGATAATAGTACTGAGGTGGATATTGAAAAGTTCAAGTCAGCTCTTTCCCAAGTAGATTCAGAGATAAAAATGCTTCCTGCAACTGTGCAGGTGAGTTTTGAGTGTTCGATGGCTATAGCGGGTTTTTTTATCTGAAACAAGAGATACATATGTACCTTCCTACATTAAAACCCAAATGTCTTCATCTTCATATATATAATGTAAATGTGCTTATTTTTCGTAGGTTGCTGCTCAAGAAGGAGTATATTCGGCTGACTATTTCAACCATATGGCTGAGCGCGAAAAGAATCCAATAGGCCCTCCTAGAATCCTGGGTGAAGGGCGTAACAGGTTCCGTCCATTTAGGTATGATCTAACTTCCTTATAGAAACTCCTTGCCCTGTGTGGTCAACTGGTCTTACCACATTTTGTGTTCAATTCTGATTAAGTTGTCGTGAGACTCGTGACTGCAAGGGTTTTAGGGACATAATCAAATTTCATTATCCTAGTTTAGGAATAAGGTATTTAAAATATGTATCATATTCTGATGTTGTTGGCTCTTTATTTTTAAATTATAACAGGTACAAACATTTGGGGCTGTTTGCTCCACTTGGAGGAGAGCAAACAGTAGCACAACTTCCAGGTGATTGGGTTTCGATTGGTCACAGTTCTCAGTGGCTTTGGTATTTTTTTTATGCAAGGTAAGCCATCCATTCCTCGTAGAAACTACATTGATCACATTTATCCTTTACTTATGAAAACTGAACACTCTAATGTTTATGCAATTCCGAAGTGTTGAAACACGACTAGGAAAATTGCAGTTGAAACCTATCCAATGTGTCAAATGAAAACTAAATTTTGCTATTGAATTAACTTAATATTGCTATTTTCTTTCCTTTGTGAAATTCAGCAAGCAAGTAAGTTGGCGTACTAGGACGATGGTATATGCGAATGACGGGGATTAATTTTGTGCGAGTGTCTTCCAGGCAGAAAGGTCGAGGTATAAATTGGAAAAATAAATTAGTATTGGTTTCAACTTATAGAATTACTAGTTTTATAGTTTATGAATCTCTTTTGTACTCAGCCTGGCTTTGTCTCTCTGCGGATGTTAAAAAAGAGACATGAAAGTTATGTACTCAGTTGAAATCACCTTTTAATAATCTTTTTTTGAGAAATCAAATTTGTTTATTAATAAGTATCCTAGGAGGTTATATTATTCAATAGTGAGTATGGATTTGGACTTCTGAGAATCTTATTGATGTTCTTTTCTTGCTCTGGTCGTATTTTAGATGTTTGTTGATGAGGTCATGGATTTGGTTGAGCTTCATCCATTGAGCAATTCTCTAATTGGTATGCCTGGATAAGATGGTATATCAACTGAACAGAGACACCATAGCCGTAGAGTTGGTTGCTAACCCATCAATCATTTTCACGGATGAGCCAACATTGGGTCTTGATGCTAGGGCTGCTGCAATTGTCATGCGAACAGTGAGAAACATGGTAGATACAGGGAGAAGCGCTGTCTACATTGATATCGTCTAACCTTTTGATGAGGTCTGACTCAAGCTTTTGTAGTCCTGCAATCATCATTGTTACTTTAGGATATGCTACTAATTCGATAGAGTTTGGTTGCAGCTTTCATTGATGAAAGAGGAGGGCAAGTTACGTATGGTGGATCACTTGGTGCTTGTTCTAACAAGCTTGTAGAGAACTTTCAGGTGAGCATCCATTTCATCTTTCAAACTCAACCGATAACCGAGAAAGAGTTCTTAATGTTCATCCATGTGTGAAAAGTTTTTAATCAATACGATGGTAACTTTTTGCAGTTGTTTATGGGTGAAAACTTTTTCTGCCGGATTTGGTAATTTGGGGTGTGTGGATGAGGAATGAATCTAAACCCTAAACAAATGCACTACGCGGTGAGTGCTTGTAGATTCGGAAATCAATCTGTGCAAGTCCGGCCTAAACCAAGAAATGGCCGTTCCAGACTTGTTCGGTCACAAAGTGAAGGAGATGGGGTTGATCTTAGGGAGGGAAGCGAAGAAGGTGTTGAGATTGTGAAGGTGTTGGCTTGCTTATGACTTGTAACAGAAAGGTGAGCAGGCTTACGATTGATGCAAGCAGACTCTGGGTGTTTGAATACGTTTTGTATTAACACTTGGTTTCTGTCTCGTCTGGACTTGTGTTGTTTTTCTCCTGTCTGGAAAATAGGGAGGAGAACCTATTTATACAAGTCATTTGAGCCTTATTCACGTCTCTCGTGGGAAGTGGATAAAGTGGAGTGATGGAGTAGTGGAGTAATGTGTTAGTGTCACACGACCAGGCTTGCCCACTTCTCCTGTCATCTCTAACCGTCCATGACTTCCTGACACGTTCTTGTGATGGCGCGTTGCACGCTGCACGCTGTAAACTGCCAGACCAATACCCCAGTATGTATCCCCCAGTTTGTGACATGATTGATGTCTGGAATGTGTGGATCGTGGGACCCACAAAAGGTAGCATGTGATGCTAAATTGAATAACTGCGTTATTCAGGAAACTGATACTTGTGAAGTATCGTGTGTATTTTTATGCAGTACCGCATCATGGTGTGGTAGAGTGATGGGTGGTGATTACCATGACGCTTCACTGACCAATTAACTCCTGACCAGGGTTGTATAACCAAGCCGGTGAAGTTGGACGGACGAGATGATCTTTGGGACACTCATCTGCGACCGTTGATGGAATTAGGGTTTTGAAGAGGTGCGCAGGCATCACTCTTCAGCTTGGTCGAAACCAAGCATGGGAAGGGTTTTGGAAAGGACCGACCGGGCATGCGTGTAAATAGCATGCCGGTGTACACGTCCGTACCTCTCTGTCCCATAAAGGCGCGATCTAGGCCACTCGATTTGACCAGCAAAGAGGGGTGGTTGAGATCGGTTTGCGGCAGAAATCCATTGCCGCAAAGGAATTGGAAACCGCGTGACATGCCTAGTTTGGACCCACGGTGATTGTGTTGACATGCTCTGGGCCCTTTGAATCTACATCTATACCTGCGAAGATGGATGGTTGAGACTGTTTTGCGACACATGTAATATGCCGCAAACCCTAATTTAGGGTTTTCCGTCCATACGCTCTGGTTTGGACGTTTTTGGCAAGCTATGCCAATATTTTGGGAGGCCGACCATGCGGGGTCCGCGTTGGTTCGGCAGTGAATATTCCATACCTGCTTGGGGGTTATGGAATTGATCTGGGCCATCCAATCACGCTGGTGAGGTTGGATGAACGAGATCAAATCCAGACTGATACGGACAGTCCGGATGATCAATCGGGCTAGTATAACACACCGAGAGTTCTCAATCGGGCTAGTATAGCACACCGAGAGTTGCAACCTGTACGGGTATTTCGTACATGCTTTCACTATAATGCTTGGAGGTTCGTGTTGCTCTACTGAGAGCAACACTCAGTCGTCATGCCGCATTGATAATGAGTACAAGAAATACAAGGCTGCTCATGCATTAATTAATAATGCTATAAATTCACAGGGTATATGGGATTGTTGCTACATGATCCAACCTGGATGAATTTCATGTATTCACAGAATGGGATTGTTGCCACATGCTCCATTCTAGGTGACTTAGTAAAGTGAAGGAGTATCCAACACTTATTAATGGCTTTATCTTTTATAAGATGTCAGCGCATGATTTTCTGGGTTTTTACAATTTTAACCTTAAATGAAAATCCACCATCAACAGCAGTCTATTCCGGGGGTTCCAAAGATTAGGGATGGATATAATCCTGATACATGGATGCTTGATGTTAGTTCTGCTTCTGTGGAGGCCCAGCTTGATGTAGAATTTGCTGAAATTTATGTTAACTCTACCCTCTATCAGTAAGTTAAGTGGAACATCGTTTTGGTTTCTTATAAATCTCTTATAATAGTGGCTTTCTATGTGTACTCGATCGTTCTGATGACCCCCTTCAGGAGAAACCAAGAACTTATGAAAGAGCTAAGCACTCCTACACCAGGTTCCCAAGACCATTTCCCCACTGAGTATTCTCAAGACCTTATTACCAAATGCAAAGCATGTTTCTGGAAATACAATTGGTCGCATTGTAGGAATCCTATATAAAATGCAATTTGATTGTTCACAACTACAGGCATTGGTATTCTGTTCGGTGTCATATTTTGGGACAATGGAGACAAAACGTAAGCCTTTTATTTCCTGTAAGGAGTGTTGCACTTTTTAGTAAAGAATATTGTTTATATATCGCACTGGATCTCATTTTTTTCACTATATGTTTCAGCTCTAAACAACAAGACCTGCAGAAGATGCTTGAAGCTATGTATTTTGTTACTTTATTCCTTGGGGCGGGTAATGCTGCCTCTTTGCAGGCTATTGTTGCAGTTGAGAGAACAATATTCTACCGTGAAAAAACTGCGGGAATGTACTCAGGTATTTAATTCGCTTTCGTGCCAAGCTGTGTTATGGTGTTACATTCTCATTTATTGTTTGTTGAGGTCCTTAATTGGGTGTAGGTATTGGTGATGGACGAAGAGAGTTTGGGGAGTGGAAGCTAGCTTGCTACTGGTGGGTTTTGGAGAGGCGGGCTAGTGGTATGAGCAGCTGATGTTGGAGATTGTCGTGAAGGAGTAAGTGTAGCTAAAGTTTCAGGTGGTTTTGGTGGTGGTTAAGGAGCAAGTGTAGCTAAAGTTTCAGGTGGGTTTATGTAGTATCTCCTTTTAGTGATTTAAGTTGGAAGAACTTAGGAATTTCGTAAGTTTTTATGAACTGAACTTAGGAACTAAGTAAGTTTCTATGTGTACACTAGTTTGTTGTGATACTTAGTATACATTTGTATCAAATACTCATACTTTTTGTTAACTTACAACTGAATAATCCTCTTTTATAATATAATACAGTTTTATATGTCCATTGAATGAATCACATTGCAGTGGACTTTGAAGAGAGTTTGGGGAGTGGAAGCTAGCTTGATCTGTCAAAATTTTCTTTTATTCGCGACCATCAACACCAACTTTGTGGGTTTTGGCTTATCAAGACTCTTGATATTGCCTCGGAGCTTGTTAACGATGTTGGAGATTGTCAAAGCTAAAGTTTCGGGTTTTTGGTGGTGGTTAAGGAGCAAGTGTAGCTAAAGTTTCTTATGGCACATTACTAGTGGGTTTATGTGAGTATCTCCTTTGAAATTTTTTAGTGATTTAAGTTGGAAGAACTTAGGAATTTATTAATATGAATGAACTTAGGAACTAAGTGTTTCTATGTGTACACTAGTTTGTTGTGATACTTAGTATACATTTGTATCAAATACGTTGCATACTGTTGGTGGAGTTTTTTTGTTAACTTAGCAAGGTGGTTTTGGTGGTGGTTCAATAATCCTCTTTTATAATATAATACAGTTTTATATGTCCATTGAATGAATCACATTGCAGTTTGTATATCTGTGGAAATGATGAATATGTGAACTGGGTAATTGCAGGGGGTAAATGTGGGGGGAAATGGATTTTGACAAGGTCAATGAAGACTTGACCTCTTTTTCTTTTCTGTTGCAAAAACTTAGCAACGTTGTTGATCTGTTGCTAAATTAGAACCAGAATCAATAAATTAGAACCAGAACCAACAACATAGTTCCAGGTAGGGGTATTCCTATAATTAGCAACAGTTTAGCAACGGCATACTTAGGTTGCGAATTAACAATTTAGCAAACGGCAGCGGCGGTTGCGAATCCCCGTTGCTGACCGAGAGTCGCAACGGAGCTTATGTCGTTGCGAAAAATTGCAACATGGTGTTTTGCAACAGAGATCTACCGTTGCGACCCCAGTCAGCAACAGCCAGAGTCCGTTGCTAATCCTTAAAAATGGTGTAGTGTTAACACGACTTGTGTCTCAATATAAGAGATAGTAGAAATAGACTTTCCAAGTGATAGATGGGTTCAAGTCTCCACATACCTTTTGTCGAAGAAGTTCCACAAGCTCCCCTTAGTAGTTCTTCGTCTTCAAATGATGAACTCCGTGAAAACTAAGCTCAACTACACAATCTATGTCCTAGTCCGAGACATCTATAAATAGGCTAGAAATCAAGACTTATAGTTTTGATCACTAATATTGACAAACATGCTTGAGATAGCAACTCATGCGAGTTCGACCGAGTAGTGCTATGATCTCCCCCTTTGTCAATTTTAGTGACAAAACTATCAATACATATGGATTACAAAATAGCCGCACTATATTAAGCCGCTACAAACACTAGTCTACTACCAATTAACTTCGGACTGGACTGTAGTTGAACCCTAATCAATCTCACACTGATTCAAGGTACAGTTGCGCTCCTTACATCTTTGATCCCATCAGGATACTACGCACTTGATTCCCTTAGCTGATCTCACCCACAACTAAGAGTTGCTACGACCCAAAGTCGAAGACTTGATAGACAAATCTGTCTCACACAGAAAAGTCTATAGGATTGAATAAATCTGTCTCCCACAGAAATACCCAAGAGTTTTTGTTCTGTATTATGATAAATCAAGGTGAACAGGAACCATTGATATCCCGGACTTATATTCCCAAAGAACATCCTAGAATTATCAATCACCTCACAATAATCTTAATCGACTAGCGAAAGAAGATATTGTGGAATCACAAACGATGAGACGAAGTTGTTTGTGATTACTTTTCTATCTTGCCTATCGGAGATATAAAATCTCGAGTCAATTATTCCAATTGTACTCAACACGATAGAAACAGCAATATCTGATCACGCAACTACAAGATAATAGTTGGGTATGGCTTCACAATCCCAATGAAGTCTTCAAGTCGTTAACCTACAGGGTCTCGAGAAGAAACCTAAGGTAAAAGGAGAATCGACTCTAATAATGCAACTAGTAACACACAGGAGGTGTGGGGATTAGGTTTCCCAGTTGCTAGAGTTCTTCTTTATATAGTTTTCAAATCAGGGTTTGCAATCTAAGTTACCTTGGTAACAAAGCATTCAATATTCACCGTTAGATGAAAAACCCGATTCAACCAAGCTAATATCTTTCAACCGTTAGATCGAACTTAGCTTGTTACACACAAATGAAATGTACCCTCATTTAGGTTTATGTAATCGTACCTAAACGTGTACACCATGTTGTTTCACAAATAGTTAACCGAGGTTAGCCATATGATTACTCTCATACCAACCTTATTCATCTTAACCATAACTAGTTCAAATGACTCAAATGAAACTAGTTAAAGAGTTGTTCAATTGCTATATTCTCATGGATTATACAAGAACACAATTGAAGCAAAATCGATTTGATTCACTCGAATCAATACATGAACATTATATCCACGGTTTTCAAAGATTGCATTACTTATTGTTTAATGTTTAGGTTCACGTATAACCGATTTTAGAAAAGTAACACACTTAAGTATGCGTACAAGTATGCGTACTAAGTAACCGGATTTGAGTTTGTTTTAGTTTTCAAACTCAACAGAAATCCACGGACGTGAACTTTCCGCCAGTACGCGTATGGGTACACGCACTTTAGGTAACCGGATGAGTTTGGTTTTGGTTTTCAAACTCAGCAGAAATTCACGGACGTGAACTTCCGCCAGTATGCGTACATGTACGCATACTTACCCAGTCTCCTACAATCTTTTTGTATACACAGAAGTATGCATACTTTAGGTTCCCAGTTTTGGACTTATACACTAATGTGCGAACACACTATGCTTATATCCAAAGATGGTTACAAGATTCTAAACTCTTTATTTCAATCATTGAAACATTCTTTTATGATAGCCATTTTCACACACTATTAGCATCAAAGCAATTTTCAAGATATTGAAATAATCATTATCAAAACATTCCAAGCCTACATCAAATGATTGTATCACACAAACCATGTAAGATATTACTCGGCAATTTTCTCATGATATAAGATGAACTTGGTTGAAGCAAAAGCTTACCAACATATATTTCGAGAAATATGTAAGCGAGATATACTCAGCTCGAAATCTCAAATGTGTATAGAGAAAACTATATCTTAACACGACTTATGTATCAATATAGGAGATAGTAGAAATAGACTTTCCAAGTGATAGATGAGTTCAAGTCTCCACATACCTTTTGTCGAAGAAGTTCCATAAGCTCCCCTTAGTAGTTCTTCGTCTTCAAATGATAACCTCCGTGAAAACTAAGCTCAACTACACAATCTATGTCCTAGTCCGAGACATCTATAAATAGGATAGAAATCAAGACTTATAGTTTTGATCACTAACATTGACAAAATCATTGAGATAGCAACGCATGCGAGTTCGACCGAGCAGTGCTCTAACATGTTCAACTGTTTATATTCTCATAGAATACAAGACACAATTGAAGCAAAATCGGTTTTTGATTCAAGAGAATCAATTCATGAACATTTATCCACAATTTGCAAAGATTGTATTCCTTATTATATAAATGTATTTGTTCATGACTATGAAATCATACATAACCGATTTTAGAACTTGAACCACTTAAGTTTGCAAACGGGTACGCAAACTTAAGTTCTGGACATTGGTCTTAAACCAACAGTTTGCAAACGGGTACGCAAACTTTGGCTCCAGGCCGAACTCAGTTGAAACCGTATGCGAACGGGTACGCAAACTTAGTTCCCGGACTTCAACAGTTAAAACAGTTTGCGAATGGGTACGCAAACATATTTTACGGTTCTGAATTTTGTCAAAACAGTTCGCACACTAAGTACACAAACCGTAATGTATCCAGACATGGGTTTTTTTCTAAACTCCCATTTCAATCATTGAAACATCCTTATAATACGACCATAGCTGTCTCACACAAACTATTAGCTTATAAGTAATTTTCAATTGATCAAATGATCAATACGAAACATTCCGAATCTACATCAAATGACAGTCTCACACAAATCATGTAAGATGTTACAAGGAAATTTCCACATGATCATCTTTTGACTTTCGTCAAGAATAATGATGAACATAGTTAAAGCAAAAAGCTTTCCAACACATATTCAAGAAATAGATAAGCTAGTTATACTCAGATCGAAATATCAAATGTGCATAATAACGAAGTCTATATAGCTATACGACTTTGTCTCTATAGGATATAGAATAGAATAGACTTCTGAGGGATAGATGAGTTTAAGTCTCCACATACCTTTTGTTGATGAAGTTTTACAAGCTCCCCTTAGTAGTTCTTCGTCTTCAATCGATGAACGCCGTGAAGTTTGAAGCTCAACTACACAATCCACCCTAATCCGATACATAGCTATAAGTAGACAAGAAATCAAGACTTATAGTTTTGACAACTAAACTTGACAAACAAGCTTGAGATAGCAACGCTTGCGAGTTCGACCAAGCAGTGCTCTAACAATCTCCCCCTTTGTCAATTTTAGTTACAAAACTATCAATACAAAACTATCTCTATATCTCAATTCAATATGCAATCAGCAAATAGAAATTTGCGACCCCGATTGAATATAAGAGAAATGACTTGAACGGTACCAAAGACCAATGTTCAAGGATCAATCAATCTCAATGAACAACCAAAGGTTGGATTTCCCAATTGATTGATTCAATACACAACCTGTGATATTTTAATTATATAAAAATATAATGCGGAAAAGAAATAACATAGACACCAGAAGTTGTGTTAACGAGGAAACCGCAAATGCAGAAAAACCCCGGGACCTAGTCCAGATTTGAACACCACACTGTATTAAGACGCTACAGACACTAGCCTACTACCAATGAACTATTTATATATTTTATGAAGTAAAATTTTAGGTCACACCAGTTACGATAGAAGTTAGAGACTAATTAATCTTAATAAATTAATACTTAATTAATCGTAATAAGTTAGCACTTAATTAATCCATCACCGGGGAATAGTGAAGGTTGTGTTTTCTCTGTTCGTAGGAAGGCATTGTTGGGCATGGCCAACCTTGACATGGCAACTGCATTCAGAGATAACCGATCATAAAAGTATGATTTAGTTCTTTTGGAAAACCGATAATTATAAAATCACCTAGAAAGATTCGTAGGACTCTTCCTTGTGATTAGAGACAAATATTTTATAAAATAGAAATTAGTTTATTGAACCTAGTGAAAAAGTGGGGGTACAACAACCTCACCCAATAATTCGCTTAGCAATCTGTATGGACTAACTCTAATATACTTTTAAGAGAATCAACTAGACAATCAGACTCAATCTTAATAAAAAGTATATCAAAGAGTTATATCTCAATTTATCGATTCAATACTTACTCAAGCAATTCTGCGAGTCTAATTGAATACAAGATAAATTACCTTAAACGGTACCAAAGACCAATGTTCAAGTATCAATCAATTTCAATCAACAAACAAGGGTCGGATTTCCCAATTGATTGATTCAACGCACAACCCGTGACATTTCAATTATATAACAAAATATAATGCGGAAAAGAAATAACACAAACACCATAAGTTTTGTTAACGAGGAAACCTCAAATGCAGAAAAACCCCGGGACCTAGTCCAGATTAAACACACACTGTATTAAGTCACTACGGACACTAGCCTACTACAAACTAACTTCGGTCTGGACTGTAGTTGAACCCCAATCAATCTCACACTGATTCAAGGTACAGTTGCGCTCCTTACGTCTCTGATCCCAGAAGGATACTACGCACTTGATTCCCTTAGATGATCTCACCTACAACCAAGAGTTGTTACGACCCAAAATCGAAGACTTGATAAACAAATCTGTCTCACACAGAAAAGTCTATAGGAATAGATAAATCTGTCTCCCACAGAAATACCTACGAGTTTTGTTCCATCTTTTGATAAATCAAGGTGAACATGAACCAATTGATATACCGGACTTATATTCCTGAAGAAGAACATAAAAATATCAATCACCTCACAATAATCTTAATCGTATGGTAGCGAAACAAGATATTGTGGAATCACAAACGATGAGACGAAGATGTTTGTGATTACTTTTTATCTTGCCTATCGAAGAATAAATCTAGAGCCAATCTTAAAGAAGATCGTACCCAAACATGATAGAAGATGCCAGATCAGATCACTTAACTACAGAGAAAATAGTTGGGTCTAGCTTCACAATACCAATGAAGTCTTTAAGTCCTTAACCTACAGGGTTTAAATCTAAGGTTAAAGGAGAATCGACTCTAGCTTATACAACTAGTATCACACAGGAGGTGTGGGGATTATGTAGGATCAGAATATCGCAATACCAAGATTCTCGCGAAATCCATAAACGACACACTGCGAAGACATCGCGGGCTGGAAGTAAAAACGACGTAAAGGATGACGACAGCCAAAACACAAGAAATATGTGAAGATGTAGCAAGATCGAGGAGTGTCGCGAGATTTGACATTTGTACATTTGCGATACTTCGCAAGTCATACCCGAAAATAAAGGACAGCTTAGCTGTCATCCACTATGTAATGTCCTATATAAAGAGCCGAATAGGCTTAAGGAGAGGGGAGAGCTTTTTCGAGTGTTGAGCAAGTCATTAAGAGAGAGAAAATTTAGAGTGGTTGTAATTCTTTAGTTTATCTCCTTTTCATCTTGTAATATTTCTGGAGTTTGATCAATAAAAATTATAATTGTTCATCTTAAAATGATTTGATTGTGTGGATTCTTGTGAGGGGTGTAGTGTGGGATTTTCTGCAACTACATAATGGCACTAGAAACAGGGAATGATTGAAGGAAAAGATTAAAGATTGTTATCAAGGTTGTTCAAATCAAGAAAATGATAAAACAAGTGGATAAATCAGTAAAAATAGAGAAAACTAGAATCAGGAAATTTAACAAAAGGTTGGAGTGTAATTCGATCACAAAAACAATGATCAATGAATTCCATGAGAACGTCAGAGGGAGAATACATAAACGAGACTTTAAAGGAAAGAAAATTGTAGCAGTTGAAAAGACATCACCTTTGAGAGATTGGGAAAAACAGAAAATTACGTTCACAGCAGCAGAAATACCAAAAGAAAATTTGGGACACACATCTCCTTTGGTAATCACAGTAACCACACAGTAGGCCTGTCAATGGAAGAATATCCATCGGATATTTAGAAATCCGATATCCGACAGGTTAAGCACTACCGGATATTCGATATCCGATAATATCCTATAGGATATCAAAATCAGATATCGATTCCGATAGGCTAAGCTGTCGGATATCCGATAATATCCGGTTATACCAAAACAGCTTAAAAACCCTTGTAAAACATTTTCATAATTGACACTTATCGGATATTTATCCGAAAATATCCGACAATATCCGATACTAGACTCGAAATTAGGATAAATTACAAATAAGTTCCTATACTATCGGATATCGGATATTAACAATTCGGATGGGGTCTAATCCGTTTCCGATATGTTAAGGAAAAATGATAGGTGTAGAATACACCTAATTTACTATCTAGCAGTTACGCTTTCTTTGCTATTTTTTCTTGTAAATTATGTATTTTACGCTTGTTTTGAGTTTTATAGCTACTATGGAGTCGCACGAACGAAAAGAAGAAGAAATCACCTAATTTGAGTAAAAGGGCAAAATTGTCATTTCATGGGCGAACACTATCTGGAGCCCAGTCAAGGTTAAGTGGCAACTATATTTGGAGGAGTACTAAGTACAGCCAGCTGTGGTTAAGGGGTTGCCAGTTGAGTAGCCCTTATCAGGGGTGACCGGGTGTCATTATCAAGCCTTACCCTAAACCTAAATCGAGAGAAGACTTTTCTCTCATTCATCTCAATCATTTTCCCCAAAAACTGAGAAAAGAGAAAAGTTGCGCAAGCAGCCGTGGATGCTGAAATTGAGAATTTGAGAGAAACTCAAGAATTCGAGAGACAAACAGAGATGATGGGAAGAGATGGAAAAGATGATGGTGTTGTTGTTGTTGGTTTCAGGAAGAAGAACAAGAAATCATGTCACCGAGATGAGCAAAAGGGGTCACAAAAATTGAAGATGGAAGAATCTGTTTAAAGAACATGAAATTGGAGCCGGGTTCAGTTTAAATTAAAAATTGCAGTTAGGGTTTGCCGTTTCTATGAAATAGATGGGTCTATGGTTGAGTTGAGATGTATAAATTATGGTGGGGATTTGAATCTGAGAAGAAGATCGAGAGAAATTGGAGATGAATCTGATACAGTTTTTCGAGAAATGAAGAAGAAGATTACAGTAGAGATTCAACTCAGCCGTGAGAAGAATAGAGATGGGTTTTTGTCGCTGTTTGAAATCTGAGGACAGAATGGATGAATTAGGGTTTTAATGGCGATTGATGGATTTTATGGTGGGATTGAGCTCGATTATACCAGAAGAAGAAATTGATCGCAGAGAAGATGATAATGAAGATTGGGTTCGGTTTAGAAGATGGTACTGCTTTTGTTGCTCAAATTACAAGATAGAGATGGGTTTGTGGTTGTGAATCGAGTTGGTTGCAGTTGCAGTGAGGAGTTGGTGCTGTAATGGAATCAGAGATTAGGATGTGGTGGATGTGTAGTCTGCTGATATGGAGATGGAGTTGGAATCGATGATGGGAACGATTTACAGGTCTCTTGAGTTGTTAATGTGAGCAGCTGCTGTTAGTGGTCGAAAACAAGGAAGAGATGCTGCTGTGATTGAGAGCAAATGGGTTGTGACCTGAGCTGAATTGAAACTCTGTTGATGAATGAATGCTTCAACTAGATGTTTGTGTAGGATTGTTACAGGGGATTGGCCTGAACTCGGCCTGAGGAAATGCCCAGAAATAAACAGAACTCTGTCAGATTTCCATACCGACGAGTTAACTCGTTTCCGCCGATGACCGATCCAACTCGTGGGTAAGACGAGTAAGACAGCCTCAGATCAGCTAACTCAATGGCTGACTTTCTGATTTGACCTTCCTGACTAATGGAGACCGTTAGTTTGACAATTAGTGCTAACGGAATCTTGACGGAATATTCTGTCGACGGTTAAGAAGATTCCAGTGACCTGAGGAGAACTTTCAGGTGAGCTCCCGGCCTATTTCCGGTGATCACAATAATTTTCCGGCGGACCAAAATTGCAGAATTATGTGTGGATTTCTCTCATGGATGTGAAGACTTGGGTTTGGAATTGGATGGAGAATTTGGTTCAAATTTGGAAAGAGAAGATGGAAGATTTGAGAAAGACTTGAACTTGGAAATTGAATTATTATGGAATGAGGATTCTATTCCTTGGAAGATTTGGAGAACATTGAAGCCTATAAGTAGAGAATTTCTCTACACATCTCTCTACACACCTCTCTACACACACAATACTTGTGTTTTTGCTTGCTTTTCAAAATTCTTCTTTTAATTATTTGTGTGAACTTGAAAAATTCTCCTTTTAATTATTTGTGTGAATTTCAAAAACATGAGTAGCTAATTTTCTTATTGATTGAGGATGAATTCCTAGTTCTTAATATATGATTTGAGTTTTGTTTCAATTCTATCTTCAAGTTTTTCACATGATTATCGTTTGTTATTACTAATAGGAATGTTTATACATTCATGGTTGATTGATAGGTTGTTTAGAGTGCACGCTAAATTGATTTGTTAAATTGATCTAAAGCTAGTGAAAGTTAGGGGATAAGTAATCGTTTCTTGACTCTTTACACAAGTAGCAAACATGAGACCTTGCGGAGGGATTCCGTGGAGCAATTGTGTGTGAAAACAACGTTAGCAAGTAGACCTTGATCTAAGAGTCTAACTACTAATATCAACCTAATAAGTTCATAAATCTTAATGCGTTTATTTAAATTACATCTTGAGTGATCTACTACTAGGTGGTTTGGTAAATAGAATCCGGTAGTCGAGAACTTCCGTATCCCGGTGATACAAGGGATTTAGGGGTTTAGCACGATCTTCTTTGCTTTACCTACGGTTGGTGATAATCTGTGACTAATAACATGTGGATGAGAAACATAACTTGAATCATTGTTTTGCAACGAAGAAGGATTCCTTGGTCTTGTCTCTCTTATTGATTTCAACTTTATCTTTGAATTGCTTTGTTTATTTCCTTTTGCTTTATATACCCCCCTTTGTGACAATTTTACAACTAAAAATCTCTTGCTCCTCGTGGGAACGAACTTGACTACACTATATTACTTGTTAATTAGGTGGAAAAATATTAATTAATTTGTTGTGGTTACGACACGCATCAAATTTTGGCGCCGCCTTGGGGGAGCACGGGGGACGATTTTAGTTCTTTTTATTTTTCTTTTTGCTTTATTCTTGCTTTGTTAGATTCTATACCGTATCTAACTTAGTTTTTGAGAATCTTGTTTCAGGTGCTATACCTTTGGTGAATGCTTAAAAAGAGCAGACCGAGTCCAATACGTCTTCGATCCGGCACTCAACTAAAGGATTTCATTCGAGCGGTTAACACTCCACTTCCTCCTTCTTCATCAAGTGAGTTCGCAGATTCGGACAAAGAAGAAGAAGCAATGGCTGATCGTACACTCAAGGACCTAGCTTCTCACAGGCTTGATACACAACAATGGTGTATCCAAACTCACTCAACCTTCGAGATCAAGCCGGGGTTGATTAGAGAGTTACCAAAGTTTCATGGTATGGTGAATGAAGACCCAAACAAACATCTTATGGACTTCTATACCATAGTTATGGCCATGCTTCCACCGGAGACTAATGCGGATGGAGCAATGTTGAAAGCTTTCCCGTTTTCTTTGGCGGGCAATGCTAAGGAATGGTTATATTATTTGCCTTCCGGAAGTATCACAACATGGAATGGTATGAAGAAACTTTTCCTCGAGAGATATTTTCCCGCATCAAAAGCTACTCAAATTCGCAAGGAGATTTGTGGGTTGAAGCAACAAGTGGGAGAGTCATTGTATGAATGTTGGGAGCGATACAAGAGATTGGTGGCAAGCTGTCCATACCATCAATTCAGCGATGTTATGATACTCCAATACTTCTACGAAGCTCTCCACCCAAGTGATAGGTCTCTTCTTGACGCCGCGGGTGGTGGTGCACTAATGAACAAGACGGTGACCCAAGCTACCGAGTTGATTGAAAGTATGGCGGCAAACTCGCAACAATTCTACACAAGAGATGAACCAATGGTTAGGCGAGTGCATGAAGTTAGTGATTCATCATCACACCTTGATCAAAGGATGGGTAACATGGAGAAAATGATTCAAAGGATGGCCGCGGTTATTATTAGGATGATGAGACCGAACAAGTAAATGCTTTATATCCAAATCAAAGGCCGAGGTACGATCCATACTCGAATACTTACAATCCCGGTTGGAAGGATCATCCCAACTTTAGTTATGCAAATAAGAAAGCGGCGGTTCCCAATCTGTATGAGCAACAAGGTGGTTTCCAACAATCACGTTTCCAACCTCAACAACAATTTCAACCACAACAAGTCAAGGAACGTGATTCTTCAGTTGATGACAAGCTCAATGCATTGATGCAAGGTATGCAAGGTATTACCACTTTGGTTCAACAACAACAACAAAAGACCGATTCGGCAATCAAGGATTTACAAATTCAAGTGGGGCAATTAGCGACCGATGTGAACCTATTGAAAGCTCAAGCGTCCACAAAGCTTCCTTCACAACCATTTGTTAATCCAAGAGAGAGCGTTAATGCGATTACTTTGAGGAGTGGGAAACAAGTGGAGCAACCAAATCAACAAGATAAGGTGTATGATGAGAAAGAGGAAATTGAAACCGCACCAAAGGAGAATACATCCCCAACCAACCAACCCGAGGAGACGGTTCCTACTTTCACAACTCCACCCCCGTTTCCTAGACGATTTGCTAAATCGAAGAAAGACTTGGAATACAAGGATATTTGGGACATCCTTAAGAAAGTACAAGTCAATATTCCACTCATTGAAGCTATTCGTCAAATTCCTCGTTGTGCAAAGTTCTTAAAGGAGTTGTGCATGAAGAAGAAAAGGTTAAAAGGGAATGAAGTCATGAGTGTGGGGGAGAATGCTTCGGCGTTCATTCTCAAGAAACTCCCACCAAAATTAAAGGACCCCGGTAGTTTCACTATACCTTGCACAATTGGTAAAACAAGGTTTACTCGAGCTTTACTAGATTTGGGAGCATCGGTTAATGTTATGCCTTCCTCGATTTATGATTCTTTGAATCTTGGTCCTCTTAAGGAGACCGGGGTAGTTCTTGAACTTGCTAACTGATCTAATGTTTACCCGAAAGGGATTGTTGAGAATGTTTTGGTGCAGGTTAATGAGCTTGTATTTCCGGCCGATTTCTATGTCTTAGACATGAATGATGAAAATTCTTCCAAGTCTACACCTTTGCTATTGGATAGACCATTCTTAAGCACCGCCGGAACAAAGATTGATGTCCAAAATGGCACCTTGACTATGGAGTTTGATGGTACACTCATCCACTTCAATATCTTTGAGACAACGTGATACCCTAGTGATGTGAAGTCATGTTTTCCCGTGAAAGAGATTGATGCGGGCTAATGAATCTTGCAAGAGCTAAGTCGGGCCGTCGACTTTAAAACAAGCGCTTAATGGGAGGCAACCCATAGGTTTTGTATTTCTTATCCTTTTGCTTTTTGTTTTTTCTTTTTCTTGTTCCATATCATGTTAAAATTTCCTACCTTGACTTTACTAGGACGATTCAATTACATTGAGGACAATGTAAGGTTTAAGTGTGGGGGAGTAGTTAAGCATGTATTTAAAAAAAAAAAAAAGTTTTACATAAAACCTCCAACTTTTAGAGATTCTAGAGTCACTAGCATACTTCTAGGTATGTTTACATAGAGAATTCTGACCGACATAACTGAACTTGGAAGTGTTAGGGAACTACATTCAGATTTCTTGCTTGTTAGAGTGTTAAATAATGGATTTAATCATGCCGGTGATGCAAATTTGGTGCTGGGAGAAATGCATTATTAGAGTTGCTGATCAATCATTAGTGGAGACTACCCGTATTTATATCATGTGAGGCACTGACCAGAAAATTTTTCCATCCAACTAAATAGCTTTCTTTTGAGTGTGTGTCACCGTACGTTAATTCCGGGTAGAATGGTGAGCTACCCAACCTCCCACCAATAGAAGTACTACTCTTTGATCTCTTGAGTGCTAATTTTGTCAATCATGAGGGTGATGTCTATAGATGAAAGCCTCCTTCTTGTAGTTCGATTTGCAGTTAGCACCATTCTCTCTCGCGACAACAACGGGTCCATAGAAACACCATCATCATCAACAAGGAGCGACATCAAAATCTACAAGGAAAGTTGGAGAAGTTCAAGGTTTATAAGCAACGGAACGAGAAAAAGAGCAAATTTCATATTCAAGTAAAGCAACATACAAAGGGCAGATTTTTAAATATATGTTGAGGACTTACACTACAATGAGGTAATTTTATATCCAAGTATGAAGACTTATTTATAAAAGCGAAGAAAATCAAAAGGTGAGAATTTTTGAAGTTTATGATTTCGAGACGATACAAGTTGTGATGAATCAAGCGTAAAATACTTCTCCCACGGCCACGGTTTGTTTTTGTATTTTATAGTTCTTTAAAAAAAAAAAAAAATTGAAAAAAAAAAAAAAATGAGACAAGAGAAATTTTATTTTATTAATAAGCCGTGGGGAAGGAAAATCTATAAGGAAGTTTCAAGTGACAAGGATTAAGGTAAAAAGGTTACAAATTGTTAAGGAATTACGAAATTCAAGAGTTTATCATCAGTAGTTGAAACCGAAGACGAAGACCAAGAAGATAAAGACGAGGAGCGGAAGACGTTTCTATTGGATGCCGTGAGAGTGGTGTTATCATAATTGGCGATCGGATGTGAAGGTGAGTAAGTAATCTCATCCTCGATAATAGTGGTTGATTTCCTTTCTTAGAGATCGTCAGAAAAATGGTTTTTCAAAATATTAAAAGATGTGGGTTTTTAAAAATATTTCGGAAGTTATCCTTCCCACCATTCAACGTGTCGCAGGATTTCTCTCTTCATTCCTACCTGCACACATGTGTGACCCATAAAAAAGCCGTCTTTTTGAGTGCAATTATCATAAAATCCTTTTTGGTGAGGCAGAAGTCGAGGCGAAATGCTTATTGATCGTTTCTCAAACAAGCATTCTCTCATTATGGTGTGGTTATTTCTCACTCAACATTTAAGAATGAGAATATGTTCTTTAGTATTTCTAACTTCCTATTACTAGCATGCAGAAACTCTATGTCCTCATAACTCTTTGGATGCTTGGGACGCTTGAACGCTTTGAAGTTGTGAGTTTTTAGTTTGATTTGCTCGAGGACTAGCAAAGTCTAAGTGTGGGGGAATTTGATAGGTGTAGAATACACCTAATTTACTATCTAGCAGTTACGCTTTCTTTGCTATTTTTTCTTGTAAATTATGTATTTTACGCTTGTTTTGAGTTTTATAGCTACTATGGAGTCGCACGAACGAAAAGAAGAAGAAATCACCTAATTTGAGTAAAAGGGCAAAATTGTCATTTCATGGGCGAACACTATCTGGAGCCCAGTCAAGGTTAAGGGGCAACTCTATTTGGAGGAGTACTAAGTACACCCAGCTGTGGTTAAGGGGTTGCCAGTTGAGTAGCCCTTATCAGGGGTGACCGGGTGTCATTATCAAGCCTTACCCTAAACCTAAATCGAGAGAAGACTTTTCTCTCATTCATCTCAATCATTTTCCCCAAAAACTGAGAAAAGAGAAAAGTTGCGCAAGCAGCTGTGGATGCTGAAATTGAGAATTTGAGAGAAACTCAAGAATTCGAGAGACAAACAGAGATGATGGGAAGAGATGGAGAAGATGATGGTGTTGTTGTTGTTGGTTTCAGGAAGAAGAACAAGAAATCATGTCACCGAGATGAGCAAAAGGGGATCTGAGATTCACAGAAATTGAAGATGGAAGAATCTGTTTAAAGAACATGAAATTGGAGCGGGTTCAGTTTAAATTAAAAATTGCGAGTTAGGGTTTTGCCGTTTCTATGAAATAGATGGGTCTGTGGTTGAGTTGAGATGTATAAATTATGGTGGGGATTTGAATCTGAGAAGAAGATCGAGAGAAATTGGAGATGAATCTGATACAGTTTTTCGAGAAATGAAGAAGAAGATTACAGTAGAGATTCAACTCAGCCGTGAGAAGAATAGAGATGGGTTTTTGTCGCTGTTTGAAATCTGAGGACAGAATGGATGAATTAGGGTTTTAATGGCGATTGATGGATTTTATGGTGGGATTGAGCTTGATTATACCAGAAGAAGAAATTGATCGCAGAGAAGATGATAATGAAGATTGGGTTCGGTTTAGAAGATGGTACTGCTTTTGTTGCTCAAATTACAAGATAGAGATGGGTTTGTGGTTGTGAATCGAGTTGGTTGCAGTTGCAGTGAGGAGTTGGTGCTGTAATGAAATCAGAGATTAGGATGTGGTGGATGTGTAGTCTGCTGATATGGAGATGGAGTTGGAATCGATGATGGGAATGATTTACAGGTCTCTTGAGTTGTTAATGTGAGCAGCTGCTGTTGGTGGTTGAAAACAAGGAAGAGATGCTGCTGTGATTGAGAGCAAATGGGTTGTGACCTGAGCTGAATTGAAACTCTGTTGATGAATGAATGCTTCAACTAGATGTTTGTGTAGGATTGTTACAGGGGATTGGCCTGAACTCGGCCTGAGGAAATGCCCAGAAATAAACAGAACTCTGTCAGATTTCCATACCGACGAGTTAACTCGTTTCCGCCGATGACCGATCCAACTCGTGAGTAAGACGAGTAAGACTGCCTCAGATCAGCTAACTCAGTGCCTGACTTTCTGACTTGACCTTCCTGACTAATGGAGACCGTTAGTTTGACAATTAGTTCTAACAGAATCTTGACGGAATATTCTGTCGACGGTTAAGAAGATTCCAGTGACCTGAGGATAACTTTCAGGTGAGCTCCCGGACTATTTCCGGTGATCACAATAATTTTCCGGCGGACCAAAATTGCAGAATTATGTGTGGATTTCTCTCATGGATGTGAAGACTTGGGTTTGGAATTGGATGGAGAATTTGGTTCAAATTTGGAAAGAGAAGATGGAAGATTTGAGAAAGACTTGAACTTGGAAATTGAATTATTATGGAATGAGGATTCTATTCCTTGGAAGATTTGGAGAACATTGAAGCCTATAAGTAGAGAAGTTCTCTACACATCTCTCTACACACCTCTCTACACACACAATACTTGTGTTTTTGCTTGCTTTTAAAAATTCTTCTTTTAATTATTTGTGTGAATTTCAAAAACATGAGTAGCTAATTTTCTTATTGATTGAGGATGAATTCCTAGTTCTTAATATATGATTTGAGTTTTGTTTCAATTCTATCTTGAAGTTTTTCACATGATTATCGTTTGTTTTTACTAATAGGAATGTTTATACATTCATGGTTGATTGATAGGTTGTTTAGATTGCACGCTAAATTGATTTGTTAAATTGATCTAAAGCTTGTGAAAGTTAGGGGATAAGTAATCGTTTCTAGACTCTTTACATAAGTAGCAAACACGCGACCTTGCGGAGGGATTCCGTGGAGCAATTGTGTGTGAAAACAACGTTAGCAAGTAGACCTTGATCTAAGAGTCTAACTACTAATATCAACCTAATAAGTTCAAAAATCTTAATGCGTTTATTTAAATTACATCTTGAGTGATCTACTACTAGGTGGTTTGGTAAATAGAATCCGGTAGCCGAGAACTTCTGTATCCGGTGATACAAGGGATTTAGGGGTTTAGCACTGATCTTGCTGCTTTACCTACGGTTGGTGATAATCTGTGACTAATAACATGTGGATGAGAAACATAACTTGAATCATTGTTTTGCAACGAAGAAGGATTCCTTGGTCTTGTCTCTCTTATTGATTTCAACTTTATCTTTGAATTGCTTTGTTTATTTCCTTTTGCTTTATATACCCCCCTTTGTGACAATTTTACAACTAAAAATCTCTTGCTCCTCGTGGGAACGAACTTGACTACACTATATTACTTGTTAATTAGGTGGAAAAATATTAATTAATTTGTTGTGGTTACGACACGCATCAAAAAACTATCCGATATCCGATACAACGGATAAAATCCTATAGGATCTCGAATATTCGGAAACGGATTCCGGATATCGGACAAATATTGACAGGCCTACCACACAGAAATAAAAGGTGAACACGGAAAAAATTATGGAAGAATGTACAATAGACAAAACTTTGGTGGATACAGGGAGTTCAGTGGATATAATGTTCTACCATACATACAAAGAAATGGGGTACAAAAATGAAGAAATGTCTCCTTCAACTTATCATATTTATGGCTTTGGAAAATCTGTAACAAAACCAAAAGGAGAAATAGAGTTGCAAATTTTACTAGGAGAAATCGAAACACGAGTAATATTCTGTGTGGTAGATATGGAATCACCATACAACATGTTGTTGGGAAGACCATGGATACATGCGATTAAAGATGTAGCGTCGACATTACATCAATGCATTAAATTTCCTATACCAAGTGGGATCGGTGAAATTATAGGAGATGTGGATAAAGCGAGATTATGTTATCAAATTGAAGTGAAGCAATACGAAGGACGTGCAGAGAAGCGGAAAAATCGCAGGAAAATGGCGAAGGAAGCAAAGAAAGAAGAAGAATTTAGAATTTAGATGATAAAAGCAGAGGAAGGAAAAGGCATACCTGGCGAAATTTCGGAAGAAGGGAATGGACTGCGAAGGAGATAAAAGAACCGACACCTATGCGAGAACACGAGGCCGATTACACTGCGGCGAGAACCAACAAAGGAAGTGAATGTTGGGACCAAAGAAGCACCCAAAATACTAAAAATTGGAACTAAGATGGAGGAGGATGAGGAAGAAAGAATCGTAATCTGCTGCGAGAATATAAAGACATTTTCGCATGGGATATGGATGAGATATCGGGAATAGATCCGTCTGTGGCATGTCATAAATTGGAGATTGATAAAAATGTTAGACCATTCAAACAAAGAATCAGAAAGATTGCAACAACGTATCATCCCCAAATAGAAGAAGAACTGAAGAAGATGCTTGATGCATGAATTATAAGACAAGCTAAATATCCGGAGTGGATAGCAAACATGGTAGTAGTTCCAAAGAAGAATAAAGGGATAAGAATCTGTATAGATTTCACTGATCTAAATAAAGCTTGTCCAAAGGATAGTTTTCCACTACCAGATATCCCACAATTGGTAGAATTGACAGCAAGAAATGATAGAATATCTTCTTTAGATGGATACAAAGGATATAATCAAATCCCTCTCGCTGAAGAAGATCAAGAACACACTGTTTTTTTCGCCCCAAGAGGATTATACTGTTATACAAAAATGCCATTTGGTTTGCGAAATGCTGGAGCAACATACCAAAGAATGGTAGAGAAAGTGTTTGCGAATTGGATACATAAAACACTAGAGGTGTATGTGGATGACATGTTAATAAAAAGTAAAGAAGCAAAAGATCATGTCCAAGATCTGAGAGAAATTTTTGAACAAATGAGACAGTTTAACATCAAAGTAAATCCAGAGAAGTGTATTTTTGGGGTTGCGTCGGGGAAATTTTAGGCTACATTGTATCAAAAGAGGGTATACAAGTTGATCCGTGCGAAGGTGCAAGCGATTCGCGACATGACAACTCGGCAACAACAATAAAAGATGTACGAAGTTAAACGGACTCTTAGCTTCACTAGGGAGGTTTGTTTCGCGATCATCAGATAAATGCAAACACTTTTTCAACATACTCAAAAAGGGGACAAAATTTAAATGGAAGGATGAATGCAAGAAAGCCCTGCAAGGAATAAAAGATTATCTGATGAATATATCTATTTTGCAAAAAGCAGAACCAGGAGAAGAACTATTACTATATCTTGCGACAACATCGCACGCATTAAGTGCTGTGTTATTGCGAGTAGATGCAGGAATTGAGAAACCAATCTACTACATCAGTAAAACTTTCAATGCCGCAGAGAAAAATTATTCAAAAATTGAAAAGTTAATATTGGCGTTAGTTTATGCAGCATTAAAACTTCGCATATATTTTCAAGCACATACAATAAGGGTATTGACAAAGGTACCCATTGAATCAATAATGAAAAATTCAAAAAGATCAGCCAGAGTCGAGAGATGGAATGCACAAATATGACACTTAAAAATCAAGTATGAAGTACTATCTTCACCCAAGTCACAAATTGTCACAGATTTTTTAGCAGAATTTCCTTTAGAAGATGATGAAGCAGTGGAGGAAATGATGGATATAGAAGAAGAATATGGAAACCCAAAGGACCTATTGACAGAGCCAGATAGATGGGAAGTGTTGGTAGATGGATCATCAAATGGAGAAGGTAACGAAATTGGAATTGTTTTGATTTCGCCGGAGAGCACTAAAGTGGCTTTTTCTTTCAGACTGGAATTTACATCCACCAATAATGAAACGGAATATGAAGTGTAATACATGCTTTGAAATTCGTAATAGAAATGCGGTTGGAAAATGTGAGAATCACCGGTGACTCATGACTAGTCATTCGACAAATAAAAGGAGAATACACTACAAACGAACCATCTTCAAAGAAATACAAGAAACTTGTTGGTGAATTGTCAGCGAAAATCTCAAAAATAAAATGGAGACACATATCAAGAAAAGATAATAGACTCGCAGATGCTTTTGCTTTTATCTCAAGATGCTGACAGATCCAACTGCGAGATGCATAAAGATACAGACACTTTTATCACCATCAATCAATAAGGAAGAAGAAAAAGAGATAGACGTGATGATCATAGAAGATGGGAAGCAAACACCCGTTATTGAAGATTGGAGAGCCGAACTTCATTCATATTTGATGAGAGGAGAAACACCGAGAAATAGGCTGGAGGCGCACAAATTAAAAAGTCGTGCTACAAATTATGAACTGAGAGATGGGATACTATACCGGAGATATTTTAATGGACCTTCACTCGGGTGTTTGACACGAGAAGAAGGAGAAGCAGTGTTAAAGATGTTGCATAGTGGGGATGCTGGCAATCACAGCGGTGGAATATCTTTGGCATACAGAGCGAAAAAACAAGGCTATTATTGGCCATATATGCATGAAGATGCGAAGCGTGTATCAAGACGTTGCGAAGACTGCCAAAGGCATGGAAAGAAAATACATGCACCTGGAGCACTATTAACATCTTCAACAAATGTGTGGCCCTTTGGAAAATGGGTTTTAGATATTGTTGGACCGTTTTTACAGTGGTCTGGACAAAGAAGATATCCGATTGTCGCTCAGATTATTTCACAAAATGGGCAGAAGTAAAGGCAGTACAACACATTCGCGACAAAGATATTTTTACATTCATATTTGAGAATATCATATGTAAATTTGGAATCCCCGCACAATTGGTATCGATAATGGGAAGCAGTTCGAGGGACAGAATATAGAATTATTACTTAATGCATTTAAGATAAAATGTGGAAAGTCAACTCCATTATACCCTCAGGCAAATGGGCAGGCAGAAGCAACAAATAAGACAATCGCAGATATATTAAAGAATAAATTAGAAGGGTACAATAAAGCATGGTGCAAACAGGTACATAATGCAGTGTGGGCTTACAATACAACCAGGCGAGAAGCCACGGGAATGTCACCTTTCTGTTTAACATATGGGGTTGAGGTTGTGCTACCAACAGAAGTTATTATCCCAACAACAAAGAGACAATCTTGGGAGAAAAATCTTAGTGCGGGTATTATTCTAACTAAATTGGATGAATTAGAAGAAAAAAGAGAAAGGGCTTTGCAGCATATGAAAAATTACCAGCGAAGATTAGCCCGAGAATATAATAAACGTGTTTAAACACGCGAATTTCAACCAGGCGATTTGGTGCTGCGAGAAACACCGATATATCAGCGAGAAAGTGGTGGAAAGCTTGCGAAAAAATGGGATGGACCTTATATCATCAAGGAGATAGTTGGAACAGGGCATATAGATTGATGGACCCTGAGGGTAGAGATGTGGGACGCAGACTTGATAAACCATGTAATAGGCTATCTTAAAGAGATATTACCCATAAAAATTATGGTGAAGAAGTAGACTGCGGAATGGTACATGATTGAGGCAAAAAGAATTAAATATTTCATTTTTATTCTCGAAAAACATGCGAATATTTCGTACAGAAAACGACAAAAAATTATCAAAGACCAGCGAAATTACAAAAGAGCTTACATATACAGAAGAATCAACAAAATAATCATAAAGTGGCGAACTTACTATGGCGTACACCCTAGTTCGTGAACACAATTTCGCAAGAGGAAAAAGAACCTAAAGTGCGTCATAGTAGGGGGTACCTATTACATATAAAGCAAAATTGACAAAATACTCAGAATGGGACGAACTTTCATGGCGTACACCCTAGTTCGCGAATAAAATTTCGTAAGAGACAAAGTACCTAAAGTGCGTCATGTAAGGGGGTATCTGTAACGTGGCTCAGGGAAAAGGTTACACCGCCCCTGGAACCTGAGTCATGAAGATTGGGGGTAATAAAACCCATCCGGAGAGGTACCTTGGATTTTCAATCTAAGCTAGTGACTTAGATTGGATGACCAGGGTCTCTTCTAAGGAGTCGACATTTGACCAAGGCGCCGAGGTACACGGTTGAGCCAAGGGTGCACAGGGCATTTGAAGTGTCTCGGCCATTCTTGGCAAGTCTCGGCTTATCTGCACTCGGCCGAAGAAAACTCCACTTAGGGTGCGGTCTCAGTAACCATAAGCCCTATAGGCAAAAGGGATAAGAGGCTGCGAAAACAACTGGTTGTTGTTAAGACCGGATGGGAGGAGCTAGCCTTGTATGGCAGAAGTACGCCTCCTTGAAGGGGCAACCAGGGGGAAGATAAGGGCGGCACCCTCCATTAGGGAGCTGATAGTGTCAAAAAAGACGTAAATGTCATGAGGCTTCTTACTCACGGGAGTATCAAGGCTTGTCATATTTATGCAACAATCCTGAAGAGGCAAAAATACAAAAGAGTAGATAAGACGAGATCAATGGGTCATTCATTGTAAGTGTGAAGAAGTCCTGCGATTTCGTCGCAAAGACGACAATGTCATGGGGCTTTATGTTCGCAAGGATATTTAGGCCTGTCATATTGTCGCAAGAAAAATATCCTGCAGAGGCAATAATACTAAAGAAATGATAAGACAAGATCAATGGGTCATTACATGAAAGTTTAAAGACGTCCTGCGATTTTGTCGCAATACTGAGAGGTGGCAAAATAAGACCTTTAACTAGGAAGGCAAAATAAGACCACACAAGAGAAATGATAAGGCAAGATCAATGGGTCATCACATGAAAATGTAAGGACGTCCTGCGATCTTGTCGCAATGAAAAAATTCACATAAACAGTTTGAATGTAGATAACAGAGATCTTTCATCGCAAAAAAGATAATGATAAACAAAATGGGAATTGTTAAACGTCAAAGATTGTCTTCCATGCAAGAAAGAAGAATAATAAACGAGTAAATACATCTCAAAGGTGATTGAAGTACATAAAGAAGTAACAATGCAAGAAGTAAAATTACAAGAGAAGTTCAATTCTCAATATCAATTTTTTCGCCAGAAGGAGATACTGGATGTTCTTCAACAATTTTATTAGCCTCGCCAATTTTCACACTTTCGCCAGTTATTGCATTCTCGCCAGACCCACCTTCAACTAAATTATTATTGACAACTTCATTAGGTGGAATCACCTCTTCATTTGCGGAATCCTCGCCACTTTTATAATCATAATCACTATCAGGAGGATTAGGAATTTCATCATCACCTACTTCCAGAGATTCGACAGATACAGGATCAAGAGATTTGGACAATAAGACATCATTCACAAGAACTTCAGCTTTGAGATGAAATTGGCGAAGGAGTGTTTTTTGATGATTCCTACTCTCTATATCTTTAGAGTAAGCAAGATAGTCGAATCTTCTTTCTGCCCGATCGCGAGAGCGAGCAAGAGAAGCAGCAAGCAGTCCATTTTTCTATGCGAATTTTGGCATAGTCAGATTTCAAAGTGGAAATGGAGGAGTGAAGATTCTTCTCGGATTCTGTAAAGATAAAGAGTATAGAAAATAATTCAGATTTTTCTTGAATTCGCAAGGAAAATACCATAAATTCAAGAAAACAAATTGATTAAGGTAGTCAAATATCATGACTACCTTCCTTTTGCGAGATAAGATATTGAGTTAAAGCCAAACAACTATTCTCCAAATGATCCATGGAACTGTCAAAATTATCTCCAACCAAACCTTTCAGTCGAGATCGCAAGCTCTTTTCGTTAGAAACAAATAAGGCGTTTTCCTTCGCAAGAGAAGAGTAGGATTCTTCTAACTTGGAATATTGATCTTTGAGTTGGCTTGTTTTTACACTTAAAGTTATTCTACCTTGGATAAGTTTATCCCTCTCAACAGTAACTTCTTCGATTTTACTTCTCAGCGAATATAGAGATTGTTCCTGTTCTTTACACATTTTTTGATAGACATCAAGCTGTTGCGAGGAAATCGCCACCTTGTTTAACGAGCTCGCTTCTCTTGAGAAAGAGTTCCATTTTCATCTGATAAAGTTTCCAACTCCAAATTAGCTGTAGTCAAAGAGTAAGAGAGGCGAGATAATTCACTACTTAATGAGCCTTGCTTCTGAACTAAGTCAGCATTTTCTTTAGAAAGATTATCTATTTGATCAACAGAGTATGTATGAAGATTATCTAATTGGTTATATTGCTCCATCCAAACGTCTCTATCTATTCGAATTTCTTCAACAACAGATTCCAACTGGTATATCTCCATTTTTCGCTTCTGGTTCAAAGCTTGAAGGGCGAACAAGGGCTTGAAGATTAAAGAAAAAAATTGAGAAAGGGGAGGGGATTTGTACCTTTTAATTCTTCGTTCTTCTTGCGAAGATTATCACGATCCAATGAGACATTTTGAAGTTTTTGATTCTCAAGACGGAGAGTGTCACACTTTGCAGTCATGGCTTGGAAATTGTTCTTCAAAATTTTAACTTCCTGCTCTAAAGATGTTTGCGAAATTCTGTCAGAACCAAAGTACTTACTCAAAATCTCGCAGACATTAGATTTGATAGGATCGACGGAGATCTTCTTGACGTCATTCATGATATCTGATAAAACTTTGAAAGCCACGTCCATTCCCTCCAAATTTTCCTTAGTAAGAGGGATAGACTCGGATGAAGAGGTAGTGACGACAGAAGAGGGGAGAGTTAAATCGTCTTTCGTCGCAGGAATGTCATGTGAAGATGAAATCTGATTAAGGTTAATGACTGGGGGAAAGGTAGAGGCATCGATAGTAGGAGAAGAAAATGGTTCATTCACAACAGGACTATCATGAGGAACTTCATCTATGGAAAACTCAGACATAGGAGGAAAATCGCAGCGACATTTTATGAGACGGCAAGGGTAGATTTATCTTGCGATGATATCGCGGGGAGGAGTTGTAAGCTTAAATATAGGAAAAGGAAAGAAGTTTCAACATTTTTAGAACGTACGAGATCTTTTGGGGGATCTATCGACGTTTTTGTCATCCTGCGAATCACAAGTTAAATAAGAAACAGAGGCAACAATATTGTTATTAGAAGAGTAAATGTTTCTTAATACCTTGCTATTCGCAGGCTTTCTCTTGTGTGCAACGGATTTTAGTTGCGAACCCTTGGATGTTTTAGGATTTTGACTCGTGAATTTGGTAACAGGACGTTCTTACTAAAACAGAAACAATAAGGGAATTAATCAGAGATGAACAAAATCAAATAAAGTAATCTCAGTAGAAGAGTTCAAATGGATCACATGCAGTATGATCTACAAACCTTGATGGCTCTATAAGAATAGTAGCATAGAAGATTTACAGCAAGATGAACAACAACAAAAAGTTGCAGACGATAAAGAATTCACAAAGAACGCAGAGATGAAGAAGATGAAGTAAAAGAAAAGAAAGATATCCTTGATAGATCTCTTCTTAAATAGACAAGAAAAGGGTGACCGGTTAGCATTTAATGTGCCGATAAAAAGGGGAATATGTAACACGTGTAAGCAGTTATACTGGATTTACGGAAGCTTGTCGGCAGAAAAATAAAGGAAAGAAATGAACGGCCGCGGCGTTTTGAAAATACTAGTTCTCATGACGTTCTCTTCTTCGTAGAGAATACATGAGAAGAGGCAAGATGTAGGATCAGAATATCGCAATACCAAGATTCTCGCGAAATCCATAAACGACACACTGCGAAGACATCGCGGGCTGGAAGTAAAAACGACGTAACGGATGACGACAGCCAAAACACAAGAAAGATGTGAAGATGTAGCGAGATCGAGGAGTGTCGCGAGATTTGACATTTGTACATTTGCGATACTTCGCAAGTCATACCCGAAAATAAAGGACAGCTTAGCTGTCATCCACTATGTAATGTCCTATATAAAGAGCCGAATAGGCTTAAGGAGAGGGGAGAGCTTTTTCGAGTGTTGAGCAAGTCATTAAGAGAGAGAAAATTTAGAGTGGTTGTAATTCTTTAGTTTATCTCCTTTTCATCTTGTAATATTTCTGGAGTTTGATCAATAAAAATTATAATTGTTCATCTTAAAATGATTTGATTGTGTGGATTCTTGTGAGGGGTGTAGTGTGGGATTTCCTGCAACTACAGATTAGGTTTCCCAGTTGCTAGAGTTCTTCTTTATATAGTTTTCAAATCAGGGTTTGCAATCTAAGTTACCTTGGTAACAAAGCATTCAATATTCACAGTTAGATGAAAACCTGATTAGATTCATGCTAATATCTTTCAATCGTTAGATCGAACTTAGCTTGTTACACACAAATGAAATGTAACTTCATTAAGGTTTATGTAACCGTACCTAAACGTGTACACCATGTTGGCTCAACAATAGTTAACCAAGGTTAGCCATATGAACACTCTCATATCAACCTTATTCATCTTAACCATAACTATTTCAAATGACTCAAATGAAAATAGTTAAAGAGTTGTTCAATTGCTATATTCTCATAGAAGTATACAAGAACACAATTGAAGCAAAATCGGTTTGATTCACTTGAACCAATCATGAACATTATATCCTTGGTTTGCAAAGAATGCATTCCTTAATATATAAATGTATTAGTTCATGTATAAAATCGATTTTAGAACTTTAACCTTCAAGTACGTGAACGGGTACGCATACCACTAATTCCAGCAGAAAATCTCGGACATGAACCTTACGCCAGTACACATACGTGTACGCATACTTAGGTTCCCAGACTTCTCAAACCAAAAGGTTCGCATACGTGTACGCATACTATGGTTCCCGGACATGGACAACATATGTGCAAGAGTACACAACATGTCAGAATCCAATAATGGTTAAGTGTTCTAAACTCTTATTTCAATCATTGAAACTTTCTTAGAGGATGACAATAGCCGTTTTCACACACTATTAGCATCAAAGCAATTTTCAAGTTATTGAAATAATCATAACGAAACATTCCAAGTCTACACCAAATGATTGTATCACACAAACCATGTAAGATGTTACTCGAAAATTTTCACATGATCATCTTTTGACTTTCGTCAAGAATATAAGATAAACTTGGTCGAAGCGAAAGCTTGCCAACACATATTCCGAAAAATATGTAAGCGAGTTAAACTCAACTCGAAATCTCAAATGTGTATAATAGAAAACTATATCGTAACACGACTTATGTGTCAATATAGGAGATAGAGTAGAATAGACTTTCCAAGTGATAAATGAGTTTCAGTCTCCACATACCTTTTTGTTGATGAAGTTCCACAAGCTCTCCTTAGTAGTTCTTGATCTTCAACGATGAACGCCGCGAAGTCTAATGCTCAACTACACAATCTATCCTAGTCCGAGACATCTATAAGTAGACTAGAAATCAAGACTTATAGTTTTGATCACTAACATTGACAAACAAGCTTGAGATAGCAACGCTTGCGAGTTCGACCGAGCAGTGCTCTAACAATCTCCCCCTTTGTCAATTTTAGTGACAAAACTATCAATACATATGGATACAAAATAAATAAACTTTGTAGCTTCTCATCCAAATGGTTGATCTCCTTGGTTCTTCAACATTACTCGAAATCTTCGTCACTTTCAAGTACTCCAATGATTCCAAATGTGTTCAACTCAGCATCATAGTTGTTGAAGATCCGTAGCTATAACAATGAGAAAACAATTACTCTCAATCATTGTTATACAGTGTCATAGTATCATTATACAGCATCAAAGTTCAATTGTATCACAACTTTGACAACAATACTGTGGTGATATGTATCGCTCCCCCTTAGTCAATACTTCATCTCACAATGAAAATCAATCCCCCTTACATAATGATCTGTAAACCATATGTATTTATAGTGTGAACTACACATTAATTCTCCCCCTTATTGTCAATAAAAATTAGCAAAGGTACGAAAATTAGTGGCATCCTCATGAAATTTCCATGGAGATACTTCATGAACAAAAGAGAAAAACATACCAACTTGTTTAGATGCATCATATAGCCTAAGCTAAATGCATTCATCAAGGAGTTTATAAAGATATAAGATAACCCCTATAATATTCCACAGCCGCACTCCCCTCAAAGATTTGGCTATTAAGCACAAGTTCAAATAAGAACTCTCCCCCATAAAATGTCATTCCCGAAAGAACAAGAAGAGCGACCTTACTTTTACAAGAAAAGAAGGATTTCTTTGGACATTAACAAATCACATAAGAATATGAATTTTTATCCAAAAATCTCAATTGAATTAACCACAAGGAAAATGATCAATTCAATTGGCCATGCTCAACATAAGAGAACTTATGGAGCAACACAGTATATACACAAAGATGTGGATCAGGGAAAGACCAATGAATGGTGCCTAATAATGGATATTTCTAGATCTTTTTGTTATCTTTTATCACTTCTCAAATGCTTTAATATCCTATTTAAGTCGAATTATGCATTTTGCGTCTTCGGGTATCAATAATCTTTTTTTTTATTATAAATAATAATGATAATTTGTGCTTGTTTTGCATTTGTAGGAGAATAAATAATTGGATTGAAGCAAAAGAAAGATGCAGATATGTGTTTGGTATTACAGAATTAACATCTGATGTTCGTCAAGTGTAAAACAAAGCTGAACTTGTGGTCATGATGTAGCCTAGCCAGTTTATACTCTTGTACATCTAAGCTAGGTATTCCTGTCTAACACCCAATACAAGCTATTTATCATATCTTTCTATTCTATAGAAATCACCGACCACATCCACTTTCCCCTTCCTTCTTCTCTGCAAATCCCATTCCTCTGTACCGTGTACTCCATATTCTGCCTAATATCTCATCCCTCTACTGAGCTATTCACCCCTTTCTACTCTGTCTAAACCTACCTCTCCCTCACTCGTCAAATCATTTATGATGTCACCCTCTTCACAGTAACCTAGTAATAGGTAGGGTGGCTTAGTTTGAGTGCAAGAGAAAAGAATTGTTGATTGATATTCTCTGCAAACATATCGGCAACAACAACAAATAACTAAAGACATGGTTATCTGAATTCACATGGTGAGTGGTAGAAAGTGGTATGGCATTTGTACCCTAATTTTATATGTATTTTTGGTTGTCAGTAGAATTGAATATTTGGGGGAAAGTTTTGTATAAATGGAGGTTAGGGTTTGATGGTTATTTTCAATGATGTTGTAGTAATAGGTTCGTTCAAGACTTGTGAAAGCAGATGTAGGATCAGAATATCGCAACAACAACGTACTCGCGATATTGTCATTAGCAACACTGCGAAACCGTCGCAGACTAACATCAAAAATAACGTAACAGACGACACCAGCAGAAATACGAGAAAAGGTATGAAGAGTTCGCGAGAAGGTAGCAAGAGCCAGCGAAATTATCAAAGAGCTCATGAGAATATGAGCTGTCACCCACTATGTAATATCCTATATAAAGAAGAGAGCAGGAGAGAGAAGGGGAGAGGATAATTTTAGTAGGAGAGAGAGAGATATTTTGGAGAGAGATATTTTTTAGAGAGAGAAAGATTTTATTTTCTTTATCATCTTCTTCCCCAAATAATTAGACCTAGAGCTCTACAAAATATCCATTAATGGAGATTGTAAATGTAATTCTTATGTAACCTCAACAATCATAGTGAAGAATCGTGGATGTAGATCACATTGATCGAACCACGTAAAAATCTTACGTGTCTATTTAAATTTCTAGCACTTATATTTGAAATTTAGATGATTAATAAGTTTAGATCTAGAAATTATTATCAAGATATAGTGAGGGGTGTAGTGTGGGATTTCCCGCAACTACATATTGGCGCTAGAAACAGGGAGAGAATAATGGATTTTATCCTTCCTGTAACTTGTTGGATCAAGAAATTTCCATGAAAATTAGTTATTGTTCATATTTTTCTAGATCTACAAAGTTTAGGTTCAAAAATGGAAATTTCATAAAAGAAATCACACTTTCAGGGAGTAAACAGTATCAGCAATTTAAAGACATGAAAAGAATAAGAGAAAAAATTAATTATCGTGATGAAATTCAAGGAAGAAAATTAAAGTTTGAATGAAAGAATTCCGTGTTCAGGAGAAAAATCAAAAGGAAAATTGTTGAAGGAAATAAAGGAAGAATGAAGAAAAGGATAAGAACAAAACGCTGTGAATTTTATCACAAAAAGAAGCTCGCACAGATGGTTTGAGTTGGAGCGAAGAAGCTTGATGTCGCAAGATCAAATCTCGCCACAGTCATATTTTTTCACATTTTTTCTACAGCCTAGAGAGGAGAAAATGAGTATATTCGCAATATTGTTTCATTATTTCGCAAGCAGCAAGTAGCCCAGATGGTCAGGGATTAGGAGTATGGGTTAGAGCTCACGTGATCAATTCTCGCAAAGCACAATATTTTTCACACTTTTTTGGAGCTGCTGAAAAGAAAGGAAGAATAATAGAGTGACAATATGTGTTTCTTTCACAAACAGCAGCTAGCACAATTGGCCACTGGCGAAGAGTATAAACATAAGGTCGTGGGTTCGAGTCTTCCCCTTCGCATAGAATTTTTGTCAACTTTTTCCTTGAGTATCAAAGGGTGAATGTAAATCATATATTAGCATTCTGCGATCCTTTCGCACAAGAGGGATAGCACAATTGGTCACAAGCGAACTTGAGGAGCTTAAGGTCGCGGGTTCGAATCTTCTTCCTCGCAAAGAATTTTTTGCTTCGCAAAAAAGGGAAAAAATGGATAATCTCGCAAGGTTGTTTCTTTATCTCGCAAGCAAGAGGCAGCACAGTTGGTCACCTGCGAAATTAATGAGTTCATGGTCGCGAGTTCAAGTCTCAACGAACGTGTATTTTTCACATGGATTTTTCGCAACAGAATCTCGCAAGAAGAAAGTAAGTGATTATTTCGCAGAAACACTTCGCAGAGGCAGGGCTAGCACAGTTGGTCAGGAGGCATGAATGCAAGTAGGAGGTCGCAGGATCAATTCTTGTCTTTCGCACATTTATTTTTGTTATGCGAAATTTCGCACAGACTTTGCTTATCTCGCAAAGAAGAAAGTTGATGATTATCTCGCAACTTAATCTCGCAAATGAGGGTTAGAACAGTTGGTATGGTGTGAGAATATGCAAGAGGCAGGTCAAGGGTTCAAATCTCATTTCTCACAATTCTTTTTGCTGTGAGATATTTATATTTTATGCGACGTTCATTCATTTCAAGGATGATAGCTTCGCAAGCAAATCATATACTTCGCAAGAGACAACAACAGCAGCAAATCGCAAATGATATGATATTATGAGAATGAATGAAAGAAGTGACAGAAATGAAAGAATCAGTGAAGGAAGTGACAGAAATGAAGAAATGAATGAAAGAATGAAGACATGCGATAATTTCGCAAACATAATGAGAAGAGATAATCAAAAATGAATGATTGAATGAATTGACAAAAATGAATAAGTGAGTGAATGGGACGAACCTTTATGGCGTACACCCTAGTTCGCGAATGATATTTCGTAAGAGGCAAATGTAAGACCTAAAGTGCGTCATATAAGGGGGTATCTCTTGACATGGCTCAGGGAAAAGGTTACACCGCTCCTGGAACCTGGGTCATGGAGATTTGGGGCCCATGAAAGCCTATCCGGAAGAGGTACCTTGGATTCCCAACTATATATGTAGGTTATACCCTGGTTGGGCGACCGAGGGTCTCTTTCAAGGAGTCAGCGTATGATCAAGGCGCCGAGGTACACGGTTGAGTCAAGAGTGCGGGGAGCATGGAACTTCCTTACCACTCTTGACAAGTCTTGGCGCATGCTGCACTCGCCCGAAGAAAACTCCACTTAGGGTGCAGCCTTGTAACCATAAACCCTATAGGTATAAGGGATAAGAGGCTGCGAAAACAACTGGTTGTTGTTAAGACCGGATGGGAGGAGCTAGCCTTGTATGGCCGATGTACGCCTCCTTGAAGGGGCAACCAGGGAGATGATAAGGGCGGCACCCTCCATTAGTGAGCTGATAAGTGCCAAAGACGCAAATGTCATGAGGCTTTGTTTTCGCAAGGAAACTTAGGCTTGTCATATTTGTGCAATGATCCTGCAGAGGCAATAATACTAACGCGAGGGTAAGACGAGATCAATGGGTCCTTACATGAAAGTGTACGGACGTCCTGCGATTTCGTCGCAAGACGGCAATGTCATGGGGCTTTATGTTCGCAAGGATATTTAGGCCTGTCATATTGTCGCAACTAAAACATCCTGCAGAGGCAATAATACTAAGAAATGATAAGACGAGATCAATGGGTCTTTACATGAAAGTGTAATGACGTCCTGCGATTTCGTCGCAAGACGGCAATGTCACGGGGCTTTATATTCGCAAGAATATTTAGGCCTGTCATATTGTCGCAATGAGGGGTGGCATAATAAGACCTTTAACTAGGAAGGCGAAATAAGACCACACAAGAAAATTGATAAGGCAAGACCAATGGGTCATTACATGAAAATGTAAAGACGTCCTGCGATCTTGTCGCAATGATAGAATTCAACATAAGCATTTTGAATTGCAGGAATAAGAAAAAATGAAGCACAAGCAAAATAACTTGCGAGGAACAATCAATACGCGAAGAAGGATATACTGAAGATAAAACCAGAGAAATCAAGAATGGAAGCGATTTAAAGCTACATCAATTTTAGAGCGGTAAAATGAGCTAAGTAACACAAACATTAGCTATACATTGCAGTAGATAAGCATTCTCATCATACAAGCATCATACTTGCATCATGAAAGCATCGCATAAGCATTTCATGGCATAAACATCGCATACGCATTTCATAACATAATCATTACACAAGCATTGTGTCCAAAGAAAGATATTTCAGAATCTCGCAGCAGTGATATTCATAATCTCTCAAGAGTGTTATTTAAAATCTCTCAACAATATCATTTAGAATCACTCAAAATATTATTCGAGTTTCGCGAGAATTTCGCGAGAGATATTCGGAATTTTGCGGAATTATTAAGAATTTTGCAGAATGCAATTATTTCACAAGATAAGATAAGCAACTTGAAGAGATTATACTATCGCATGAGCACAAAGCATGAGACAGAGGAAAAATAAGAATGCAAAAACAGTTTGCTCAATCAACACTTTCTCAAGGATTCTACCCTCATAGATAAAGAACAGAGGCAACTATGGATAACCAAGAAAACATTTTATGTTCTTCATCTTCTCGGCAAGAATCACTTCCAAAGAAGATATTCACCAATGAACAACAAGAATCCTCACCAAAAATGGAATAATAACTTCGCATGAACAGAGGCAATACTTCTTATACTTCAAGGATTAATACTTCTTATTCACTTCGCAAAGTTTCGGAACTTCGCGAAAGAATAGAGCATAGCATGAGGCAAAGAACATGGAGCGAGAGTTTCGCATAATGGATTCGCAATACTTCTTATATTTAGAGGATTAAGTACTTCTTATACTTCTTCAAGGATACTTCATACTTCGCATACTTCAAGAGATAATACTTCTTATTCACTTCGCAAAGCTTCGGAACTTCGCAAAAGAATAGAGGCAAGTACATACTTTTCAAGTCCAGTATTCTTTCGCTCGTTCCTTCAAAGAACAAATATCAAAGATACTACAACAATGATTTTTTCTTAAAGATCGCTCTTCAAGCAATATTCAAGAAAAAAGAGGCAAGATGTAGGATCGAGAATATCGCAACAACAACGTACTCGCGATATTGTCATTAGCAACAACACAAACCGTCGCAGACTAACATCAAAAATAACGTAATGTGACGACACCGGCAGAAATACGAGAAAAGGTATGAAGAGTTCGCGAGAAGGTAGCAAGAGCCAGCGAAATTATCAAAGAGCTCACGAGAATATGAGTGTCACCCACTATGTAATATCCTATATAAAGAAGAGAGCAGGAGAGAGAAGGGGAGAGGATAATTTTAGTAGGAGAGAGAGAGATATTTTGGAGAGAGATATTTTTTAGAGAGAGAAAGATTTTATTTTCTTTATCATCTCCTTCCCCAAATAATTAGACCTAGAGCTCTACAAAATATCCATTAATGGAGATTGTAAATGTAATTCTTATGTAACCTCAACAATCATAGTGAAGAATCGTGGATGTAGATCACATTGATCGAACCACGTAAAAATCTTACGTGTCTATTTAAATTTCTAGCACTTATATTTGAAATTTAGATGATTAATAAGTTTAGATCTAGAAATTATTATCAAGATATAGTGAGGGGTGTAGTGTGGGATTTCCTGCAACTACAGCAGATTTTTTAGACTTAATTTTTGTAAATAAAAATAACAATCTCAATTAAAAAAAAGTTGTTTGGAAATTATGGAGAGGCTGGGGCTAGGATTCCGCTATTTACCAATTCCAAAGTGATACTAATTACAATCATGCAATTTCACACGTTCAATTTGATTCTCAACTATTGCAAAAGTAGATTTTTTAGAAACAACAAATGTTAATCCAAAGCATGGGATATCAAAACCTTAGGCTAAGCATATTCCATCAATAGAAAATACAACTGTTTAACAAAAATCATAAAATCTATTTTTAATCTAGGCAAATAATCATAATTAAAAATTGCACAAATTAAATAATTAAGAATTACCACTTTTTCATTGGAAAGATAGCTTCCTCCATCGCCCCAAGGATTAGGTTTAGCTCATCATGTTGGAAACACGCTCAAAAGTTGATTTCATTGCTCAAAAATGGTTTACAAATGATGAATAAGGGAGAAATAATGAAAAATCGGGTTTGTAACAATTATTTTTGTTACAAACCTAATCTATTCTGAAGAATGATAACTATTAACTGTCATTTATTCTTGTTTGTTTAAGTCTGTCTCCAAACTACGATCCACAGGTGCGAGTCGTTAACACTGTTGATAAACGACGGTTTGCGGTGCGTCTTATGTTCTTCGTGTTCTTCAATGGCAGCAGAAGCAGAACAATCTCTGTAATAAATGCGAATGATCTTCTTTTTACTCGGGATAATTTTCTGCCATTTTCACGTGATTCTTTCCTTCTATATCGTCTTCACGCGTTTGCAGTGGAAAAAATCCATCCAAACACGTTCCTTACATGTTTCAGAAGCTGTTAAACACGCTATATCTTCACGCATTTCCCAAATAACTCTCAACAGAATATCGAAAATATTTCTCTTCCCTGTTTTGGTCTAATACGTGGAAACTTCCTTTTTCTTCGAATCCAAGACTCTTACCAAGCCTGTTTGAATTAAACATGATCTTCTGAGCCAAATCCAGCTATTTAATCTCATTTAAACACGTCCAAAATCTTCCACAGAACTTTCACATTTTCAAATATTTTTTTCCCGCCAAAACTGTTCTTAACGAGGAAGAAGATGGTTGCCCCTTAACCAGCGATGGGGTGTGAATAGCGTATGCCTTGAGGGGTGCCTGGGGGTGCCCTTATCCAAAATTAGGGTGCCTTTAGTACTTTTCTCCGGGGGTCCAAATAGCACTTTTCGAGCAACTTTTTCCGCACAAGTGTATTTCTCCAAAAACACCTACACAAACATAAAAACACCATAATAAGTACAAAATCAGGCACTAACAATAGAGACACTGAGGACAATTAGGACACAAAAATGTGTCTATCAAATACCCCCAAACTTATTATTTGCTAGTCCTCGAGCAAATTTATTCTAGAAAATAAAATGACTACACTTAGCACGTGCAGCAAGCCGTTAAACCGCTAGGTGGCCCTAGTGGCGGAGTGTTGTCTCCGGAGGGTTTACCAGAGGTGTACCCACAAAACCATTACTCCAGACCCTAGCCAGTGGTCGACTTTATTGAATTTATTCCGGTTGGTCTGATGGCCTGGTCTTAATTTTTTTTTTCTTTTTTAATCTCAGTCACTCTATTTCACCCTAGCAATGGTAAAAACAAAAAGAAAAAGAAGTGATCAGGATTCTTTCGATGTTTCCATCACGAGGATATGGCGAAACTACCATGTTTTCTTTTCTAACACCTGAGCTCTGTGCTTTTATGAATAGACTCTTTAGATGTTTCCATCTAATCAGATTGGTTCCTCAACTCCTATAACCAAGATGCTTCCATCCACTTAGATTGGTTAGTGCCATCCTTAATAAACATAAATTTCTAGGCTCTGGCGTTTTATTTATTGCAACTAAAAAGTTTCACCCATACCCCCAAACTTAAATCTAACATTGTCCTCAATGTTCTAAAGATGAAATTAAAAACACGAACAAGGAGAAACCGTTACCACTTGAAGAAAAGAGATAAGGAAAGATATTACCGTGTCGCATGAATATTGGGTTACCTCCAAAGAAGTGCTAAGTTTAAAGTCTTCAGCCATACATTGGAAGAGATTAGTCACCTCGAAGAATCATAAAGCAGCAGCCGGAATAACTGCGGATCATCTGGATCAAAAAGTGCTACCCACAAGAAGAGGAGACTGCAACAGACCAGGAAGATACCCTTATCTAGTTTTTTGTTTAAGACAACTACATCTAGTTGTGGCTCAGGTTCAGGCTCTATAAAAGGGTCTAGATAAAAAGTTTTCATAGGTTGCGTTTCCTCATACGTGAGATCCGAATGTTCAGGTTCTAGAGTCTGGAAAAACTCAAATAAAAACTTAGAAGCACATAATAATAACATGAATAATTGAGGATCCTCTAAGTCAATCAGTTTTGACTTACACAGCTGACCACAATAAGATTGGTGGTCTTCCTTAAGCAAATGTGTCGACCCTAATATCCTAAAGTAATTAGGTTTAGTCTCAAAACTTAATAACTGACACATTTGTAACTCATATGTTCCCACAATTGAAAGAAAAGTTTTTGGTGGGAAAACAAAGTCAATTTTGGTATCATAGCCTGGGTTAACCACATCAACCAAAGGATGGTTTTCTAATAACTGAACTTCTTTATGGACACAACTAGGTTCAGGAAAAAGTGTATGAAGACAATCTTTTAAAATGGTTGAGGCACAAATATCAAGTCCCAAGTGAGGGATCTCTGTAAGAGCTAAAGGTAAGGCACAAGGAGAATGATAATCACCCCCAAACTTAGAGTTTTGGGTGTCTCTAGATAGACTAGCTACAATTTCCCTAATTTCTAGATCATCGGAATCCTGAAAATGGTCAATTGCTACTGCTAAGTTATATTCAGGTGATGCATCCTCACTCATATTTAAAAGCTCTACGAGTTCATCTTCTTCGGCTAAGACTATTGTTTCTAAATCCTTGGACTCTAAAACAGTGTTCTCAGGATAAACCCGTTCCCTTAAACCATTATCGGCTTTGTAACTAGGAAATTCTACATCGTCTAAAACGGAGATACTTCTAGTCAAATCCTCATCCTTTTGAATAGGTGAATAATTATTAAAATTATTTGGATTTAAACCAGAAATATTACTATCATTATAAAGCTCAATTGGAGAAACAAATTCCTGATCACTATGCCTAAAAACTTCAGATTCTTCATCAACACTTTCCACATCACTATAATAACATGAAAATGGTTGAACCTCATCTAAACAAGTAGTGTTACCATTTCTAACCTTGTCATCTTGATTATGCAAATAAATATCCTCATTTTCATGGGTATTATTGGAAACACTGTATTGGAAATTAAGATTATCTCGAGCAATTCTTTCGTTCATCTCAGCTATTATCTTGAGGGATTCCTCTATAGAAAGTTTTCTTTCGTCATATACTAAGTTATTCATCTTAGCTAACTTACGTGTCGTCTCCTCTAATTTCCTGAGAGACTCTTCTAAAGGAGAAACATAAGAATTTTGCTCGGATGACCCGTGCGTGTGTGGATAGTAATTGGGCACATCATGGTATGAGCCATAACCTTGAAAAGGCTGATATTCCCAACCACTATTCACACTATGGTCAAAGTAGTAACGTCCATTTTGAAACTCAGTCGGATAATCATTGTATTGGTTGTCATAATACCAGTTTGACATCCTAACTGCAAGGGAATTCTACACAAACACAAACAGGGCTGACTCGACCACAACAAACCTACTGATTTCTAGCAAACAAAAAGCATGATGGCTCCACTTAGATTGTTTCTAGACCAGCTTCTAATCCTTCGAAAGGGAATTCATTACAATTTAAGAAGACCCCTCTGGAATCAATCCGAGTTGAAGTAAGTTGAATAGAGGCGAGGGAAGCTGCGTGGAGCTTTGATACCCAAGGCCTCACCGCATTACAAGGCGGCGCAGTCACGCATTCAACTCACGAGAAACCATCATGAACTTCTAGTATGCTTAAAAGAGTAACCAATATTTTTCGAACGACTTTCCTATTAAGCTCGTTACCCTATCGGTCTCGTTCTATTCAAAATTTTAGGCTTAGGTTCGCGTTTGGTTTCGTTTTCCTAAGGCGGGCAAGAAGAGAACGGTGATGAAATCCGAACCCTTATCTTGTATGGCCAGTCCTTGCCCTTTACTAGGAAATTAAAACAGCCGTATTCAAGACCTCAACATATATGCATACAAAATCATCCAGTAAACCCGCTGACAGGGGATTCGCGGGTGTTTAGAATTCTTACCTCCCGTTCCAGACGGGGGATGAACCGTTGAAGTCGACTCGGGCCACGACTCCTATGTCATGTACGAACCCGATGGGCCGAGACGATATCGTAATCGTCGTCCTTCCCTGTGCAGTTTATATTTAAATAACCCTTCCTTAGGGTTTTAAAAAAAATGTCCAATGTTCAATGTCCAAAAATAAAAAAATAAAAGAGTCCAAAAATAAAAGATTACAAAAATAATTACCTAATTACAGTTTCTAAAAAATAATAATAATAATAATAATAATAATAATAAATCTTCTTCTTCACTCCTTTTGGATTCCTCTTTTCTTTCCTTATTTGGCTTCGCTTTTGTTTTCAGCGCTTTCTCCTTTTTTCTTTAGCTCAGTTCCAAATCCGAAAACAAACAAGAAATACCAAAAGGCGTAAAAAAGAACAAAAATAATAAAAATAAAAATAAAACCTAAAAACAAATCTATACGCAAGTCCGCGTCGGCGGCGCCAAAAATTGATGGTTATTTTCAATGATGTTGTAGTAATAGGTTCGTTCAAGACTTGTGAAAGCAGATTTTTTAGACTTAATTTTTGTAAATAAAAATAACAATCTCAATTAAAAAAAAGTTGTTTGGAAATTATGGAGAGGCTGGGGCTAGGATTCCGCTATTTACCAATTCCAAAGTGATACTAATTACAATCATGCAATTTCACACGTTCAATTTGATTCTCAACTATTGCAAAAGTAGATTTTTTAGAAACAACAAATGTTAATCCAAAGCATGGGATATCAAAACCTTAGGCTAAGCATATTCCATCAATAGAAAATACAATTGTTTAACAAAAATCATAAAATCTATTTTTAATCTAGGCAAATAATCATAATTAAAAATTGCACAAATTAAATAATTAAGAATTACCACTTTTTCATTGGAAAGATAGCTTCCTCCATCGCCCCAAGGATTAGGTTTAGCTCATCATGTTGGAAACACGCTCAAAAGTTGATTTCATTGCTCAAAAATGGTTTACAAATGATGAATAAGGGAGAAATAATGAAAAATCGGGTTTGTAACAATTATTTTTGTTACAAACCTAATCATATGTGAGAATGATAACTATTAACTGTCGCTGTTACTGTTTGTTTAAGTCTGTCTCCAAACTACGACCCACAGGTGCGAGTCGTTAACACTGTTGATAAACGACGGTTTGCGGTGCGTCTTATGTTCTTCGTGTTCTTCAATGGCAGCAGCAGCAGAAAAGTTCTCTGCAACTCGATTCTCGCCTCTGTCTTCCCCCAATTCTATCCCAAACTCTCCATCCTTTCTCTTGATCCCCTGAACCCTTTTTTTATACTCGTTAGAGTCCTTCAATCTCTGTAATAAATGCGAATGATCTTCTTTTTACTCGGGATCATTTTCTGCCATTTTCACGTGATTCTTTCCTTCTATATCGTCTTCATGCATTTGCAGTGGAAAAAATCCATCCAAACACGTTCCTTACATGTTTCAGAAGCTGTTAAACACGCTATATCTTCACGCATTTCCCAAATAACTCTCAACAGAATATCGAAAATATTTCTCTTCCCTGTTTTGGTCTAATACGTGGAAACTTCCTTTTTCTTCAAATCCAAGACTCTTACCAAGCCTGTTTGAATTAAACAGGATCTTCTGAGCCGAATCCAGCTATTTAATCTCATTTAAACACGTCCAAAATCTTCCACAGAACTTTCACATTTTCAAATATTTTTTTCCCGCCAAAACTGTTCTTAACGAGGAAAAAGATGGTTGCCCCTTAACCAGCGATGGGTGCGAATAGCGGATGCCTTGAGGGGTTCCTGGGGGTGCCCTTATCCAAAATTAGGGTGCCTTTAGTACTTTTCTCCGGGGGTCCAAATAGCACTTTTCGAGCAACTTTTTCCGCACAAGTGTATTTCTCCAAAAACACCTACACAAACATAAAAACACCATAATAAGTACTGTAGGATTAGAATATCGCGACATCAACACTTTGCGAGATTAGTAAATGACGACATTGCGAGGGAGTCGCAGGGAAGTAAAATAAATGACGCAATGAATGACGACAGCCAGAACATGAGAAAAATGTGAAGACTCAGCAAAATTTAGGAGTGTCGCGAGAATTGATACATGTACACTTGCAATGTTTCGCAAGACATTCCCGAAAATAAAGGACAACTTAGCTGTCATCCACTGTGTACTACCCTATATAAAGGGTTGAGTAAGTCTGTTGTGAGGATGGTTCTTTTTGAATTGTTAAGAAAGTCATTAGGAGAGAGAAAATTTTTAGAGTGATTGTAATTCTATAACCCATTTCTATTTCATATTGTAAAGATTCAAGTATTCAATCAATAAGAATCATAATCTTTCATCTTAAAATAACTTAATTGTGTTTATTCTAGTGAGGGTGTAGTGTAGGATTTCTTGCAACTACATAATGGCGCTAGAAACAGGGATGGAGTAGAGATCAACCTTGTGAATTGAAAGAATCAGGAGTAACAAGAAAGAAATTTCGTATAATTTTCAACAACTTACTAAAATTGAGAAATGGCTAGAAGAAGGAATACATCAGAACAACCAACAACTGTTAGAAGAAGCGGGAGATTAGCTGGAGAAAGGAGAAATGAAGTAGGTGAACCATCAAGAATAAACGCAAGAGATAGAGAAGAAGGTCAAATTCAACCAGCACCGAATAGAGTAATAGATTATGATAGGGTGAGTGTGCATACATGGAGATCAGATTCTATGGAAGAAAGAGAAGAAGTGCAACAACTGATAAATAATGGACAATAAGAGAGAAATCGAGAATAAATGGGAGAAAAAATTCATAGAAATGAAGAAGTCGCAGCATTAGAAGCATTGAGGCAAACAATACATGAAGAAAGGCGATTAGAAGCGGAAGAACGTGCAAATTTAACAAGGCAAAACCATGAGTTAAGAATGGAAAATATGAGGTTGCGAGAATAGAAGGTCGAGAAGTAATACCGAGGTCAAGATCGGGATCGGTTAGAGAAGATATGAGGAGAACATTACTCGTAGAAAATGTTAATGAAGAAAATCTAGAAAGAGAGCCAAATCTCGGTGAAGGATGTTGCGAGAGAAGAGAAGTGGTAGAAGATCGTTATATTCCACATCCTGAAATTCTGAGAATGGCCAAAATGACGGAAATCAAGAAAATAGCGGCGTCAAGTGCGAGAATAATCCAATTGGTGGAGAAAATCGGGGAAGAAGGAAGAAGAATCTTTGTATGGGAGAGAAACACAGAGGAAACATAAGGAGATTGAAGATGACATCGAAAAACATTATATTGAACAAGCGCGTTTAGCTTGCGAAAGGGAAAGATTAAGAGTAGAAATGGAAGAACGGGAATTGGAGGAAGCAATTCGGCAAAACAATCATAACAATCGAGAAAGAAGGCGCGAGCAAAATCGCAACAATGGAAATATCAATGAAGAATATGAAAGAATACAAAGGAGAACTGATAGACAACCAAGAAGAGAAAATGATAGATATAATGGTGTGCGAATTCGTGAACGAGATGAAGGAGAAAATCGCAGAGAAAGAAGAGAAAAAATGATGAACAAGAAAATCAAAATAGACATGAACGCAGAAGGAGAGAGGCAGAACTAAAAAAGACCAATAAATCCGAATCCTGATGTAAATGAACAAATCTTGAGAGAGTTGGCAGAGATGAGAGGAATGTTGAACAATAGAAGGGGAGGAGGAAGAAGACAATTGGATGAGGCCATCGAAGAGGCTGCGAAAACCCCCTTTACACTAGAGGTGCAATTAGGAGGAATACCCCCAAAGTGCAATTTACCCGCGTTAACCAGCATTTTTGATGGAACAACTTGTGCAATACAACACATCAAAGCGTATGTGCGATGTATGTTACAATGGGAAAATCATGATGCCATATTGTGCAAATATTTTGCATCAAGTTTAACAGGAGAAGCACTAAAATGGTTTGAGGGTTTACCAAGAAACACAATCACGTCATTCAACCATTTACAAGCTATATTCTTAGGGGCATATATAAGTAACAACTCCTCGCGACCAAGAATTGAAGATGTATTTGGGCTGAAACAAAGAATTGGCGAAAGTTTGAGACACTTAAGCTCGTGAGATGGAAGACAATGTGTAGCGAAATGGCTGGACGAGTGGATGAAAGATATCTTATTCTATCATTCATAAACGCTATGTTCGCGACCAATTTGTTATATATTCAAATTTTTAGAGTCAAGAATACAATTACAATGACTGAGTTGCGAGAACTCCAGGAGGAATATATTGCTCTAGAGGAAAGGCAAAATGAGATGGAATCATACCCAGTTGCGAATACAAATTCAAATGCTACGAATACAAGCTTATTACCCAAATTAATAAACACATTAGTGAGTACTTCGCAAGGGCAACAAGAAAGGATAATAGATGATGGACAGCCAAAGATAGTAGCTATGGGAAGCCGTGATCAAGAAGAATTTGAAAGGGAAAGGAACTACTACAACCGTGGCGGCAATAACAAAATTCAAAGACTTGATCATCCGCAAGAAACTTATGGAGGTCGAAGGCAGAATTATCATGGAGGACAGCGAAGTCACAGAGTAGTATGGGAAGAAATCAAAATGCCACCACTAAATACTAGTGTGGAAAAAATATGGGAAGCTATACTCTTGATGGAAAACATACCTGCACCGTGGAACATGGGGAATGAGCCACCACCAAGCGATAGAAGTCACGAGTTCTGTTCTTACCATCGTTTTCATGGACACCTAACAAATGACTGCAGAAATATAAAAAGAATCATCCTCAGAATGATTGACCAAGGAAAGCTGAATCATTTTCTAAAAAATGAAGAGAAAGTTCAACCGTTACCACCACCGCCAGAAATGCATAGGGCAAACTCAGCAAAGGGGAAAGAAACATTCGTAATAGAAGTTGGAGCGAAAGCTAGAAATTTGTTTTGCAACTCCATTGTACATTCATACAGAACAATTGAAGATTTTCATGATAATGTTCTCAGTAGGGTTTTCGCGAGGGATGCTGATAATAGAGAATTGATGAACATCGCGAAGACATCGCATTTAAAAGAATGGCAAATGCAGATTATTTCATTCACTGCAGAAGAGATTCCTGAAGGCAGAGAGACGCATGACAGCCCATTGGTCGTAAAATTGGAAATTAATCCAAAACCTGTAGATGGTGAAGATGATGAAGCAGAAAATTCTTGGGCGATCAATAAAATCTTAATTGATACGGGGAGCTCAGTAAACATTCTTTTTTACCATACTTACAAGACTATGGGTGGGAAGGATGAAGAGTTGATACCTTCGACGTATAAAATATACGGTTTCAATGGCACAACGAATAAGCCTAAAGGAGAAGTTCATATGAGAATACCTTTGCAAGGATTATCAACTGAAATTTTGTTCTGTGTAGTCGACGTGGATTCCCCTTATAATGCATTGATCGGAAGGCCATGGTTGCACGAAATTCTGGGTGTAGCGTCGACTTATCATCAGTGTATAAAGTTTCCTCATCCTAGCGGTGTTGGAATTATAAAGGGAGACTGGATGGAAGGACAAAAATGCTATGAGATTGATGTGGAGAGTTGTGAGGAAAGAGCTGCAAAAAGAAAGGGTTGGAAGCAAAATATAAAAGATGAACAAAGAAGAGAAAAGTTGATGGTGGATACCATAGAGACAAGAGGTGAAGATACATTGCGAAGCAAGTGCATGAAAGCAGTTGAAAATTATGATGGAAAGGAATCATTAAGAGGTTTGAATGGTGCAGAGGCAGAGAGCAGCAGGAGCAAAAAGTGTAAGAAATGAATAATCATTATTATCAAAATCAATGACAAAGGCATATCAAGAGTAAGAGGAAGAAACAATAATTGAAGAAGAAATGCGCGAGAATCTCGCCATCAAGAATGTATGAAAATTTGATTGAAGAATTGAAATGAGATTACTATAAACAAAGCAAGATTGCGCGATAGCTTCGCAAACAAAATAACAAGAGAAAACCAAAAATGAATGATTGAATGAATTAACAAAAATGAAAGAGTGAGTGAATGGGACGAACCTTTATGGCGTACACCCTAGTTCGTGAATGATATTTCGCAAGAGGCAAATGTAAGACCTAAAGTGCGTCATATAAGGGGGTATCTCTTGACATGGCTCAGGGAAAAGGTTACACCGCTCTTGGAACCTGAGTCATGGAGATTTGGGGACCATGAAAGCCTATCCGGGAGAGATACCTTGGATTTCCAACTATATATATAAGGTTATACCCTGGTTGGACGCCCGAGGGTCTCTTCCAAGGAGTCAGTGTATGCTCAAGGCGCCGAGGTACACGGTTGAGCCAAGAGTGCCTGGGGCATTTGAAGTGTCTCGGCCATTCTTGGCAAGTCTTGGCATATGTTGCACTCGGTCCGAAGAAAACTCCACTTAGGGTGCAACCTCGTAACCATAAGCCCTATAGGTATAAGGGATAAGAGGCTGCGAAAATAACTGGTTGTTGTTAAGACCGGATGGGAGGAGCTAGTCTTGTATGGCCGATGTACGCCTCCTTGAAGGGGCAACCAGGGAGATGATAAGGGCGGCACCCTCCATTAGGGAGATGATAAGTGTCACAAGACGGCAATGTCATGGGGCTTTATATTCGCAAGAACATTTAGGCCTATCATATTGTCGCAAATGAAAAATCCTACAGAGGCAAAAATACTAAAGAAATGATAAGACAAGATCAATGGGTCGTTACATGAAAGTGTAATGACGTCCTGCGATTTTGTCGCACGACGTCAATGTCATGGGACTTTATGTTTGCAAGAATATTTAGACCTGTCATATTGATGCAAAATGAGGGGTGGCAAAATAAGACCTTTAACTAGGAAGGCAAAATAAGACCACACAAAAACAATGATAAGACAAGATCAATGGGTCATTACATGAAAGTGTAGCGACGTCCTGCGATCTTGTCGCAATGACGAATTTCAACATAAATGATGATAAAATAACATAAGAAATTGAGTAAGCAAACAAGCTTGCGAATACGACTATATTTCTTCACTTATTTGTGGAGAATTAGCAAATGATTCTTGAAATTAAGAAATATCATTACTTAAAGATTATCAACTTAATTTCTCTCATGTGAAAATAAATAACAGAGGCAAGTATGGGAATGATTAGAATAAAAACTTGTTATTTATTTTCATATGATAGATTTACAATAAGAGATTACAAAATGGAAGGTTAGAAGGATAAATGTACAAATATCGCAGGAAGAGAAAAAAAAAAAAAAAAAAGAACAATCTTTCAACTTATTCTTCTTCTTCATCAGATTCTTCATCAGATTCCTCTTCTTCGCTTGCTTCACTATCAGAGACATCTGAGGAAGGCATATTTTTCAGGAATTTCATCGAGAAGACAAGGATATGAAGAAAGAGGAATGTTGTGGTCATTGCAAATTGCTTCAATAGTTTGATTGCGAAAACGCACATCATCATTATTGAAATTCACCATGATAGTTTGTAGTTGCTTCTTGACTTAGAATATTTTTCATTGCGAAGAGAGAAGTCTTTTGCAAGTTGTGCTTTCTCGATTCAAGTTCCTTGATTCTAGTTTGAAACCTCTTCTCAGATTCTCTGCGAACAAATGATAATGAGTTAGCAACTTAATAACAGATTTCATAAAAAAGAAGCGGAAAAATAATGAAGAACGATAAACAACCTTCTCTGTCGGAAATCATATCTTTAACCAAGGCATTATGCTCGGCATGAAGACCGAGCGTTAACACCTAAGTTATTTACGGCATTATCTAGAACCTTCGCAGCCCAAGCAAATTCATCATCATTATTTATAACAAGAAGTGATCGAATTTGATTTTCTCGCTCATTAAGTATGGCATTTTGGCGAAGAGATTCGTCTGGTTCAATTTGGACTTCAAGAAGAGTTTTTTGAAATTTTGCTAATGCTTGTGCACCTTGATTAGCAATGCGATCCTTATCATCTATGAGGATGCTAATCTTTTTTCCTTAGAATATTATTACTCTCCTGGGAGTCAAGATATAAACGTTTAAATCGGTTGGCTAAACCTAAACTAGATCTATGTTCAATTTCTAAAAGATGAAATTTGGTTCGAAGTTCATTTAATGAGAGAGAATTAATCTTGTTTGAAGAACTACTTAAAGATTCATTGAGATGAGCGAGAAGAGCATCATCATCCATAGGTTCAGGGAATGAATGGAGAAGGATGGCTTCGTCAGAAAGATTATAAATGTCTGCAAAAATGATAAGTCAGGCAAAGGAAAATAAATGATAAAGTGGAAATGAAGAAAAGAGAAGGGTGTTATACCATAAAGTTGCTGATTAGCACTTTGAAGAGTAGATATTTTGTCCTTTTGGGAAGAAGACTCAACTTCCAACTGTTGAATTTTAGCATCCTTCTTGCGAGATGTCGCAACTTCAATTTCTAGTTCTTTGTTCTTCTCCTTAAGTTGAAGATTTTTCTTCTCAAGATTGTTGCGTCTTTTCTCGAGGTCTGAGGCAACAACAAAGGAAGCTCTCCCAGACTATAAAGGAAAGTAAAGAAACTGTTAAGATAAGGTTTATAATCGAAATCGCAAAGAAATAAAGAAATATGAACATACCAAAGCACTGAGTGCATTTAAGAGACTGGGAGTCATTGTTCGGGAAACTCCGCGAAAATAATCATTATCCACTAACAGGGGGGCATCGCAGATATTAGCGAGAGCTTCGCAAGTGGCAGATAAATGATCATCTCCCAATCCTTACATAGAATCAGAGAAGACACTAGACAATTGCGCCATAGCAGAAGCGACCGAATGATTCTCCTTTGCAAAAGAAGTATCAACCTCATTTTCATCTTCGTCAGAATTCTCATTTGGTTTGGGAACTAGAACGAGAAGAGGGATGGATTTTCCGTTTTTTAGAAGATGGAGCAGAAGATTTATCCTTGCGAAGAGTGATTTTATTCTTGCCTTTAACCTTCGCAGCTTCGGGAATGTCAATTTCTTCAACGCCAACCTTCGCACACGAATGAAGATAAGAAACAGAGGCAACAATATTTTTAAAAATAACAAAAGAAAGTATTTCTTACTTCATCCGTGATTGATCGGACTATCGCCAGAGTACTCGCCTTTGGACGTCTTCTATAAATCTTTTTCAATTTGGTAATCTGAAAATTTTGCAAGCCTAGTAAATATAAGAGGAAGGAAATATCGTAAAGCAAACTTGAAATAGGAAATATACCTCTTTTGCCTTCTCGGGCCACTTAAATTCCCAAGGACGATATTCTGCGAGATTCGCAGGGAGTATATGAGAACATGCAATATAAGGTCCGCTCAAAAATAGAGGAACAACCCACCACTTCTCATCTTTGGAGTACCGAGGAACATTATTTTTACCCGAGTGCCAGTCAATATCTTGCATAAGCTGACTTATCACTTTGGAAATATTATCTTTTCTCTTCAATCGAGCACCCAAATGAGATTTATCATTTCTCATATTTATTACTTCATAATTTTCAAAAAAGTTTTCTACAAGTATATTTCTCGGTGACTATTTCTAAACTGCGAATCTAGGATCTTTGACATCATCAGGATATAAAGATCCCTTACCAGCGCCACGGTTGGCGAATTCAAGCATTAAACGGATGCAATCACCACTTAGTTGATAAAAGCTCGCGAGAATTTCTCATGAGCAAGAATTTCATAGAACAAAGGAATCTCGGGATTGTAGAGAGGAATGGGAAGGCCTGCGAGAATTTGACCTAGCGAGATTATGATTTTCTGATCATCACACTGATGATCAGAAAACAACTTTGCGAAAGTATAGATGAAGATTCTTGATCAGGAATGGTTGATAGGATGAAGCCCTTCTCTTGTAAATTCTTTTGAGCTTCATTAAAAAAGGGGTTTATATATACGACCAAGTGAAGCCATTTTTAGAGTATGGGAATGATTAGAAAATTGAAGATCAAGAGAAAGAAAGAAGGGAAGATTTACAGCAGCAGAAATGCAGATTGCGGAGGAAGAGAAGTTGCAGAGGGAAAATAAAAGAGAAGAAGAGAAGGGTGAGAAAACTATATATAGAGAGAAGAATCCTCGAGAAAACAAATGCATTTAATGCGAGATGGGACGTGAATGGTCAAGAATAAACGGTTGAAAGAGACGTGTCAAAAAAAGAGTGGAAGAAGAAACATCTGTAATAAATTCTGTGTAAAAGTACGGGAGTGAAACAGATAAAGATGAACAATTGCGGCATTTCAAAATATTGATTCTCATGACATTCTCTTCTTCGCAGAGAAGACATGAGAAGAGGAAAGATGTAGGATTAGAATATCGCGACATCAACACTTTGCGAGATTAGTAAATGACGACATTGCGAGGGAGTCGCAGGGAAGTAAAATAAATGACGCAATGAATGACGACAGCCAGAACATGAGAAAAATGTGAAGACTCAGCGAAATTTAGGAGTGTCGTGAGAATTGATACATGTACACTTGCGATGTTTCGCAAGACATTCCCGAAAATAAAGGACAACTTAGCTGTCATCCACTGTGTACTACCCTATATAAAGGGTTGAGTAAGTCTGTTGTGAGGATGGTTCTTTTTGAATTGTTAAGCAACTCATTAGGAGAGAGAAAATTTTTAGAGTGATTGTAATTCTATAACCCATTTCTATTTCATATTGTAAAGATTCAAGTATTCAATCAATAAGAATCATAATCTTTCATCTTAAAATGACTTAATTGTGTTTATTCTAGTGAGGGGTGTAGTATAGGATTTCCTGCAACTACAAGTACAAAATCAGGCACTAACAATAGAGACACTGAGGACAATTAGGACACAAAAATATGTCTATCAGGGTTGTGCTTCAAAGACATGCCCGGAGTAGCCGGTGCTCCAATCTGTAGTAATAGTCTTAGGTTTAATTTCAGTTTTCTCCATGTTCTAATACTTAAGATAGGGTCTACATGAAGCCCTTAGTTTAATACTAATTTATTCATGCTATTGTAATTGTTCTTGTTGTGCCAATTATTTAAGGATGGATATAATCTTTGTGCTACAACATATTACTTTCACCTTGTTTGTTATGCAACCTAGGTAGTTAGAACAATTCTATGTTGTGCTTCAACTCATGCTTAATTGATTATTATTAATCTGTGATTAGTTGTGCTGTAATAAGACAGCTAATGCTAGGGATTACTACTTTAGTTGAAATTAAATCACCTATCTGAAGCTAGCCTTGGATATGCGGCAGACTTGAATCTTCACCGTTGTCTACTATAAGGACAAGAAGAGTTTCATAAGCTGAATTCTGTAGTGTAGGTTATGTGGTGGAGTTGATATCCCTAGTGCTCCTTTAACCAAGTGTTTAAACTTTTATTTCATTTAGATTTATGTTCTTTAGTTTACTTCTCTGCAACCATCCTAGTCGTATCGACAAATCCCCTATTTGATCTAATTTAGTATAGCAAGACTTTGAATTCGACTTTGTACCAACCAAGTCCCCGTGGGAACGATCCGCACTTGCCGTGTATTACATTGTAGACACCGTATACTTGCGGTTTAATATTGTAGGCATCTTTTAGTCCTACCAAGTTTTTGGTGCCACTGCCGGGGACTCGGTAGCGGTGTGGTTGAATTTTCTGTCAAACTTTACTGGTTTTTATTTTAGTTTTGTATATAAGTGTTTAGTTGTAGTTTTAATTTTTCAGTTTCTGTATCTGTAGGCTGTATATATACCTGTTTAGATTTTACTGTTATAGTATAACTTAGCTGGTAAATCCATCTTTTATGTATCACATCTTGTTCTATTTGCTGCTTTCTGTCTTTGCATTTTGAAACTACGTCCTGTCATATCTCTTCAGTGTAGCTTTACTGATTTTCAGTTAGTGTTGTAAATGTGTGTTAGATTTTCTTTTGTTTTTCATGCTAAAGTTAGTGTAATTTAGTTTTTAATCCATCTGTTTTACGGCATTTTAGTTTTATAGTGTCTGTTGTAGCTAGTATTCTTGAAAGAAAAAAAAAATTATTTTGTAGCCAGTAGGTTCGTAACATGTGTTGTTTTAGTGGGATTTTATTTATTCTGTAGCTTTTGTATGTTTCATTTCAGTTAGGAAATTGTAGCTGTTGAATTGTGTATTTCGTTTAGGAATTTGTCGCTCTATAGCTTGTATATATTAGCTAGTATCGTTTCATATCTTGTAGTGGGTATATACAATTACGTAGGTCCTGAGTTCTCTTAGCATTTCAATTCTTTTTACTGTTTATTTTTGTTCCATAGCTATTTAAATTGCATAGATAATTAGATTGTCATATATTCTTCCCTTAGTATATATAGATTAGTTAAACTTAATTTGTATCCTTATATTTTGTCCTGTATCTCTTTTTCTGTAAAATTTTGTTCACGTATGTTGCTTTAGTGTAGATTTTGGACGTCCCATAGCTTGTGAACTTTATATCTCAGGTAGATTTTATTTTTTCCTTGTGTCCTTGTCCTGTAGCATATGTTTTTTCCCCAGTTCATATAGCTTAGTGGTCCGTGAACTAGTTAAGTTTGATAATATAGCATTGCTTCTTGTTTTGTTCCTATCAGTAGTAGTAGAATTGGGTCTCTGTCCTTTAGCTATTTGTCTTGTATACCTGCTGTTGCCAGTTCTTAGTATTAGGAACTTAATATGTGTCATTTATTTTTTTAGTATGCTATAGCCTTGCTTAATCTTTTTCATTTTTCCGTTTTAGTTAGGAAATTTTAGACTTTCACATTTTGTAGCATAACTTAGATTTTGAGTCTTCTTTTATGTAATCTGTATTTGTAGGATTAAGCATTCGCACAATTTAGTTCTGTTCAGTTCACCTCTAGTTTAGTCTTTCATTATTTTTCTCAGTAGGTCTTAAGCTTTTCTCTTCTGTCTGTTTAATCTATCCTGTAACTTTTGGATGTGTGTTCAGTTTAGATCTCTTTTACTGTTTTAGAATATAACTTGAATCATAAGCCAATAGAGTCTGTACATACCCATTATTCATTTAGTTTTGTGTTACGTAGTTACATCTTCTTATTTCCTACTTAAAAGTATTATCTATAGATTATATACTAGCAAAAATTAAGTCGTTGTTTTTGTTTTGTCTCGTAGCTAATTGTATTGCTTAGTATGGTTAGCAATTAATATCTCGCCTTAGGATCTCATAGTTCTGTTAATAATAATTTTGTAAGCCAGAAATCATCTTTGTAGTATGTTGTTTCATATTTTGTAAGTACAAATTTCTCTTCCATTTTCGGTTGTATAGAGCATCTCAGTGTCATCGTTGGCACATTTGGATTTGTGTCCAGTTTTGGTTGTTTGCTGTAATTTTTTTTTTCTTTTTATTATATTAGTGTTTGACTACTGTAGCATATGTAATGCTGGTCAATTTTTCGTTTTTGTTGATCTGCATTTAGATTGTCCACACAACTGGTTCTAAAGCTTTGGTTGTTTAGTGTTTTAAGGTGCTCGAAAGACCGCTGCATTGGCCAAAGAGAAAAAAAGAAAAGGAAGGCATATCATCTTTGTTGTTCGTAATTTCGGTCGTTCTCGGATGTAAGTATACTCGTATACTCTCTGTGTGTGTGCATCTGTGTTTTAGAGAGTTGTAATAAATGGTTGGTTAATGTATCACTAGGTCCTGGTTGTATTTCTTTATGACCAAACTGATTCTCTAGCTAATTTTCATCAAGACTGCCCATCTGAAATCCCATTTGCAGTTGTTGACACACCTGCCCAATTTGAGATAATGGGTGATACTATGAATCTGCCCCATACTCTCCAAGATTACATGTATCCTGGAAGAGTGACTCTGTCTTCGTGTATTGTCTTACCCCAGAGCGATGCCCATTTGAATTAGATGCAAACATGATACAAATTCTTCCAATATTTCGAAGGGATGATGCTGAAAACCCCTATCATCATGTAAGAGAGTTTGAGCAAATTTGTAGGACTATGCAATTTGAAAATATGTCCAAGAAATCTTTAAAGTTGCGTTTGTTTATATTTTCTTTAAAAGAAAGGGCTAAATCATGGTTTTACAGTCTGAGACCGCAGTCGATCACCACTTGGGACCAACTCACAACATAATTTTTCAAAAAGTTCTTTCCATATCAAAGAACCATTAGCCTTCGTTGAAGTATAAATTGTTTTGTCCAGTCAGATGGAGAGACTCTTCATAATTATTTTGACCGGTTTAATGATTTGTTGGTTGAGTGTCCGGACCATGGTTTTGAGAAGTGGAGACTGGTCGCCATTCTTTATGAGGGACTAGACTTTAATGCTCGATCCATGGTTGAATCTATGTGTAATGGTGAATTTATTGAAAAAACCGTGGATGATGCATGGTCATTTTTAGATGAACTAGTAGAACAAACCCATCAATGGGAATCCATTAGGGAAACCAGGATACTCTCACATGATATGGGTAACTCCCATGAGGTAGAGTCTGATTTTGACTTTGATACAAACATGAATTGCATGACTAGGAGAGTCAAAGCTCTAGAAAAATGTAGAAATGCAAAAGTTATGTCCCTAGGTCTTGTACCCAAACTGAACTCCATGTTTGTATGTCGTGTGATAGCTCGGATCATTTGATTGACAACTGCCCTGAATTACATGGACTAAAGCAGTCTAGAGTAAGACCAATTAATGCTTTCTATGAAACACAAAATACCTACTCACAGACTTGCAATCCAGGATGGATAAATCCCTGTTACAATGATGCTGATATTGAATTAAATTTTGAAAATAGTGTGTCTAGACCTACTCCTGCAATTGATATTGAATATGAACCTAATTTAGAGGTAATCGAGTGAACTGATTACACCAAAGATGTTAATATGGAAGAGTATGCATGTTACTCAGATGATGATATAATGTTAGAAGAACTAGTTCATCATGAAGATTCAATTTTGGATTCATGTGACTCTGAAATGCCAGACCATAGTGTAGAGACCTCCATTGATAATGTCTCTTCTGATGTTGATATTCATCGCAATCAATATCCTAATGATTTTGGTACTGATTTGGGTTTTGTAAAATTGTTTTATGAACGTGAGCATGCTACACAACTTGTTTGTGACTTATGGAAGGCTGAATTTTCTGTCGACACCAATGATAATATGCGTGAAAATAACTTTGATGTGTCCGATTCCCTGCCTAGGTTACAACATGATGTTTCTTCTGGTTTTCTTATGCACGAAATTTGAAAATTTTAATGATGATGATTCTGAGTTGGGACTTGCTAATTTGTTCAATAACTATGAGCATGATACTACAATTCTTGTTTCTGACTTAGGGAGAGTGTGTAACGATATTACTGGTCAAATGCATGAAAACAAATTGGATGTATGTAGCTCCCTGTCCATGTCACAAGTTGATGGACTTCCATCCAACCTAGATTTTGATTGTAAAAAGATTGTAAAACCAACTTTTCTGAGAGTTCCCTATCTAGGATTGGAACTGTGTGCTTCTCAAGTCCTTCTGGACCATTTTGCATCTAAATGTAATACCCTTGATGAATCACAATTGGAATGCATTGATGTTTCTCTGCCCGTCCCTAACAAAGTCCAATTTGAGTTATACCTTGTGCATGATGCACCCCTAACATTACTAGATTTTGTGCCCAAAAGTATTTATATTGAAAATTTCAGGTTTGGGGGTAGCTCATTTAAATCAGCAGCCTTACGTGCACTCTCAAATTATATATGTGTAAAACTGTTAATGTTTCTGCACATCATCTTTTGGGTTGATCCTCAACTCTTTAGGTTATATCTGTATGGTGAAGTCTTATTGTACATAATCCAGTAGGTATTGTTTCAGTTGAATCTTATTTTTCTTCTGTATATAACTGTACTAATCCAATTTGCTTATATGTTGGATTCTAGCCTAGTAGCCTTGAATAATGCGGTTATGAACTTGCTTTTCGCCGACATCCGGTAATCTCTTTCCTTTTCCTCTACTCAGCATGGTTCTCTTGGTGTGTAGTAGTATAATTTTGTTCATCTTTTGAAACATCGAGGACAATGTTTAGTTTAGGTTTGCGGGTGAAGTATAAATGCCTTGACTGTCACTGTGCTTATCATTGAAACTGAACTCTGCCATGTTAAAAAAAAAAAAAAAAAAAAAAGAAAGAAAAAAAGAATAAATTGTTGAGCTCATCTACCTTGATTTGTGGTGTCTGCTTATGTAATACCTTAGGATCTTAATTTAGATGATGAGGCACCACTTGATTCTAGCACAATTCACATGTGATAAGAAACTTGCACATGCATGATCTACCAATACATGTATAGCGTTGAGCCGCAGGTTTTTCATCGGTTAAGTAGACTGCCAATCACTTTAGAATACTGAATGAGACTTGACTAGCTTGTTCTTTGGTTGGCTGGGATAGAAGTTGGAGGATACATTAAGAAAAGCAACCATTGAATTTGACCGGGTACATCGAAAAGGCTACCTCTGTAGGATCATAATATCGCAACGGACAAGGTTCGCGGGATTAATAAACGACGGTGTCGCGAGGGAGTCGCGGGGAGCTAAAATAAACGACGCGATGAATAACGACAAACAAAACAATTGGAAGACATGAAACCTGGCGAGGATAAGAAGTGTCGCGAGAATGAATATTCGTGCGATTGCGACACTTCGCGAGACATTCCCGAAAATAAAGGATAGCTTGAATGCATCATCCACTATGTATTACCCTATATAAAGGGCTAAATGAGTCCGTTGAAGGGAGAGATCTTTTGAATTGTGAAGCAAGTCATTAGGAGAGAGAAAGTTTAAGAGCGCTTTAATTTCCAAGTGTAATTCTATTTTCCTGTGTAAATATTTCATGGAATCAATTAATAAATATTCTTGATCATACGTCTTTCAATGGATTAGTCAAGCAAAACTGAGTAAGGGGTGTAGTGTGGGATTTCCTGCAACTACATATGCGCTAGAAACAGGGATTGAGCAGAGATTGGCGTAGAAATTGGAAAGAATTTGGATTAACAGAAAAAAGGTTTGGAGAGATACTCAAGAATTCATTGAAAAAGAAAAATGGCTAGAAGAAGAAACGTACCAAGGGCAACCAACGATTGTAAGAAGAAGTGGGAGACTTGCTGGAGAAAGGAGGAATGAAACAGGAGAATCGTCAAGGATGAATATGAGAAATGATGGAGAAAATCAAAATCAGCCACCGATCTCACCAAAGAGTAGCAAACGCTGGTATGGATTATGATAGAGTAAGCGTACATATTTGGAGGTCGATTCCAAGACGAGAGGGAAGAGGAGCAGCGAGATGGTGAACAATGGACAAGGAGGAGGAGGAGAGCAAAAGAATGAATGGAGAAATGAATCCAGGAAACGAAGAAATCGTGAGCGTTAGAAAGATTAAGACAAACAATACATGAAGAGAGACGACTAGAGGAGGAGGAACGAGCAAACTTGACAAGACAGAATCATGAATTGAGGATGGAAAATGTGAGATTGCAAAATAGGAGATCGAGAAGTAGTGTGAGATCAAGTTCAAGATCGATTAGGGAAGAAAGAAGGAGAGTTTTATCAACAGAAAGTACCGAAGGAGAAAGCCAACAAGAAACACAAAATCTAAGCACAGAGCATGGCGAGAGAAGAGGGGAAATGGGAGATCGTTATATTCCTCAGCCCGAAAATCTTCAAGATGAGCGGAATAGGGAAAATCAAGGAAACATGCAACTCCAAGGGCCGAATGACTCAGCTGCTGAAGGAAGAATAATCTTGCACGGGAGAGAAGAATTGAGAAGAAACCGAGAGATTGAGGATGACATTGAGAGGCACTACATTGAACAAGCACGGTTAGCTCGCGAGAGAGAAAGGATAAGAGCAGAAATGGAAGATCAAGAGATGGAAGAGGCAATCCGGCAGAATAACCATGACAACCGAGAAAGAAGGAGGGAACAAAATCGTACTAATAGAAATATTAATGAAGAATATGAGAGGTGCGAGATGAGAGCCGAGAGACAGCCAAGAAGAGAGAACAACCGATATAATGGCGTGCGAATTGAAGAAAGAAACGAAGAAGAGCGTCGCAGGAAAGGAGAGAAGAAAATAACGAGCAAGAAGGTCAAAACAGGCATGAGCGTAGAAGAGAGAGAAGCAGAGCTAAAAAGACCAAAGAGAGTCAAACTCGAGGCAAATGAACAAATCTTAAGAGAATCGGCTGAAATGAGAGGACTACCGAACAATAGAAGAGAAGGAGGAAGGAAACAATTGGACGAAGCCATCGCAGAGCTGCGAAGAATCCCTTCACGCTAGAAGTACAGATGGGAGGAATACCTCCTAAGTGCAATCTACCCGCATTAACCAACATCTTTGATGGAACAACTTTGTGCGGTACAACATATCAAGGCTTATATGAGATGTATGTTGCGGTGGGAGAATCATGATGCTATACTTGTGCAAATATTTCGCATCAAGCCTAATAGGAGAAGCACTAAAATGGTTTGAAGGTCTGCCAAGGAACACAATCACATCATTTAGCCATTTACAAGCCACATTCCCGGGGCATACATAAGTAACAACTCTTCGACCAGGCATTGAAGATGTATTCGGGTTGAAGCAAAGGGTTGGCGAGAGCTTAAGGCGATTGACAATAAGATGGAGGACCATGTGTAGCGAAATGGCGGGACGGGTTGAGGAAAGATATCTCATCCTCTCATTTGTGAATGCTCTCTTCGCGACTAACTTGTTATACATTCAAATTTTTAGAATCAAAAATACAATCACGATGGCGTAACTGCGAGAGTTACGGGGGAAGAATATATTGCCTTAGAAGAAAGACAGAATGAAATGAACTCTTATCCGATCGCGAACACAAGCTCGAATGCGCGAACGCAAGCTTGTTACCTCAATTCATAAATACGGTGGCGAGCACTTCGCAAGGACAGCAAGCAAGGAAGGTCGATGAGGGACAATGAGAAGATAGTAGCCATGGGAAGCCACGACCAAGAAGAGTTTGAGCGAGAAAGGAACTACTACAACCGTAACAGATAAATAATAAGATTCAGAGGCTAGATCATGTACAAGAAACTTACGGTGGACGAAGGCAAAATAATCATGGAGGGAGAGAAGTCGCAGAATAGTATGGGAAGAGATTAAGATGCCTCCACCGAATGCTAGTGTGGAAAAGATCTGGGAAGCTATACTTGTAATGGAAGATGTACCAAAGACCTTGGAACGTGGGAATGGAACCACCCCGGGGCGATAGAAGTCATGAGTTTTGCTCTTACCATCGCTTCCATGGGCATCAAACAAACGATTGTAGAAACATAAAGAGAATTATTCTCGGGATGATTGATCGGGGGAAGTCGAATCACTTTCTAAAGGGAGAAGAAAAAGGCCGGACATTACCACCACCACCAGAGATGCACGTAATGTGTCGAAAGGAAAGGAAACATTTGTGATAGAAGTTGGAACAAAAGCCAAAAATTTGAATTGCAACTCTATCGTCCATTCCTATCGCACAATCGAAGATTTTCATGACAGCGTGCTCGGTAGAGTCTTTGCGAGAGATGCTAATGATAAAGAAATAATGAGTCTGGCGAGAACGACGCAGTTAGAAAAGTGGCAGTTGAAGACTATTTCTTTCTCTGCAGATGAAGTGCCAAAAGGAAGAGAAACACATGATAGCCCGTTGGTTGTGAAACTAGAGATTAACCCAAAACCAGTTGATGGAGAAGATGATGAAGCAGAAGATTGCTGGGAGATCAACCGAATCCTAATCGATACCGGAAGTTCGGTGAATATTCTTTTTTACCATACTTACAAGACGATGGGAGGAAAGGATGAGGATTTGATCCCCTCGACATACAAGATATATGGCTTTAATGGCACTGCAAATAAACCAAAGGGAGAGATTCACATGAGAATACCTCTACAAGGATTATCAAAGCGATGTTTTATTCTCAGTGTGGTTGACGTGGAATCTCCGTATAATGCGCTGATTGGGAGGCCATGGCTTCATGAAATCTTGGGGTCGCATCAACATACCACCAATGTATAAAATTTCCACATCCAAACGGCATTGGTATTATACAGGGAGATTGGAAGGAGTCGCAACAATGTCACGAGGTTGATGTAGAAAGTCTGCGAAGAAAGAAATGCCAAAAGAAAGGGTTGGAAGCAACATGTGAGAGATGAGCAGAGAAAGGAAAAAATGATGGTGGATGCTATAGAAGTAAGGACTGAACATACCTCGCGAGGTGAATGCCTAGAGACAGGCGAATATTATGATAATAAAGAAGCGAAGGATATGAAGAACAAAAGGCATAAGAAATGAATAATCAACAAAAACAGGAGAAAAAGTAGCAATTGAAGCAATGATGTGCGAGAATCTCGCAGCCAAGAGTATATAAGAATTCGGTTAAGGAAGAAAAGTGAAAATACAACAAATGAAATGGAATTTTGCGAATACTTGTAAACAAATATCGGCAAATAATGAAACATGAATGATTGAATGATTTAACAAAGATGAATGAGTAAAAGAATGGGACGAACCTTTATGGCGTACACCCTAGTTCGCGAATAACATTTCGTAAGAGGCAAATGTAAGACCTAAAGTGCGTCATATAAGGGGGTATCTCTCGACATGGCTCAGGGGGAAGGTTACACCGCTCCTGAAGCCTGAGTCATGAAAATTTGGGGCCCATGAAAGCCTATCCGGAAGAGGTACCTTGGATTCCCAACTATATATATAAGGTTATACCCTGGTTGGGCGACCGAGGGTCTCTTCCTAGGAGTCAGTGTATGCTCAAGGCGCCGAGGTACACGGTTGAGCCAGAGTGCCCGGGATGGATGAACCTACCCTGGCCATTCTTGGCAAGTCTTGGCATATGTTGCACTCGCCCGAAGAAAACTCCACTTAGGGTGCAGCCTCGTAACCATAAACCCTATAGGTATAAGGGATAAGAGGCTGCGAAAACAACTGGTTGTTGTTAAGACCGGATGGGAGGAGCTAGTCTTGTATGGCCGATGTTTCGCCTCCTTGAAGGGGCAACCAGGGAGATGATAAGGGCGACGCTCTCCATTAGGGGGAGTGTCAAAACAGACGCAAATGTCATAAGGCTGTGTTTTCGCAAGAGAATTTAGGCTTGTCATATTTGTGCAATGATCCTGCAGAGGCAATAATACTAACGCGAAGATAAGGCGAGATCAATGGGTCTTTACACGAAAGTGTACGGACGTCCTGCGATTTCGTCGCACGACGGCAATGTCATGGGGCTTTATATTCGCAAGGATATTTAGGCTTGTCATATTGCCGCAACTAAAACATCCTGCAGAGGCAAAAATACTTGGAAAATGATAAGGCAAGATCAATGGGTTTTTACATGCAAGTGTAAAGACGTCCTGCGATTTTGTCGCAATGAAAGGTGGCAGGGGAAGACCTCTAATTAGGAGGTCTAACTTGGAAGACCACACGAAAATGATAAGGCAAGGTCAATGGGCCCTTGCTTGAAAATGCAAAGGCGGCCTGCGACCATGTCGCAACAAGAAGAGATAAAATAAAGACTATCGAGATGATAAGGCGAGATAAATAGGATTCTTAATTTATGAAAGTACCTGCGACCTCGTCGCAACGATACATTTCAATAACAATAAAATAATTATCCAGCAAAATACATGATGACAACTAAAATCTTCCATCTGAAGATAAATAACAGAGGCAAGTATGGGAATGGAAAGGATGTAATATTGTTATTCATCTTCTGATGCAAGAGTTATACATCAATAATGTTAGCCAATTATATTACAAAGAAGAACTACCAAAAAAGGGAGTGAAGATTGAATTTAGGGGGGTACAATCCAAGAAGTACACTATAATAAAGAGATACAGAAATGTACAGATATTAGAGGCGGTGAAAAGAAAACAAAAAGAATTATCTCTTTGGTGATTCTTTCCTCCATCCGATTCTTGGTCCTATTATTCCCATCGCGAATTTTCTTCTTCGCTAGCCTCACTATCGAAACGTCCGAGACAGCAGATTCTCGGGAACCTTTTCAAGAAGCCGGGGATATGAATGCGAGAGGGATATTGTGGTCCTTACAAACATACTCCATGGCTCCATTGCGAAAACGAACGGCATCATTATTAAAATTCGCCATTTGTCGTTAGAAATTGTTTCTTCAACTTGAAATATTTATTCTCGCGAAGGAGAGACTCTTTCATGAAATGTTCTTTTCAGTTTCAAGTTCTTCAATTCTCGTTGGAAAATTCTGGCGAGTTGTTCTTTTTCGATTCAAGCTCTCTAATTCTAACTTGAAGTCTCTTCTCGGATTCTACAAATAAGTAACAACAAATTAATAATTTACAAGCAATACTACAGAAGTAAGAAGCAAAGAAGGTATAATAAGTAACCTTCTCTATCAGATATCATATCTTTAATCAAGGAAGTATGCTCGGCATGAAGACTAACATCAACACCTAGGTTATTCCTGGCATTATCTAAAACTTTCGCAGCCCATGCGAATTCATCATCACTATTAATAACAAGAAGAGAACGAACTTGCTCTTCTCGCTGCTTAAGTATGGTATTCTGATGAAGGAGTTCATCTCGTTCAACTTGCACACCAAGAAGAGATTTGTGGAATTCGCTAACGCCTGTGCACCTCTCGTTAGTAATGCGATCGTTCTCATCTATGAGATCACTAATTTTCTTCCTTAAAGTCTTGATTTTCTTCTCGGAATCAAGGTACATTCGTTTAAAGCGATTAGTTAAATTTAAACTAGATCTCGTGTTCGATCTCTAAGAGATGATATTTGGATTGAAGATCCTTTAATGAAAGGAGGTTAGTTTTATTTGAGAAACTACTTAGAGATTGATTGAGGTGAGTAAGAAGGACATCATCATTCATAGGCTCGGGAAATGAATGGAGAAGGATGGATTCTTCGGAGAGATTATATACGTCTGCGAGAATAATAGTCAGACAAAGAAAAATAAAGGATAGCATGAAAAGGATTTGAGAATTGAAAATTACTATACCATAAAGCTGTTGATTTGAATTCTGAAGAGTGATTACTCTATCCTTTTGGGAGTCCAGATCGGCTTCTAATTTTTGAATCTTATCGCGAGATGACGCGACTTCAACTTCCAGCTCTTGGGTCTTCTTGTTCAATTGTAAATTTCTCTTTTCAAGATTATTGCGTCTTCTCTCGAGATCTGAGGCAACTACAAAAGAAGTTTTTCCAACCTATGAAAGAAGATAGAAAAACCGTTAATACATATATATTTAAAAATTTAAAATTAACAGGGAAATATGACTACATGCATACCAAAGACCCAAGTGCGTTCAAGAAGTCAGGAGACACAATTCTAGAGGCTCCATTGAAAGAATTATTGCCCTCTAGTAAAGCAAAGATTACACACATTTGCGAGAACCCCGCAAAGGGAAGCTAGGGGAGCGTCTCCCATTCCTTGGAAAGAGTCTGAGAAGATGCTAGATAACTGATCCATAGAAGAACCGGCCAATGGAATCTCTTTAGTGAGAGAGGGATTCGAATCATGGTTATCCTCGTCAGAAGATTCGGAGCTTGAGCTAAGGCGAGAAGAAGACTGAGTCTTTCGCTTCTTAGTTAATGGAGCAGAAGATCTATCTTTGCGAACGACGGTTTTACCCTTACTTCTAATCTTCGCTTACTTCTTCAACTCCAACCTTCGCATACAATTAAAAGATAAGAAACAGAGGCAACCTTCGCATACGGTTAAAGATAAGAAACGGAGGCAACAATATTGTTTCAAATAACAAAGGAAATGTTTCTTACTTCACTCGTAAGCGATCGAAGTATCGTCAGAGTACTCTCCAACGGATCATCCTTATAGCTTCTTCTCAATTTGGCGATCTGAAAAATTCCACAAACTCAAAGCAAATATAAAAAGAAAGTTGCGAGGGCAAGATTTGAAGTGGAAAACATACCTCTTTTGCCTTATCGGGCCATTTGAATTCCCAAGGATGATATCTGCGAGATTCGCAGGGAAGAATATGCGAGCCCGCGATGTAAGGGCCATTTAAAATCAAGGGTACAACCCACCACTTCTCATCCTTGGAGTGGCGAGGAGAAGTATTATTGCCCGGTGCCAGTCAATATCTTGCATGAGTAATTTATCCTCGGGGACATTATCCTTCTTTTTCGTGCGAATGCCCCAGCCGAGATTTCGCGTTCCTCATCTTTATCATCGAATAATTTTCAAAAAAGTTCTCTACAGTGTATTTCTCAAAGATCTATTTCCAAGTTTGCGAAATCGGGGTTTCTAACGGTATTAGGGTATAAAGATCCTTTGCCAAAGCACCACGGTTCGCGAACTCAAGCATTAGGCGAATGCAATCGCCACATAATTGATAAACAGCCGAGAGAATTTTTCATGGGCCAAGATTTCATAAAATAAGGGCATCTCGGGATTGTATAAGGGAATGGGAAGTCCTGCGAGAAGCTGACCTAGCGAGACTATAATTTTTTGATCATCACATTGATGATCGAAAACAACTTTGCAGAAAGAATAGATGAAGGTTCTTGATCAGGAATGGTTGATAGAGTAAAACCCTTCTCAAGCAACTTCTGTTGAACTTCATCAAAAGAAGCTTTGTATGCACGACTAATGAAAGCCATTATCAGTATGGGAATGGATGGGAGGTTGGAGATTAGGATCAGCATTAGAAGGGATGAAGAAAAGAGTTACAGTAGCAGGAGCGCAAATTGCGGAAGGAGAGAGTAAAGAAAAGTTGCAGAGAGAAATTAAAAGAAGAAAAGAGAAGGAAAAGAAAGCTATATATAGAAAAATCAAAAAAGATTCTTGAGAAAAACGAGGGCATTTAATGCGAGAAGAGACACGAACGGACGAGAATAAACGGGTGGAAGAGACGTGTCAAGAAAAGACTTTAATAGTCAAAATCTGTGTAATAGTACGGAGCTGAAACAGAGATAAAGATAAGTAGTTGCGGCAAATCAAAATATTGATTCTCATAATATTCTCCCCCTCGCAGAGGAGATGTAAGGAGAGACAGGAGACGGAACTTCATATATATACTACAAAGAAGCTCCAGAACTTCGCTAAAAGAATAGAGGCAAGTACGTACTTTTCAAGAAAAGTATTCTTTCGCTCGTTCCTTCACCAATTGAAACCAAGGATTATTACAACAATGAATTTTTCCTTCAAATCGCTCTTCAAGCAATATTCAAGGAAAAAGAGGCAAGATGTAGGATCATAATATCGCAACGGACAAGGTTCGCGGGATTAATAAACGACGGTGTCGCGAGGAGTCGCAGGAGCTAAAATAAACGACGCGATGAATAACGACAAACAAAACAATTGGAAGACATGAAACCCAGCGAGGGATAAGAAGTGTCGCGAGAATGAATATTCGTGCACTTGCGACACTTCGCGAGACATTCCCGAAAATAAAGGATAGCTTAGTGTCATCCACTATGTATTACCCTATATAAAGGGCTAAATGATCTGTTGAAGAGGGAGATCTTTTGAATTGTGAAGCAAGTCATTAGGAGAGAAAGAGAGCGCTTTAATTTCCAAGTGTAATTTTTGTACTTGTGTAAACATTTCATGGAATCAATTAATAAATATTCTTGATCATACGTCTTTCAATGGATTAGTCAAGCAAAAGAGTAAGGGGTGTAGTGTGGGTTACATATAAGGATAGCTTAGTTGTCATTTGTATTACCCTATATAAAGGGCTAAATGAGTTGAAGAGGGAGATCTTTTGAATTGTGAAGCAAGTCATTAGGAGAGAGAAAGTTTAAGAGCGCTTTAATTTCCAAGTGTAATTCTATTGTCTTGTGTAAACATTTCATGGAATCAATTAATAAATATTCTTGATCATACGTCTTTCAATGGATTAGTCAAGCAAAACTGAGTAAGGGGTGTAGTGTGGGATTTTTTTTTTTTTTTTTTTTTTTTTGTAGTGTGGGATTTCCTGCAACTACATATGCGCTAGAAACAAAGGACTGAGCAGAGATTGGCGTAGAAATTGGAAAGAATTTGGATTAACAGAAAAAAGGTTTGGAGAGATACTCAAGAATTCATTGAAAAAGAAAAATGGCTAGAAGAAGAAACGTACAAGGGCAACCAACGATTGTAAGAAGAAGTGGGAGACTTGCTGGAGAAAGGAGGAATGAAACAGGAGAATCGTCAAGGATGAATATGAGAAATGATGGAGAAAATCAAAATCAGCCACCGATCTCCCCAGTAGCAAACGCGGCTGTGGATTATGATAGAGTAAGCGTACATACTTGGAGGTCTGATTCTGAAGACGAGAGGGAAGAGGAGCAGCAGATGGTGAACAATGGACAAGGAGGAGGAGAGCAAAGAATGAATGGAGAAATGAATCCAGGAAACGAAGAAATCGCAGCGTTAGAAAGATTGAGACAGACAATACATGAAGAGAGACGACTAGAGGCAGAGGAACGAGCAAACTTGACAAGACAGAATCATGAATTGAGGATGGAAAATGTGAGATTGCAAAATAGGAGATCGAGAAGTAGTGTGAGATCAAGTTCAAGATCGATTAGGGAAGAAAGAAGGAGAGTTTTATCAACAGAAAGTACCGAAGGAGAAAGCCAACAAGAAACACAAAATCTAAGCACAGAGCATGGCGAGAGAAGAGGGGAAATGGGAGATCGTTATATTCCTCAGCCCGAAAATCTTCAAGATGAGCGGAATAGGGAAAATCAAGGAAACATGCAACTCCAAGGGCCGAATGACTCAGCTGCTGAAGGAAGAATAATCTTGCACGGGAGAGAAGAATTGAGAAGAAACCGAGAGATTGAGGATGACATTGAGAGGCACTACATTGAACAAGCACGGTTAGCTCGCGAGAGAGAAAGGATAAGAGCAGAAATGGAAAATCAAGAGATGGAAGAGGCAATCCGGCAGAATAACCATGACAACCGAGAAAGAAGGAGGGAACAAAATCGTACTAATAGAAATATTAATGAAGAATATGAGAGGGTGCAGATGAGAGCTGAGAGACAGCCAAGAAGAGAGAACAACCGATATAATGGCGTGCGAATTGAAGAAAGAAACGAAGAAGAGCGTCGCAGGGAAAGGAGAGAAGAAAATAACGAGCAGGAAGGTCAAAACAGGCACGAGCGTAGAAGGAGAAGCGAGCTAAAAAGACCAAAGAGAATCAAACTCGAGGCAAATAAACAAATCTTAAGAGAATGGCTGAAATGAGAGGACTAATGAACAATAGAAGGGAAGGAGGAAGGAAACAATTGGACGAAGCCATCGCAGAAGCTGCGAAGAATCCCTTCACACTAGAAGTACAGAGATGGGAGGAATACCTCCTAAGTGCAATCTACCCGCATTAACCAACATCTTTGATGGAACAACTTTGTGCGGTACAACATATCAAGGCTTATATGAGATGTATGTTGCAAGTGGGAGAATCATGATGCTATACTATGCAAATATTTCGCATCAAGCCTAATAGGAGAAGCACTAAAATGGTTTGAGGGTCTGCCAAGGAACACAATCACATCATTTAACCATTTACAAGCCACATTCCTGGGAGCATACATAAGTAACAATTCTTCACGACCAGGTATTGAAGATGTATTCGGGTTGAAGCAAAGGGTTGGCGAGAGCTTAAGGCAGTTGACAATAAGATGGAGGACCATGTGTAGCGAAATGGCAGGACGGGTTGAGGAAAGATACCTCATCCTCTCATTTGTGAATGCTCTCTTCGCGACTAACTTGTTATACATTCAAATTTTTAGAATCAAAAATACAATCACGATGGCAGAACTGCGAGAGTTACAGGAAGAATATATTGCTTTAGAAGAAAGACAGAATGAAATGAACTCTTATCCAGTCGCGAACACAAGCTCGAATGCTGCGAATGCAAGCTTGTTGCCTCAATTCATAAATACAGTGGCGAGCACTTCGCAAGGACAGCAAGCAGGGAAGGCTGATGAGGGACAGCGGAAGATAGTAGCCATGGGAAGCCACGACCAAGAAGAGTTTGAACGAGAAAGGAACTACTACAACCGTAACAGCAATAATAAGATTCAGAGGCTAGATCATGTACAAGAAACTTACGGTGGACGAAGGCAAAATAATCATGCAAGGCAGAGAAGTCGCAGAATAGTGTGGGAAGAGATTAAGATGCCTCCACTGCATGCTAGTGTGGAAAAGATCTGGGAAGCTATACTTGTGATGGAAAATATACCAAAGACCTTGGAACGTGGGAATGGAACCACCGCCGGGCGATAGAAGTCATGAGTTTTGTTCTTATCATCGCTTCCATGGGCATCAAACAAATGATTGTAGAAACATAAAGAGAATTATTCTCGGGATGATTGATCGGGGAAGTCAAATCACTTTCTAAAGGGAGAAGAAAAAGGCCAGACATTACCACCACCACCAGAGATGCACAGAACAGTGTCAGCGAAAGGAAAGGAAACATTTGTGATAGAAGTTGGAGCAAAAGCTAAAAATTTGAATTGCAACTCTATCGTCCACTCCTATCGCACAATCGAAGATTTTCATGACAATGTGCTCGGGAGAGAGTCTTTGCGAGAGATGCTAATGATAAAGAAATAATGAGTCCGGCGAGAACGACGATTAGAAAAGTGGCAGCCAAGACTATTTCTTTCTCTGCAGATGAAGTGCCAAAAGGAAGAGAAACACATGATAGCCCGTTGGTTGTGAAACTAGAGATTAACCCAAAACCAGTTGATGAGAAGAAGATGATGAGTTTGTTTGCTGGGAAGATCGAATCCTAATCGGAAGTTCGGTGAATATTCTTTTTACCATACTTACAAGACGATGGGAGGAAAGGATGAGGATTTGATCCCTCGACATACAAGATATATGGCTTTAATGGCACCGCAAACAAGCCAAAGGGGAGGTTCATATGAGAATACCTCTTCAAGGATTATCAACTGATGTTTTATTCTGTGTGGTTGACGTGGAATCTCCGTATAATGCGCTGATTGGGAGGCCATGGCTTCATGAAATCTTGGGGTCGCATCAACATACCACCAATGTATAAAATTTCCACATCCAAACGGCATTGGTATTATACAGGGAGATTGGAAGGAGTCGCAACAATGTCACGAGGTTGATGTAGAAAGTGCGAAGAAAGAAATGCCAAAAGAAAGGGTTGGAAGCAACATGTGAGAGATGAGCAGAGAAAGGAAAAGCGATGGTGGATGCTATAGAAGTAAGGACTGAACATACCTCGCGAGGTGAATGCCTAGAGACAGGCGAATATTATGATAATAAAGAAGCGAAGGATATGAAGAACAAAAGGCATAAGAAATGAATAATCAACAAAAACAGGAGAAAAAGTAGCAATTGAAGCAATGATGTGCGAGAATCTCGCAGCCAAGAGTATATAAGAATTCGGTTAAGGAAGAAAAGTGAAAATACAACAAATGAAATGGAATTTTGCGAATACTTCGTAAACAAATATCGGCAAATAATGAAACATGAATGATTGAATGACTTAACAAAGATGAATGAGTAAAAGAATGGGACGAACCTTTATGGCGTACACCCTAGTTCGCGAATAACATTTCGTAAGAGGCAAATGTAAGACCTAAAGTGCGTCATATAAGGGGGTATCTCTCGACATGGCTCAGGGGGAAGGTTACACCGCTCCTGAAGCCTGAGTCATGAAAATTTGGGGCCCATGAAAGCCTATCCGGAAGAGGTACCTTGGATTCCCAACTATATATATAAGGTTATACCCTGGTTGGGCGACCGAGGGTCTCTTCCTAGGAGTCAGTGTATGCTCAAGGCGCCGAGGTACACGGTTGAGCCAGAGTGCCCGGATGGATGAACCTACCCCGGCCATTCTTGGCAAGTCTTGGCATATGTTGCACTCGCCGAAGAAAACTCCACTTAGGGTGCAGCCTCGTAACCATAAACCCTATAGGTATAAGGGATAAGAGGTGCGAAAACAACTCGGTTGTTGTTAAGACCGGATGGGAGGAGCTAGTCTTGTATGGCCGATGTTTCGCCTCCTTGAAGGGGCAACTGGGGGAGATGATAAGGGCGACGCTCTCCATTAGGGGGAGTGTCAAAACAGACGCAAATGTCATAAGGCTGTGTTTTCGCAAGAGAATTTAGGCTTGTCATATTTGTGCAATGATCCTGCAGAGGCAATAATACTAACGCGAAGATAAGGCGAGATCAATGGGTCTTTACACGAAAGTGTACGGACGTCCTGCGATTTCGTCGCACGACGGCAATGTCATGGGGCTTTATATTCGCAAGGATATTTAGGCTTGTCATATTGCCGCAACTAAAACATCCTGCAGAGGCAAAAATACTTGGAAAATGATAAGGCAAGATCAATGGGTTTTTACATGCAAGTGTAAAGACGTCCTGCGATTTTGTCGCAATGAAAGGTGGCAGGGGAAGACCTCTAATTAGGGAGGTCTAACTTGGAAGACCACACGAAAATGATAAGGCAAGGTCAATGGGCCCTTGCTTGAAAATGCAAAGGCGGCCTGCGACCTTGTCGCAACAAGAAGAGATAAAATAAAGACTATCGAGATGATAAGGCGAGATAAATAGGATTCTTAATTTATGAAAGTACCTGCGACCTCGTCGCAACGATACATTTCAATAACAATAAAATAATTATCCAGCAAAATACATGATGACAACTAAAATCTTCCATCTGAAGATAAATAACAGAGGCAAGTATGGGAATGGAAAGGATGGAATATTGTTATTCATCTTCTGATGCAAGAGTTATACATCAATAATGTTAGCCAATTATATTACAAAGAAGAACTACCAAAAAAGGGAGTGAAGATTGAATTTAGGGGGGTACAATCCAAGAAGTACACTATAATAAAGAGATACAGAAATGTACAGATATTAGAGGCAGCGAAAGAAAACAAAAAGAATTATCTCTTTGGTGATTCTTCTCCATCTGATTCTTCAGTCCTATTATTCCCATCGCCAGAATTTTCTTCTTCGCTAGCCTCACTATCAGAAACGTCTGAGACAGGCAGATTCTCAGGAACCTTTTCAGAAAGCCAGGGATATGAATGCGAGGGATATTGTGGTCCTTACAAACATACTCCATGGCTCCATTGCGAAAACGAACGGCATCATTATTAAAATTCGCCACTGTCGTTAGAAATTGTTTCTTCAACTTGAAATATTTATTCTCGAAGGGAGAGACTCTTTCTGTTGTTCTTTTTCAGTTTCAAGTTCTTCAATTCTCGTTGGAAAATTCCTGGCGAGTTGTTCTTTTTCAGATTCAAGCTCTCTAATTCTAACTTGAAGTCTCTTCTCGGATTCTACAAATAAGTAACAACAAATTAATAATTTACAAGCAATACTACAGAAGTAAGAAGCAGTAAGGTATAATAAGTAACCTTCTCTATCAGATATCATATCTTTAATCAAGGAAGTATGCTCGGCATGAAGACTAACATCAACACCTAGGTTATTCCTGGCATTATCTAAAACTTTCGCAGCCTAGGCGAATTCATCATCACTATTAATAACAAGAAGAGAACGAACTTGCTCTTCTCGCTGCTTAAGTATGGTATTCTGATGAAGGAGTTCATCTCGTTCAACTTGCACACCTAGAAGAGATTTGTGGAATTCTGGCTAACGCTGTGCACCTCTGTTAGTAATGCGATCGTTCTCATCTATGAGATCACTAATTTTCTTCCTTAAAGTCTTGATTTTCTTCTCGGAATCAAGGTACATTCGTTTAAAGCGATTAGTTAAATTTAAACTAGATTTGTGTTCGATCTCTAAGAGATGATATTTGGATTGAAGATCCTTTAATGAAAGGAGGTTAGTTTTATCTGAGAAACTACTTAAAGATTGATTGAGGTGAGTAAGAAGGACATCATCATTCATAGGCTCGGGAAATGAATGGAGAAGGATGGATTCTTCGGAGAGATTATATACGTCTGCGAGAATAATAGTCAGACAAAGAAAAATAAAGGATAGCATGAAAAGGATTTGAGAATTGAAATTTACTATACCATAAAGCTGCTGATTTGAATTCTGAAGAGTGATTACTCTATCCTTTTGGGAGTCCAGATCGGCTTCTAATTTTTGAATCTTATCGCGAGATGACGCGACTTCAACTTCCAGCTCTTGGGTCTTCTTGTTCAATTGTAAATTTCTCTTTTCAAGATTATTGCGTCTTCTCTCGAGATCTGAGGCAACTACAAAAGAAGTTTTTCCAACCTATGAAAGAAGATAGAAAAACCGTTAATACATATATATTTAAAAATTTAAAATTAACAGGGAAATATGACTACATGCATACCAAAGACCCAAGTGCGTTCAAGAAGTCAGGAGACACAGTTCTAGAGGCTCCATTGAAAGAATTATTGCCCTCTAGTAAAGCAAAGATTACACACATTTGCGAGAACCCGCAAAGGGAAGCTAGGGGAGCGTCTCCCATTCCTTGGAAAGAGTCCGAGAAGATGCTAGATAACCGATCCATAGAAGAACCCGGCCAATGGAATCTCTTTAGTGAGAGAGGGATTCGAATCATGGTTATCCTCGTCAGAAGATTCGGAGCTTGAGCTAAGGCGAGAAGAAGACTGAGTCTTTCGCTTCTTAGTTAAGGGAGCAGAAGATCTACCTTTGCGAAAGACGGTTTTACCCTTACTTCTAATCTTTCGGCTACCGGCAGCCTTCTTCAACTCCAACCTTCGCATACAATTAAAAGATAAGAAACAGAGGCAACCTTCGCATACGGTTAAAGATAAGAAACGGAGGCAACAATATTGTTTCAAATAACAAAGGAAATGTTTCTTACTTCACCCGTAAGCGATCGAAGTATCGTCAGAGTACTCTCCAACGGATCATCCTTATAGCTTCTTCTCAATTTGGCGATCTGAAAAATTCCACAAACTCAGCAAATATAAAAAGAAAGTTGCGAGGGCAAGATTTGAAGTGGAAAACATACCTCTTTTGCCTTATCAGGCCATTTGAATTCCCAAGGATGATATCCTGCGAGATTCGCAGGAAGAATATGCGAGCCCGCGATGTAAGGGCCATTTAAAATCAAGGGTACAACCCACCACTTCTCATCCTTGGAGTGGCGAGGAGAAGTATTATTGCCCGGGTGCCAGTCAATATCTTGCATGAGTAATTTATCCTCGTGGACATTATCCTTCTTTTTCGAGCGAATGCCCCAATGAGATTCGCGTTCCTCATCTTTATCATCGAATAATTTTCAAAAAGTTCTCTACAAAGTGTATTTTCTCAAAGATCTATTTCCAAGTTTGCGAAATCGGGGTTTCTAACAAAGTATTAGGGTATAAAGATCCTTTGCAAAGCACCACGGTTCGCGAACTCAAGCATTAGGCGAATGCAATCGCCACATAATTGATAAACAGCCCGAGAGAATTTTTCATGGGCCAAGATTTCATAAAATAAGGGCATCTCGGGATTGTATAAGGGAATGGGAAGTCTGCGAGAAGTCGACCTAGCGAGACTATAATTTTTTGATCATCACATTGATGATCGAAAACAACTTTGCGAAAGAATAGATGAAGGTTCTTGATCGGGAATGGTTGATAGAGTAAAACCCTTCTCAAGCAACTTCGTTGAACTTCATCAAAAGAAGCTTTGTATGCACGACTAATGAAAGCCATTATCGGTATGGGAATGGATGGGAGGTTGGAGATTAGGATCAGCGTTAGAAGGGATGAAGAAAAGAGTTACAGTAGCAGGAGCGCAAATTGCGGAAGGAGAGAGTAAAGAAAAGTTGCAGAGAGAAATTAAAAGAAGAAAAGAGAAGGAAAAGAAAGCTATATATAGAAAAATCAAAAAAGATTCTTGAGAAAAACGAGGGCATTTAATGCGAGAAGAGACACGAACGGACGAGAATAAACGGGTGGAAGAGACGTGTCAAGAAAAGACTTTAATAGTCAAAATCAGGTAATAGTACTGAGTCGAAACAGATAAAGATAAGTAGTTGCGGCAAATCAAAATATTGATTCTCATAATATTCTCCCCCTCGCAGAGGAGATGTAAGGAGAGACAGGAGACGGAACTTCATATATATACTACAAAGAAGCTTCGGAACTTCGCTAAAAGAATAGAGGCAAGTACGTACTTTTCAAGAAAAGTATTCTTTCGCTCGTTCCTTCACCAATTGAAACCAAGGATTATTACAACAATGAATTTTTCCTTCAAATCGCTCTTCAAGCAATATTCAAGAAAAAAGAGGCAAGATGTAGGATCATAATATCGCAACGGACAAGGTTCGCGGGATTAATAAACGACGGTGTCGCGAGGGAGTCGCGGGGAGCTAAAATAAACGACGCGATGAATAACGACAAACAAAACAATTGGAAGACATGAAACCTGGCGAGGGATAAGAAGTGTCGCGAGAATGAATATTCGTGCACTTGCGACACTTCGCGAGACATTCCCGAAAATAAAGGATAGCTTAGCTGTCATCCACTATGTATTACCCTATATAAAGGGCTAAATGAGTCTGTTGAAGGGAGAGATCTTTTGAATTGTGAAGCAAGTCATTAGGAGAGAGAAAGTTTAAGAGCGCTTTAATTTCCAAGTGTAATTCTATTGTACTGTGTAAACATTTCATGGAATCAATTAATAAATATTCTTGATCATACGTCTTTCAATGGATTAGTCAAGCAAAACTGAGTAAGGGGTGTAGTGTGGGATTTCCTGCAACTACAACCTCTTGCTAAGTGTCATGTAATTTTTCTCTTTGTTCATAAGTCAATAGTGTTATCTCATATTAGTGTTGTTGCTTGTTCTCTTGAAGTATTTCATCGGATGAAGAAAAAAAAATCAGAAAAAGAAAAAGAAAGAAAAAAAGGTAAAAATTCAGAAGAAAAAAAAAGGAAAAAGAAAAAATCTAGAAAAGAAAAAAAAATATCAAAAGAATACATAAATAAATAATAAAGGAGTCCATTTTTTTATGTTTCAAATGTTATAGTCAATGTTTCTCTCTTGCCTCAAAATAAGAGAGTAATCAATGTAAATAAGAGTCGTGTATTGTTATATGTTGTAAACAGTCTTGTAATAAGCAAGGGAAGGTGTATGCCATCGATGTACAACACGGGTAAACTGAAATATCACCAACTCTTAGGTGAACATTCACAATTCTCGTAAAGCCGGACAACTAGCTTGGCTTTGAATTCGGTTCTTAGCTAAAAACTATCTCTTGGTAATTGCCAGTCCTAACTTCTGATCATTCTCTATACATTTGTAGATACACTTTACACTCTTATCACATGTCCATAGTTGTCCTAGTGCTGGAATTGTGCCTTCGAAAGCTAGATTGACAGATCCATTTTTTTGTGAGCTTAAACTGAAATGCAGGTGTTACACATCATACAAGGTGAGCTCTCTTTTGACCTAGAAATTTGTGGGTATGTTCTAAGAAAACCTTCACGAGACTTCAACTCGTCCACTAGGGACACTTAGTGGTTTAAAAGGCTTATTGCATTCGCTAAATGCAATTGAGAGACCAGCGACAGTGGTGTAGGTAGGATTTCCTTAGTTTTTGTTTTACTCGAGGTCGAGCAAAATTCAGGTTTGGGGGTGTGATCGGTGCCTAATAATGCATATTTCTAGATATTTTTGTTATATTTTATCACATCTCAAATGCTTTAATATCCTATTTAAGTCGAATTATGCATTTTGCGTATTCGTGTATCAATAAAAATTTTTTTATTATAAATACTGATAATTTGTGCTTGTTTTGCATTTGTAGGAGAATAAATAATTGGATTGCAGCAAGAGAAAGATGCAGATATGTGTTTGGAATTGCAAAATTAAAATCTGTCGTTCGTGAAGTGTAAAACAAAGCTGAATGTGGTCGTGATGTAGCCTAGTGATAGGTGTAGAATACACCGTATTTACTATCTAGAGTTTATGCTTTCTTTGCTATTTTTCGTGTGAATTTTGTATTTTACGCTTGTTTTGAGTTTTGTAGCTACTTTGGAGTCACACGGAGGAAAAGAAGAAGAAATCACCCAATTTGAGCAAAAGGGCAAAATTGTCATTCCATGGGCGAACACTATCTGGAGCCCAGTCAAGGTTAAGGGGCAACTCTCTTTTTGGAGGAGTACTAATGCCAAGCCCAGTCAAGGTTAAGGGGGTTGCTATTCAGGTACCCCTTATCATTTAGAGGGTGGTACCTATCCTTGGGGTGTAACAATCCAACCTCAAATTACCCAACCCTAAATCGACATATTTACTTCTCTGAGTTCTCTCAATCATTCAGTTTTATTACAATTCTCTGAAAATGAGAAGGAAGAACAACAGCCGTTGCTACTGATTGAATCTGAATCAAGACGAAGAATTGGAAGCCGAAATTATAAGATCCGAGATGTGTTTACAAGTTAGGGTTCTTAAAACAGAACGGTCTGTAGGAATCAAGGGTTTGTGTGAAGATTTAGATCGAGAATTACCGTCTGGAAATTGATGCTGCTGAGGAGAAAAATCACGAAAATGGGTGTTTGAATCTGAGATTGAAGAAGATAGAGCTACAATCGTTGAATGGAGATGGGTTTCAGTAATTAATCGATGAGATGCAGAGACGAGGAAGAAATTAAAGTAAGAGGTTGAATCGAGAAGAAATTAAGATAAGGGGATCTGTGGAAATCGAAACAGGTGAGGAGAAATCGAAGATGAATTTACGTCGGGGATTGAAGTCGGTGGTAATTTTGAGATGAATCGAGAGTTGGGAGCAAGATGGGTTCGATCTTTGTTGCAATTTGATGCGATTAAAGGGGTTTGAGCTGAAATTGGAGTTATGGCCGTCAAATTCATTGAATGGAAGATATGAAGCTAACGAGTGAACCAGGAGGATGATGGTGAGTTGTTGTTCTCAGAATCGAAAAGAAACTCGGGTGGAGTTGTGGGCGGAATAGAGAAGCTTAAAGAAGCACCGAATGTGTTTGAAATGTTAGATGTATGTGCTAGGATTTTTAACGGGTATGAAGACAAGAAGTAAAGGCTCGAACTTGGCCGGAAACACCAAAGAACAAACGAAACTCGGCCGAATTTCTCGCCTTGGCGAGTCAACTCGTCCGCGGTACACCTTGCCGACGAGTCCGATGACCGATCCGTCCATGTGACTCGGTTGAGTAAGACGATTGGACCCGATCGCCGATGTCTAACCGACTCGGCTAACTCCCCTTCTTTCGACCCGATTGACTAACGCGGATCGACGGTTTGACCATTTTGACCGTTAGTCCTAACGGTGGATCGACGGAATATTCCGTCGAATATACCAATGTGACGGTGAAATTTTCGGGTGGCGGCGGTGACGGATTCCGCCATAATACCAGTTTTCCGGCGAGCCAAAAATTCCAGAATTTTCTGTGAACTTCTCTCATTGGTGTGAAGACTTGGACTAGGAATCGGATGGAGAATTGGGCTCAAATTTGGAAAGAGAAGATGGAAGAGTTGAGAAAGGCTTGGATTTGGAAATTGAATTGCTAAAGGAAAAGGATTCTATTCCTTGGAAGATTTGGAGAATATTGAAGCCTATAACTAGAGAAGTTTTCTACATCTTTTACACACCTCTCTACACACACAACACTTGTGTTTTTGCTTGCTTTTGAAAATTCTTCTTTTTAATTATTTGTGTGAACTTGAAAATTCTCCTTTTAATTATTATTTGTGTGAATTTCAAAAACATGAGTAGCTAATTTTCTTATTGATTGAGGATGAATTCCTAGTTCTTAATATATGGTTTGAGTTTTGTTTCAATTATATCTTGAGATTTTTCACATGATTATCGATTGTTTTTACTAATAGGAATGTTTATTCATTCATGATTGATTGATAGATTGTTTGGAGTGCACGCTAAATTGATTTGTTAATTTGATCTAAAGCTAGTGAAAGTTAGGGGATAAGTAATCGTTTCTTGACTCTTTACATAAGTAGCAAACACGAGACCTTGCGGAGGGATTCCGTGGAGCAATTGTGTGTGAAAACAACGTTAGCAAGTAGACCTTGATCTAAGAGTCTAACTACTAATATTGACCTAATAAGTTCATAAATCTTAATGCGTTTATTTAAATTACATCTAGAGTGATCTACTACTAGGTGGTTTGGTAAATAGAATCCCGTAGTCGAGAACTTCCGTATCCGGTGATACAAGGGATTTAGGGGTTTAGCACTGATCTAGCTTCATTACCTACAGTTGGTGATAATTTGTGAGTCATAACAAGTAGAGAAGAACATAACTTGAATCATTGTTTTGCAACGAAGAAGGATTCCTTGATCTTGTCTCTCTTATTGATTTCAATTTTATCTTTTAATTGCTTTGTTTATTTTCTTTTGCTTTATACACCCCCTCTTTTTGTGACAATTTTTACAACTAGAATCTCTTGCTCCTCGTGGGAACGAACTTGACTTCCATTATATTATTTTTAATTGAGTGGAAATAAGATATTAATTTGATTGCACCTATGACACGCATCAACTTTTGGCGCCGCTGCCGGGGAGCAAATGGACGATTTTAGTTGTTTTTATTTTTCTTTTGCTTTATTCTTGCTTTGTTAGATTCTATACCGTATCTAACTTAGTTTTTGAGAATCTTGTTTGGTGTTATACCTTTGGTGAATGCTTAAGAAGGGCAGACCGAGTCCAATACGTCTTCGATCCGGCACTCAACTAAAGGATTTCATTCGAGCGGTTAACACTCCACTTCCTCCTTCTTCATCAAGTGATTTCACAGATTCGGACAAAGAGGAAGAAACGATGGCTGATCGTACACTCAAGGACCTAGCTTCTCACAGGCTTGATACACAACAATGGTGTATCCAAACTAACTCAACCTTCGAGATCAATCCGGGGTTGATTAGAGAGTTACCAAAGTTCCATGGCATGGTGAATGAGGACCCAAACAAACATCTTATGGACTTCTATACCATAGTTATGGCTATGCTTCCACCGGAGACTAATGCGGATGGAGCAATGTTGAAAGCTTTCCCGTTTTCTTTGGCGGGCAATGCTAAGGAATGGTTATATTATTTGCCTTAGGAAGTATCACAACATGGAATGGGATGAAGAAACTTTTCCTCGAGAGATATTTTCCCGCATCCAAAGCTACTCAAATTCGCAAGGAGATTTGTGGATTGAAACAACATGTGGGAGAGTCATTGTATGAATGTTGGGAGCGATACAAGAGGTTGGTGGCAAGCTGTCCACACCATCAATTCAGTGATGTTATGATACTCCAATACTTCTACGAAGCTCTCAACCCAAGTGATAGGTCTCTTCTTGACGCCGCGGGTGGTGGTGCACTAGTGAACAAGACGGTGACCCAAGCTACCGAGTTGATTGAAAGTATGGCTGCGAACTCGCAACAATTCTACACAAGAGATGAGCCAATGGTTAGGCGAGTGCATGAAGTTAGTGATTCATCGTCACATCTTGATCAAAGAATGGGTAACATGGAGATAATGATTCAAAGGATGGCAGCGGTAATTATTCTGGATGGTGAGACCGAACAAGTAAATGCTTTATATCCAAATCAAAGGCCAAGGTACGATCCATACTCCAATACCTATAATCCCGGTTGGAAGGATCATCCTAACTTTAGTTATGCAAACAAGCAAGCGGCGGCTCCTAATCCATATGCGCAACAAGGTGGTTTTCAACAATCACGCTTCCAACCTCAATCTCAATTTCAACCACAACAAGTCAAGGAGCGTGATTCTTTGAATGATGACAAGCTCAATGCGTTAATGCAAGGTATGCAAGGTCTTACTTATATGTTCCAACAAAGCCAACAAAAGACCGATTCGGCCATCAAGGATTTACAAACTCAAATGGGACAATTGGCGACCGATGTGAACTTATTGAAATCTCAAGCATCCACAAAACTTCCTTCCCAACCATTTGTGAATCCAAGAGAGAATGTTAATGCGGTTACCTTACGAAGTGCAAGACAAGTGGAGGGTCCAAGTCATCATGAAGAAGCTATTGAAGAGGTAGTAAAAGACAAGGAGGAAGCCGCACCAAAGGAGAATTCAACACCAACCGACCAATCCAAGGAACCGGTTCCTACTTTCACTACTCCACCTCCTTTTCCTAGTCGTTTTGCTAAATCCAAGAAAGAAGCTCAAGACAAGGCACTTATGGATATCTTCAAGAAGATTGAAATCAACATCCCATTCATTGAGGCCATCAAGACAATTCCAAGGTATGCCAAGTTCATGAAGGAATTATGCATCAAGAAGGATAGGTTGCTTGATAATGAAATTACTAAAGTTGGCGAGAGTGCGTCGGCTATGCTATTAAAGAAGATGCCTACAAAGTGTACGGATCCCGGCGGTTTCACGGTACCAATTACTATTGGTAAGAAAAGGTTTGAACATGCTTTACTTGATTTGGGAGCTTCCATTAGTGTGATGTCGGCCGAAATATATGACTCCTTGAATCTTGGACCTTTGAAAGAGACGAGAGTTATTATCCAATTAGCGAACAAGTCTAACATATACCCAAAGGGGCTTGTAGAAGACGTGTTAGTGCAAGTAAATGAGCTTATTTTTCCGGTGGACTTCTTTGTGGTGGATATGGATAACAATGAGAACCAATCATCTACTTCTTTACTTCTTGGGAGGCCATTTATGAAGACCGCAAAGACGAAGATTGATGTTGATAAGGGTACACTCACTATGGAATTCGACAAGGAGATAATACACTTTAACATATTTGAAGCCATGCGCTACCCAAGTGATGTGCATTCCGTTTACTCCATTGATGTGGTTGATTCATTAGCGCAACAAATGGTGGAATTGAATCAAGAGGATGAACTTAATGTGGTGTTGCAAAAGAGCATTGAATTGGACGTCCACGGCTTGTCTAACTTGGATGTTGAAATCTCCAAGGAATTGGTGGAGATGTATGGGGCCTTGGCGACATTGCAAGAAGCTAAAAAGGGTAATGTTTCTTATATTTCTTTACCCGTGAATGATAAAATACTTGTACCATCTATTGTGGAGGCGCCCAAGCTAGAATTGAAGCCACTTCCGGATCATTTGAAGTATGCTTTCTTGGGAGATGGAGATGAGCTTCCGGTGATTATTGCAAAGAACCTCACACCGGTACAAGAAGACCGTTTGCTTAGAGTCTTGAGAGAGCACAAAACGGCTATTGGGTGGACAATTGCGGACATCAAAGGCATTAGTCCATCCATGTGCATGCATAGGATTCTAATGGAAGAGAACGTGAAGCCGGTACGTGATGCTCAACGTCGGCTTAATCCTCCCATGATGGAGGTTGTGAAGAAAGAGATACTCAAATTGCTAAGTGTGGGGGTAATCTACCCAATTTCCGATAGCAAGTGGGTTAGCCCGGTTCAAGTGGTACCAAAGAAGTCCGGAGTCACGGTTGTTCGTAATCAAGACGATGAACTTGTTCCTACAAGAGTTCAAACCGGTTGGAGAGTGTGCATTGACTATAGAAAGCTTAATTCCGCAACCCGAAAGGATCACTTTCCTTTACCTTTCATTGATCAAATGTTGGAGCGGTTAGTGGGGCATTCTTATTATTGTTTCTTGGATGGTTATTCGGGATACAACCAAATTGTTATTGCACCGGAGGACCAAGAGAAGACCACTTTCACTTGTCCGTTTGGAACGTTTGCATATAGACGGATGCCGTTTGGCCTTTGCAATGCGCCGGCTACTTTTCAAAGATGCATGGTGAGTATATTCTCGGATTATGTGGAGCGCATCATCGAGGTATTTATGGATGACTTTAGTGTTTATGGCAATTCTTTTGATGGTTGTTTAAACAACCTTGAACTAGTTCTTAAACGATGCATAGACACAAACCTTGTCCTTAATTGGGAGAAATGTCACTTTATGGTAAACCACGGCATAGTACTTGGTCACATTGTGTCCTCTCGAGGGCTCGAAGTGGACAAGTCAAAGATAGATTTAATAAGAAACTTACAATATCCCACTTCGGTGAGGGAAATCCGTTCTTTTCTTGGCCATGCAGGTTTCTATAGGCGGTTTATCAAGGATTTCTCCAAAATCTCCATGCCGATGTGCAAGTTATTGCAAAAGGAGGTACCTTTTGACTTCAACAAGGAATGCAAGGATGCTTTTGACAAATTGAAAGAAATGTTGACAAGTGCGCCAATTATCAAATCACCGGATTGGAATCTTCCATTTGAATTGATGTGTGATGCTAGTGATTATGCGGTTGGAGCCGTTTTGGGTCAAAGAGTGGACAAGTTGTCCCATGTTATCTATTATGCATCTAGGACCCTTAATGATGCACAAATTAATTATTCTACCACGGAAAAGGAATTATTGGCGATAGTTTTTGCATTGGAAAAATTTCGATCATACTTGGTGGGTACAAAGGTTATTGTGTATTCGATCATGCCGCACTAAGACACTTAATAAAGAAGAAAGAAGCTAAGCCAAGATTAATCAAGTGGATCTTATTGTTACAAGAGTTCGACATAGAAATTCGTGATAAGAGGGGTATGGAGAATACCGTTGCGGATCATCTTAGTAGACTTGTTATGTCTCAAGAGGAACTTCCATTACATGACCGCTTTCCGGACGAACAACTTTTCTCCATGGAAGAATCAACACCTTGGTATGCGGATATAGTGAATTACTTGGTGACAAGGAAAGTACCTAATACGATGTCCAACTTCCAAAAGATGAAACTTAAGAAGGTAGCTAAGCAATATGTGTGGGATGAACCATACTTATGGAAATATGGGGTTGATCAAATAATGCGAAGGTGCGTGCCTAATTCCGAATTTCAATCCATCCTCTCCTTTTGCCACACTTTTGCTTGTGGTGGCCACTTTGGTTCTAAACGCACCGCTCTCAAAGTTCTCGAGAGTGGATTTTATTGGCCCACCTTGTTTGAAGATTCATATGTTTTTTGTAAATCGTGTGATAGATGTCAACGAACGGGCAATCTAGGTGCTCGAAATCAAATGCCACTCACACCAATTCTCGACGTTGAGATTTTTGATGTGTGGGGTATTGATTTTATGGGCCCTTTTGTCATTTCGAATGGGAACTTTTATATACTTCTTGCCGTAGATTATGTTTCGAAATGGGTGGAAGCTAGAGCCACCAAAACTAATGACTCTCAAGTTGTTTGTGATTTTGTAAGGGAAAACATATTCACAAGGCATGGTACACCAAGAGTGGTGATAAGCGATGGAGGCTCACATTTCAAGAAGGCTTTCCACGCTCTCCTCAAGAAGTACAACATAACACACAAAATTGGTACGCCTTACCATCCACAAACTAGTGGACAAGGAAATTTCAAATAGTGAGATCAAGTCCATTCTTGAGAAAACGGTGAATACCACAAGGAAAGATTGGAGCTTTAAGCTCAATGATGCACTTTGGGCGTATAGAACGGCGTATAAGACACCGATTGGTATGTCTCCATATCGGTTGGTTTATGGCAAGGCTTGTCATCTTAGGTTGAACTTGAACATAAGGCTTATTGGGCGATAAAGAAATTCAACATGGAGTATGATGAAGCGGGAAAACAAAGGAAGTTACAACTAAATGAGCTAGAGGAGATACGTAATGATGCTTACGAGAGTGCCCGTATTTACAAGGAAAAGACCAAGCTTTTTCATGACAAGATGATTTCTCGTAAAAGCTTCATCGTGGGACAAAAAGTCATTTTATATCATTCTCGCCTTAAACTATTTCCTGGAAAGTTAAGGTCCCGTTGGATTGGACCATATGTTGTTACTAATGTTTTTCCTCATGGTGCAGTTGAAATTACTAGTCTTAGAGACAATTCGGTTTCCAAAGTCAACGGCCATAGATTGAAGCCATACTATGAGAACATCGCTTATGTGAATGTGGATGAAATTTCATTTGGAGATGCACTCCCTCCGGAGGAGTAATGTGCAGCAAGAGCTAAGTCGGGCCGTCGACTTTAAAACAAGCGCTTAATGGGAGGCAACCCATAGGTTTTGTATTTCTTATCCTTTTGCTTTTTGTTATTTGTTTTTCTTGTTTCTTATCATGTTAAAATTTCCCACCTTAACTTTACTAGGAGGATTCAATTACATTGAGGACAATGTAAGGTTTAAGTGTGGGGGAGTGGTTAAGCATGTATTTAAAAAAAAAATTACAAAAAAAAATTTAATTTTTTTAAAAAAAAAAAAAAAAAGTTTTACATAAAACTCCAACTTTTAGAGATTTTAGAGTCACTAGCATACTTCTAGGTATGTTTACATAGAGATTCTGACCGACATAATTGAACTTGGAAATGTTAGGGAACTACATTCGGAATTCTTGCTTGTTAGAGTGTTAAATAATGGATTTAATCATGCCGGTGATGTAAATTTGGTGCAGGGAGAAATGCATTATTAGAGTTGCTGATCAATCATTAGTGGAGACTACCCGTATTCATATCATGTGAGGCACCGACCAGAAATTTTTCCATCTAACTAAAGAGCTTTCTTTTGAGTGTGTGTCACCGTACGTTAATTCCGGGTAGAATGGTGAGCTACCCAACCTCCCACCAATAGAAGCACTACTCTTTGATCTCTTGAGTGCTAATTTTGTCAATCATAAGGGTGGCGTCTATAGATGAAAGCCTCCTTCTTGTAGTTCGATTTGCAGTTAGCACCATTCTCTCTCGCAACAACAACGGGTCCATAGAAACACCATCATCATCAACAAGGAGCGACATCAAAATCTACAAGGAAAGTTGGAAAAGTTCACGGTTTACAAGCAACAGAATGAGAAAAAGAGCAAATTTCAAATACAAGTAAAGCAACATACAAAGAGCAGATTTTTACATATATGTTGAGGACTTACAATACAATGAGCATAATTCTATATTCAAGTATGAAGACTTATTCACAAGAGCAAAGAAAATCAAAAGGTGAGAATTATTGAACTTTATGATTTTGAGGCGATACAAGTTGTGAAGAATCGAGCGGTAAAATACTTCTCCCACGGCCATGGTTGTATTTAATTTCTCTTGTTTCAATTCAAAAAAAAAAAAAAAAAAAAAAAAAAAAAGAGAAATATTTGTTTTGTTAATAAGCCGTGGGGAAGGAAAATCTATAAGGAAGTTTCAAGCGACAAGGATTTAAGGTAAAAAAAAGAGTTACAAATTGTTAAGGATTTATGAAATTCGAGAGTTTATCACCAATAGTTGAAACCGAAGACGAAGAGCAAGAATATAAAGACAAGGAGCGGAAGACGTTTCTATTGGATGCCGTGAGAGTGGTGTTATCATAATTGGCGATCGGATGTGAAGGTGAGTAAGTAATCTCATCCTTGATAATAGTGGTTGATTTCCTTTCTTAGAGATCGTCAGAAAAATGGTTTTTCAAAATGCTAAAAGATGTGGGTTTTTAAAAATATTTCGGAAGTTGTCCTTCCCACCATTCAACGTGTTGCAGGAATTCTTTTTTCATTCCTACCTGCACACATGTGAGACCCATAAAAAGCCGTCTTTTTGAGTGCAATTATCATAAAATCCTTTTTGGTGAGGCGAAGTCGAGGCGAAATGCTTATTGATCGTTTCTCAAACACGCGTTCTCTCATTATGGTGTGGTTATTTCTCACTCAACATTTAAGAATGAGAATATGTTCTTTAGTATTTCTAACTTCTTATTACTAGAATGCAGAAACTCTATGTCCTCATAACTCTTTGGATGCTTGGGACGCTGGAACGCTTTGAAGTTGTAAGTTTTAGTTTGATTTGCTCGAGGACTAGCAAAGTCTAAGTGTGGGGGAATTTGATAGGTGTAGAATACACCGTATTTACTATCTAGAGTTTATGCTTTCTTTGCTATTTTTCGTGTGAATTTTGTATTTTACGCTTGTTTTGAGTTTTGTAGCTACTTTGGAGTCACACGGAGGAAAAGAAGAAGAAATCACCCAATTTGAGCAAAAGGGCAAAATTATCATTCCATGGGAGAACACTATCTGGATCCCAGTCAAGGTTAAGGGGCAACTCTCTTTTTGGAGGAGTACTAATGCCAAGCCCAGTCAAGGTTAAGGGGGTTGCTATTCAGGTACCCCTTATCATTTAGAGGGTGGTACCTATCCCTGGGGTGTAACAATCCAACCTCAAATTACCCAACCCTAAATCGACATATTTACTTCTATGAGTTCTCTCAATCATTCAGTTTTATTACAATTCTCTGAAAATGAGAAGGAAGAACAGCAGCCGTTGCTACTGATTGAATCTGAATCAAGACGAAGAATTGGAAGCCGAAATTATAAGATCCGAGATGTGTTTACAAGTTAGGGTTCTTAAAACAGAAGGGTCTGTAGGAATCAAGGGTTTGTGTGAAGATTTAGATCGAGAATTACCGTCTGGAAATTGATGCTGCTGAGGAGAAAAATCACGAAAATGGGTGTTTGAATCTGAGATTGAAGAAGATAGAGCTACAGTCGTTGAATGGAGATGGGTTTCAGTAATTAATCGATGAGATGCAGAGACGAGGAAGAAATTAAAGTAAGAGGTTGAATCGAGAAGAAATTAAGATAAGGGGATCTGTGGAAATCGAAACAGGTGAGGAGAAATCGAAGATGAATTTACGTCAGGGATTGAAGCTGGTGGTAATTTTGAGATGAATCGAGAGTTGGGAGCAAGATGGGTTCGATGCTGTTGCAATTTGATGCAGATTAAAGGGGTTTGAGCTGAATTTGGAGTTATGGCCGTCAAATTCATTGAATGGAAGATATGAAGCTAATCTGAGTGAACCAGGGAGGATGATGGTGAGTTGTGTTGCTGTAATCGAAAAGAAACTCTGGTGGAGTTGTGGGCGGAATAGAGAAGCTTAAAGAAGCACTGAATGTGTTTGAAATGTTAGATGTATGTGCTAGGATTTTTAACAGGCATGAAGACAAGAAGTAAAGGCCTGAACTTGGCCGGGAAACACCAGCAAACAAACGAAACTCGGCCGAATTTCTGCCTTGGCGAGTCAACTCAGTCCGCCGGTACACCTTGCCAGACGAGTCCGATGACCGATCCGTCCATGTGACTCAGTTGAGTAAGACGATTCAGACCAGTCAGATGTCTAACTGACTCGGCTAACTCCCCTTCTTCTGACCCGATTGACTAACGCGGACTGACGGTTTGACCATTTTGACCGTTAGTCCTAACGGTGGACTGACGGAATATTCCGTCGAATATACCAGTGACGGTGAAATTTTCAGGTGGCCGGCGGTGACGGATTCCGGCCATAATACCAGTTTTCCGGCGAGCCAAAAATTCCAGAATTTTCTGTGAACTTCTCTCATGGGTGTGAAGACTTGGACTAGGAATCGGATGGAGAATTGGGCTCAAATTTGGAAAGAGAAGATGGAAGAGTTGAGAAAGGCTTGGATTTGGAAATTGAATTGCTAAAGGAAAAGGATTCTATTCCTTGGAAGATTTGGAGAATATTGAAGCCTATAACTAGAGAAGTTTTCTACATCTTTTACACACCTCTCTACACACACAACATTTGTGTTTTTGCTTGCTTTTGAAAATTCTTCTTTTTAATTATTTGTGTGAACTTGAAAATTCTCCTTTTAATTATTATTTGTGTGAATTTCAAAAACATGAGTAGCTAATTTTCTTATTGATTGAGGATGAATTCCTAGTTCTTAATATATGGTTTGAGTTTTGTTTCAATTATATCTTGAGGTTTTTCACATGATTATCGATTGTTTTTACTAATAGGAATGTTTATTCATTCATGATTGATTGATAGATTATTTGGAGTGCACGCTAAATTGATTTGTTAATTTGATCTAAAGCTAGTGAAAGTTAGGGGATAAGTAATCGTTTCTTGACTCTTTACATAAGTAGCAAACACGAGACCTTGCGGAGGGATTCCGTGGAGCAATTGTGTGTGAAAACAACGTTAGCAAGTAGACCTTGATCTAAGAGTCTAACTACTAATATTGACCTAATAAGTTCATAAATCTTAATGCGTTTATTTAAATTACATCTAGAGTGATCTACTACTAGGTGGTTTGGTAAATAGAATCCGGTAGTCGAGAACTTCCGTATCCCAGTGATACAAGGGATTTAGGGGTTTAGCACTGATCTAGCTGCTTTACCTACGGTTGGTGATAATTTGTGACTAATAACAAGTAGAGAAGAACATAACTTGAATCATTGTTTTTCAACGAAGAAGGATTCCTTGATCTTGTCTCTCTTATTGATTTCAATTTTATCTTTTAATTGCTTTGTTTATTTTCTTTTGCTTTATACATCCCCCCTTTTTGTGACAATTTTTACAACTAGAATCTCTTGCTCCTCGTGGGAACGAACTTGACTTCCATTATATTATTTTTAATTGAGTGGAAATAAGATATTAATTTGATTGCACCTACGACACGCATCACCTAGCCAGTTTATACTCTTGTACATCTAATATAGGTATTCATGTCTAACACCCAATACAAGCTATTTATAATATCTTTCTATTCTATAGAAATCACCGACCACATCCACTTTCCTCTTCCTTCTTCTCTGCAAATCCCATTCCTATCTACTGTGTACTCCATATTCTGCCTAATATCGCATCCCTCTATTGAGCTATTCACCCCCTTCTACTCTTTTGTCTAAACCTGCCTCTCCTTCACACGTCAAATCATCTATGTTGTCACCCTCTTCACAGTAACCTAGTAATAGGTAAGGTGGCTTAGTTTGAGTGCAAGAGAAAAGAATTGTTGATTGATGTCATCTGTAAACACCATATCATCAACAACAACAAATAACTGAAGATATGGTTCTCTGAATTCGCATGGTGAGCGGTAGAAAGTGGTCTGGCATTTGTACCCTAATTTTATATGTATTTTTGGTTGTCAGTAGAATTAAATATTTGGGGGAAAGTTTTGTATAAATGGAGGTTAGGGCTGTGCTTCAAAGACATGCCCAGAGTAGCCGGTGCTCTAAGCTGTAGTAATAGTCTTAGGTTTAATTTCAGTTTTCTCCATGTTCTAATACTTAAGCTAGGGTTTACATGAAGCCCTTAGTCTACTACTAATTTATTCATGGTATTGTTATTGTTCTTGTTGTGCCCAATCGTTTAAGGATGGATTTAATCTTTGTGCTACAACATATTACTTTCACCTTGTTTGTCATGCAACCTAGGTAGTTAAAACAATTCTATGTTGTGCTTCAACTCATGCTTAATTGATTATTGTTAATCCGTGATTAGTTGTGTTGTAATAAGACAACTAATGCTAGGGATTACTACTTTAGTTGAAATTAAATCACCTATCGAAGCTAGCCTTGGATATGCTACAGATGGAGACTTGAATCTTCACCGTTGTGTACTATAAGGACAAGAAGAGTTTCATTAGTCAATTTCGTAGTGTAGGTTATGTGGTGGAGTTGATAGCCCTAGTACTCCTTTAACCAAGTGTTTAAACTTTTATTTCATTTAGATTTCTGTGCTTTAGTTACTTCTCTGCAACCATCCTAGTTGTATCGACAAATCACCTGTTTGATCTAATTTAGTATAGCAAGATTTTGAATTCAACTTTGCACCAACCAAGTCCATGTGGGAACGATCCGCACTTGCCTTGTATTACATTGTAGACACCGTATACTTGCGGTTTAATATTGTAGGCATCTTTTAGTCCTTCCAACCAATACTGCGGAATAATCAAAGATTCATTCTATTTTTCATCACTATTTGCACAATGACTTATAATAGACTTAATCTTTGTAAACAAAAGTTCATCCTTTCTTCCATCAAATAATGACATAAAATGCTTAACTTTTGTAGTCAAAAGTTCATTCTATCTTTTATTAATACTTTCATACCGACATATAATAGAGACAACTTTTGAACAAGTATGGGACAGTCAAGGTTCACGGACGTAAACAACATATCCCAGAACAATTTGCAATATATGAAACCATAAAGATTAATACTACGAAAATCACCTTCCAAATAAACTTTAAAATTTAAATAAATAAATCTAAAAACATTACAAGATGAGAAAACGTTGGCAATAGCTATGTCTACTCACAATAATGGCTAGCTATTCCAAACCCTAGTTATCCTTCTTAAAACACAAGAATAAATTCTCATAAGAAGTTTCCTAGACATTGAGACCTCTGAAAAATTCTTTATCGTCCCCGAACTCCTTGTCGTCAACAACCATGGGAATATAAGGTTCATGAAGAAATAAATCAATTCCAACAAACCTTTTGAACTGATGCCGAACCAGGGCCTTCTGAATTTCAAGAGTTCTCAAAGCAATAGCCTTTATTTCCTGAATATCCTTCCTTGTTTCCTTCAACTCTTCAAGAACACTAAAAAACTTCTGAGAATTTGAAGGAACAACTCTTGGCTTCCTCACATTCCATCTTTTTCTTTTCAAAGTTAGAGGTAACGGAGATTTATCTTTTCCCTTCATGATGGCTTAACAATCATATTAACATCTTTTCCATCAAAAAACATAATTCTTGGAGTATCCATACAAGTGGAATTGTGAGAGGAAATCACAAGATAATCTCAACAAGCAGTCTTATGATAAAAAGAGTTTCAAGAGAACGAAAAAGGAATGTAGGGTTACGGAAATTTTAAACACATAAGTTCACGCACGCACAACTCACAACCCTAGAGAGGGTAGAATTGTTGAGAATAACCCTCTTTTATTGATTAAACATGGAAGTCCTTTCCAATATCAATTAGTTATAAAGGAGGCACGAATTCCATACTTACAATACTCAACAGAGCAAAAACAAGAAAAAAGAAAATTAAAACAATCTAAAACAATTTTATTTTCCTAAAGCCTGAGGTATGCATAATCTTATCTCTTTTGATCAGGCACATGAGACAAGATGCACAAACCATCATATTTAAGTTGTCTTGAGGTGAACAATAACTGTTCACCATAACCTTTTTGAAAGGAATTCATAGAGCCCTGTTAGAGCATTGCTCGGCCGAACTCGCATGCGTTGCAATCTCAAGCATGTTTGACAATGTTAGTGATCAAAACTATAAGTCTTGATTTCTAGCCTATTTATAGATGTCTCGGACTAGGACATAGATTGTGTAGTTGAGCTTAGTTTTCACGGAGTTCATCATTTGAAGACGAAGAACTACTAAGGGGAGCTTGTGGAACTTCTTCGACAAAAGGTATGTGGAGACTTGAACTCATCTATCACTTGGAAAGTCTATTTCTACTATCTCCTGTATTGAGACATAAGTCGTGTTACGATATAGTTTTCTCTATACACATTTGAGATTTCGAGCTGAGTATATCTCGCTTACATATTTCTCGAAATATGTGTTGGCAAGCTTTCGCTTCGACCAAGTTCATCTTATATCATGAGAAAATTACCGAGTAACATCTTACATGGTTTGTGTGATACAATCATTTGATGTAGGCTTGGAATGTTTCGATAATGATTATTTTAATATCTTGAAAATTTCTTTGATGCTAATAGTGTGTGAAAACGGCTATTATCATTATAGAAGACTGTTTCAATGATTGAAATAAAGAGTTTAGAATCTTGTAACCATCTTTGGATAAAAGCATAGTATGTTCGCACATTAGTGTATAAGTCCAAAACCGGGAACCTAAAGTATGCATACTTGTGTGTATACAAAAAGGTTGTAGAAGACTGGGTAAGTATGCGTACATGGCGGAAGTTCACGTCCGTGAATTTCTACCGAGTTTGAAAACCAAAACCAAAACCAAACTCATCTGGTTACCTAAATTACGTGTACCCGTACGCGTATTGTCGGAAAGGTCACGTCCGTGAATTTCTGCTGAGTTTGAAAACTAAAACAAACTCAAATCCGGTTACTTAAGTACGCATACCTGTACGCATACTTAAGTGTGTTACTTTTCTAAAATCGGCTGTACATGTACCTAAACATTTATCAATAAGGAATGCAATCTTTGCAAACCGTGGCTATAATGTTCATGTATTGATTCGAGTGAATCAAACCGATTTTGCTTCAATTGTGTTCTTGTATAATTCTATGAGAATATAGAAATTGAACAACTCTTTAACTAGTTTCTTTTGAGTCATTTGAACTAGTTATGGTTAAGATGAATAAGGTTTATATGAGAGTAATCATATGGCTAACCTCGGTTAACTATTTGTGAAACAACATGGTGTACACGTTTAGGTACGGTTACATAAACCTAAATGAGGGTACATTTGATATGTGTGTAACAAGCTAAGTTCGATCTAACGGTTGAAAAATATTAGCTTGGTTGAATCAGATTTTTCATCTAACGGTGAATATTGAATGCTTTGTTACCAAGGTAACTTGGATTGCAAACCCTGATTTGAAAACTATGTAAAGGAGAACTCTAGCAACTGGGAAACCTAATCCCCACACCTCCTGTGTGTTACTAGTTGCATAACTAGAGTCGATTTTCATTTAACCTTAGGTTTCTTCTCGAGACCCTATAGGTTAAGGACTTGAAGACTTCATTGGGATTGTGAAGCCAGATCCAACTTGTAGTTGCGTGATCTGATCTTGCTGTTTCTATCGTGTTGAGTACAATTGGAATAATTGAATCGAGATTTTATATCTCCGATAGGCAAGATAGAAAAGTAATCACAAACAACTTTGTCTCATCGTTTGTGATTCCACAATATCTTCTTTCGTAGTCGATTAAGATTATTGTGAGGTGATTGATAATTCTAGGTTGTTCTTAGGGAATATAAGTCCGGGTTATCGATTGGTTCCTGTTCACCTTGATTTATCAAAAGACGGAACAAGAACTCCTGGGTATTTCTGTGGGAGACAGATTTATTCAATCATATAGACTTTTCTGTGTGAGACAGATTTTTCTATCAAGTCTTTGACTTTGGGTCGTAGCAACTCTTAGTTGTGGGTGAGATCGGCTAAGGGAATCAAGTGCGTAGTATCCTGCTGGGATCAGAGACGTAAGGAGCGCAACTGTACCTTGAATCAGTGTGAGATTGATTAGGGTTCAACTACAGTCCAATCCGAAGTTAATTGGTAGTAGGCTAGTGTCTGTAGCGGCTTAATACATTGTGGTGTTCAATCTGTACTAGGTCCCGTGTTTTTTTTGCATTTGCGGTTTCCTTATTAACAAAATTCTCGTGTCTCGTGTTAAATCTATTTCGCATTATATTTTGTTATATAATTGAAATATCACAGGTTTTGCGTTAAGATCAATCAATTAGAGTATCCAACCTTTGGTTGTTGATTTACATTGATTGACACTTGAACATTGGTCTTTGGTACCGTTCAAGTTATTTCACATAATAATCAGGCTCGCGGTGTTGATTACATTGTGAAACAGAGATATTAAAACTCTTTGATATACTTTACTCCATATTGAGTCTGACTGTTTGTTTCCCATAGTGTTTAGACCATAAATTTCTGTCTAACGATCTAGACTTTTCTTTGGAAACTAACTTCTGTGAAGAAGATATGCGTTTACATACCTCTGATGATTTATGAACAAGTTTGAGCTTGTTTGCTAATCGATTCGCTCTTCGTTGAAGTTTGTTGACATATCTCATTTTGTGTTTGTACTTGAAACACTTTGAAAGTTCATGACCTTTGAGAGAACAATAATAGCATGTCAGCCTAGAAGATGATTCAGACGCCCGAGATGTGTACGCGGCTAGACACATAATGGAACTGAAAATCGAAAAAGAGTTTCGAGTAGAAACAAGTAGATCCATTTTTTCTTCCAGACCGGTTGAGATTTCTTTTGAAAGAATATCTAGATTGATGTATGTATTGCTACAATTATCAAAATCAATATTTTCACAAAGAAGTGCAACACTTGACTTTTCGTCTTCATTAGAATCATAGTTGTCAGACATTTCATCAAGAGTTGCATCTAGACCTTTGTTCCCAGTTTATTTTTTACGATTTGGACACTCATTAGCAAAATGACCAAAACCTTTACACTTAAAGCACTGAGGCATATTCTCATCATCAGTTTCATCAATATCCCTGTTTTTATGAGGAACACGATTATGAGGTTTAACTGATGACCTAGGCTTATCTCTGGAAAATCGTTTACTTTTCTTCAACAGAAGATCACTAAACTGCCTTGTGATCAAGGAGACTGACTTGTCAGTATCTTTATCTGATGAATCAGCCTCAGGAAGATCATCTTCAAAGATACAAACACTTTTATTTTTATCAAGTAATTTAGTGTTCTTTTGTGCTTTGAAAGCAACATCCTTTCCGGATTTGGATGTATGCTCATGATCAAAGATCTTTAACTTCTCAACCAGAGTGTTCCTGGAAAGAGTTGCAAGGTTATTACCTTCAATGATGGCATGCTTCTTAGAATAGTATCTAGATGGCAGCGATCTGAGAATTTTCATCACAATGTCCTTTTCAGGAATAGTCTTACCCAATGTAAAAGATACATTAACAATTTCAGAAACTTTGTGATTAAACTCATCAAATGAATCTTCATCTGCCATACGAAGGTTTTCCCAATCGGAATTTAGGTTTTGAAGCCTAGCTTCCTTTTCACTGGTATTTCCTTCAAATATAGTTTCTAAGATATCCCAAGCATCTTTAGACAAATAGTTACATGGTGCTGAAGATCTGGGGTAATGGCATGGATGATAGCATTTAACCCGTCAGAATTTTGCTTTGCAGCGAGAATCTCAACAGGTTCGTATGCACCAATATCCTTTGGAACAGTTGCATCGCCTTCTGCAACAACCGGAGGATTATAGCCATTAACTACATAAACCCATGATTGAAAATTACGCGCTTGAAGAAAGGCACGCATAGCAATTTTCTACCACAAGTAATTTGAGCCATCGAAGACTGGTGGTACAAACCCATGATTGTCCATATTCAGATCGCTACAAACACAGACTTATAAAGTCTTTAATGTGTTTGCCTGCTCTGATACCAATTGAAAAAGCGGGCGTACAACAACCACACCCAACAATTCGTTTGGCAATCTGAATAGACAAACTCCAATATACTTTCAAGAGAATCAACTAGACAGTTAGACTCAATCTAGAGAAAAGTATATCAAAGAGTTTTGTATCTCTATATCTCAATTCAATCTGCAATCAGTAAATAGAAATTTGCGAGCCCGATTGAATATATGAGAAATGACTTGAACGGTACCAAAGACCAATGTTCAAGGATCAATCAATCTCAATCAACAACCAAAGGTTGGATTTCCCAATTGATTGATTCAACGCACAACCTGTGATATTTCAATTATATAAAAATATAATGCGGAAAAGAAATAACACAGACACCAGAAGTTTTGTTAACGAGGAAACCGCAAATGCAGACACCACACTGTATCAAGCCGCTACAGACACTATCCTACTACCAATGAACTTCGGACTGGACTATAGTTGAACCCTAATCAATCTCACACTGATTCAAGGTACAGTAGAGCTCCTTACGTCTCTGATCCCAGCAGGATACTATGCACTTGATTCCCTTAGCTGATCTTACCCACAACCAAGAGTTGCTACGACCCAAAGTCGAAGACTTGATAAACAAATCTGTCTCACACAGAAAAGTCTATACGAATAGATAAATCTGTCTCCCACATAAATACCTACGAGTTTTGTTCAGTCTTTTGATAAATCAAGGTATTAATTAATGCATGACCGACCTTGTATTCTATGTACTCATTATCGGTGCGGCATGACGGCGAGTGTTGTTCTTAGCGAGCAACACGAACCTCCAAGCATTAATAATGAAGCATGTATGAAATACCCGTACATGATACAACTCTCGGTGTGTTATACTAGCCTATTGAGCATACATCTCTCGGTGTGTTATCTTGCTTGATTGAGCATATTTGAATCCGAATTTGTCCATATCGGTCTCGAAGCGATCATGACCATCCAACTTCACCATCATGATTGGATGGCTTAGATTGAATCCATGACCCCAAGCGGGTATTGGAATATTCACTACTGACCCAATGCGGACCCCGCATGAGTCGGCCTCCCCAAAGGGTGGCATAGCTTGCCAAGCGAGTCCAAGCCAAGCAGTATGGACGAAAAACCTAAAATAGGGTTTGCGGCACATTACATGTCGCAAAGCGGTCTCAACCATCCATCTTCGCAGTCATAGATGGAGGGTGTAGATGTAGATTCAAAGGGCCCGAGCATGTCAACACGCTCACGGTAAGCCGCTACACACATGGCCGATCGGTCGGGACCAACCATGGATGGTGCGTTCCGGATCGTGCTCCCAAAGTGGGCATGCGCCATGGCCGGCAAAACCTAATTAGGGTTTGCATTGATCATGAAGCGTCCATTTTCTCTGATCGAATGGAGGGTTTATGAGTCGCTGAGCGGGTCCAGTGAGCATCAACATGATCACCGTGGACCCATCTATCTCCACACTTTGATTGGCGAGGCATACCATGCCTGGTTGTTCTAGTCGCATGCCCAAACTAGCGTGGTCACACCTCCCAATCACGGACCGGTCTCGACCACTCCAACTCGCCAGGACAAATTGAGTGGCTTAGATCACGTTTCCATGGGATAATTAGGTATAGGCGTGAACACCAGCCTACCACTTACACGTCGAACCAATCGGCAGGGATCGACCAAGCTTGGTCGTCTTGAAAGCGCGTGCCGAAGTTGGCATGACGCGCGGCATTTGCGGCACCAAACCTACGTCGTAAATTAATCATGACCGCTCTCTTCTGGGACAAATTGAGTGGTCGAGATCACACTCTCACGGGACAATGAGGTATGGGCATGTATCACAGGCATGCGTCTCCACACATGCCGATCGGCCATGCCAAAATCGTGTCCCAAGATTGGATTCGACCAAGGCGAAAAGTGGTGCTTGCGCACCTCTTCTAAAACCCTAATTCCACTAACGGTCACATATGAGTGTCTTAAAAATTATCTCGTCGAGTCCAACTTCCAGGCTTGGTTATACGACCACTGGTCGGGAGTTAATCGGTCGGTGAGGCGTCATGGTGATCACCACCGTCACTCTACCACACCATGTGGTCGACGAGGGAGGACTTGCTTTCGCAACCTCCGAACCATCACATGAAGTAGAGCTGGACATGAGGCTATTTTGAGATGCTCAAACAACGATACTTCATACATGCTTGAATATACTCGATGCGATACATGCATAGAATACACACGATACTTCACAAGTATCGACTTCCTAAATAACTTAGTTATTTAATCTAGCATTACATGCTTATGTAGGATCGAGAATATCGCGACACAGAGATTCTCGCGAAGTCCATAAACGACACAGCTGCGAAGACATCGCGGGATGGAAGTAAAAACGACGTAACGGATGACGACGGCCAAAACACGAGAAGATGTGAAGATGTAGCGAGATCGAGGAGTGTCGCGAGATTTGACATTTGTACATTTGCGATGCTTCATAAGACATACCAGAAAATAAGGGCAGACTTAGTTCGTCATCCACTATGTAATGTCCTATATAAAAAGTGAATAGGACTACGAAGGGGAGAGATCTTTTCGAAGTGTTGAGCAAGTCATTAAGAGAGAAAGTTTATAGTGATTTTAATTCTTTAGTTTATTTCCTTTTCATCTTGTAACATTTACGGAGTTTGATCAATAAAACTTATAATTGTTCATCTTAAAATGATTTGATTATGTGGATTCTTGTGA
>JAJJWW010004963.1:0-58308 GCA_023531295.1 Papaver armeniacum
CAATATTAAGTCCCCTGCTGCCCAAGCACATAACACACTGGTTGTGTGGTAGGTAAGATATGACACATATATGTTTGAACATTTTGAAACAAAGTAGATACATATTTATTTGATAATGGGCAAGTAGCCTGAACCGTTAATTCTTTATTTAAGATGTTTTTAAGAAACAAAGACTTGATCCTGTGTGAGTCATTGTCTTCTAAAGCAGTATTATTTGCTGCTCTTTCTGTATTTCCTTCATCACAGAAGGCTTTCCCTCAAAGAGATCCTGAGTGAGCCTCGTCAGAGCTTTCAGCACATCTAGAATGAATAAGCCTTCATAGTACACATGAGACTCTTTCTTCCTGGGATTCTTCTAATTTATAGAGACTGCTGTGAATCCACTTCTCATGTCATTATTCTACATCTGCATGTTCGTCTTCGATTGGTGATCGATTGATTTGATTTTTGATGATTTTTTTTTTTTTTTTTTGTGCGCTCATAACCTCATCTCCTTTAGTTTATCATGGAACGGGCGCGATCATTCTGTTGCTTCCCGGAAAGAAGTTCGAAGTTGACAAGCCGCAGGTGCACACAAGATGTAATGGCTAAGATCCCGATCTTCCGGCAGCGCGAAGTCGGTCGTGCTATCTGAGGATGTCCATTTCACACCTTCGTATTGCAAGAGGACGTATACATGCACTTTCGAGAGCTTCACGATTGACATGGAGGAGCGGTGGAGGCGTGAGGAAATCTTGCGGAACACTAGTAAGCGCAAGCGAGAGAGATTTGCGGCGCAGTTGAAGAGGCGGAGAGTTGAGCATGAACGACCTCGAATGAAGGCAGTGTGATTACCGGTTCGGGACGGCGTGATAATTCTTGACTCAGGCCAGGAAGGAACTTTGACACACTGAAAGCAATTGGTACGGCTCCCAATGTTGATGCGCTTTTAATGCTCATTGGTGATGTTGGGATGGAGTGTCTTTGCTGGAGATGATGCGATGCGAGAAGTTGAGTGGTAGATTCGGGGAGGAGTATCAGCAGTGATGGCGGTGACGAGAACTGTGCAGTGGTGCGGCGATGTCGATCCTCTTGCGACTAAAACCTCTTTTCTTTTTCTTCTTTCCAAGTATATTTTGTACACTCGAACATCTTCCTTGTACTCGGTGGCGGCGGGTTCAAGGCTTTTCTTCCATTTGATTGTTTGAATAAAGTTTTCTTTATAACCCTTTGTCAAGATTGCATAGAACCTTCTCGGGCGCAAAGTGCGCCTTCACACATAATTCTTAGTGATAAAAGAAACAATATTATAATGGAATATCCTGGACATGTGCTCACGATGCAAGATCTTCCCGGCTTTCTTGGGGCGGATGTCTCAAATCATTTTCCTTTGTGCACATGTTCTATTTCTTTCTTCCCATGAGATGTTTGCTTAGGGTTTCCTTTCTTGCTTAGTGTGTTGATTTAGGCCGACTCAGGGGTAGAGAGGTTCTCAAATGGAAATAATGCCAGTTAAATTGAGAATTGAAAATTGGAACCCTAAGCTGTGAATGCAAGTATTGCAATCATTTTACGGAGGAATTACAAGTATGACATGAAACTGTAAAAGGAAACACTTATTTGGAAAAATAGCACGGCGTTTTAAAAGAGTGGAGGATGCCGGAAAGTGATAGCACGGTATCTTAAGTTGGTAGGGTTTGAGCCATCGTGAGTGAATTATTATGCCCTCTAGTTTATCGGCGTTGATGAGTTTGCGGTAGCCGCCAGGATAACATCCGCGCTGCAGTGCGGTTCATCTTCTCTTTCGGTGGCGGAGTCGGGTGGAGTGGTCATCTTCACCGTCACGCTCCCAACATTGAACGTAGTCGCCTTCGTCGTCACGAGGTCTCCCATTCCCAAACGGGTTTGATCGTGCGAGATACTTGGACCTTGGCCTCATCGTCTTTGACCAAAACAGACTTCACGCTCCCGATAAAACGCTTGAAGTGGGTCGGCCTCCCGTTTCACATCTCTTAGCCTGGGTTGGTTTGTTGATTGGAGCAGTCCCAGGACTTGTCGAATGAGGGGCGGTAGGTTGCAAAGAGAGTTGTGTGGTGAGACTTACTTGACATCGGGACCTTTCAATGTATGCCGACAGGCTCTCCCAGGAAGTTGTGTCACATCGGCACGTTCTTTGATGAAGCAAACAATCATCAGAGGTCAGAAGGCGTGTTGGAGATTCTTTCAATGTACCGAAACCGTAGAAGACGAGACTTCGATATGGCTTTGTTGTCCCGCATCCAAGAGCGCCCTAGGATCATGTCGTAGTTGGGATGATCTTTGACTATGTATAACTTTGCTTGCGTCGAGGCATCACCCAATTTGACTTCAAGATCAATGTATCCATATGCATCTCTAAGCTCTCCCCGTCGAATCTTTAACTAAAGTTGGTGACGAGTAGCTTCCGCTTCCGAAATCTTTGCCGCTCTCAAGGTCTTGACAGTAATGATGTTAAATTCGAAAGCCGTATCAATCAACACTCTATCATCGAATTCAACGTTTCTCAAACGAGTGACGGTTAGGAGTCCCAGTTTCCATTGCTCATGTCTTTTAGGAAAGATCGGGGTTCTGGTACTCCACCGGATGCAAACGCCCTACGACATAAAGTGGTTGAGGGCCGAAATATGTCTTGACGCTGTCCTTTGGAGAAGTACAAGATTTCACATATGTGCTCCATCATAGATTGTACGGTCTTGTAAGTAATCCCCGAAATCATGCGAGTTACGATAGGTAGAGGGTCTCCATGAACACCTTCGTTTCAAGGCCGGAGTTCCCCTGTCTCTACCTTTTCCCCGAATATTTGTTTCAACTGTTGCAATCTTTGGTTGGATGATGGACGAACCTGTGGTAGCAACAATATCTCGGGATATGTCATTTCTTCCTCGGTTGGAGGACGCGTCGATAGGAAGCAGCTTTACGGCGTCGTCTTGGATCCACGCTTCCAAGAGCTCTATCACTTCATTCATGGGAAAAGGAAAACCCGTCTCTTTAGTGTTTTGTGCGAAGGGAGTTTTGTCTCTGCTCCTTTTCGAGACGAAGTCTTGTGTGCCTGGATGTCCGCTGGTTTGTTGTTCCGTCACATGGGCTTTCCTTTTCTCTCCTCCGCCCACTACACTCCCGAAGGACCGGTGTTGTATTGCTTGTTCGTGGAGGCGCCCGCTCCCTCGACTTTCACGTGAATCTTCACTTTGAACAACTCGGTTCTTTTTCTAGTAGTGTCGGTGCGCTTGTTTTGAACGTTTTGCGGCCTCGTGGAGTTTAGAACGTTTTAAAGCCCGGGTTCTCTAACAGAGCGCGGTATATGGGTATCATCCGTTGATGCACAACTCCACCAATTGTCGTCGGTGACGTTCGGGTCATGACAATCCAGCGCTTGAGTTCGAATCTTTTGACGAAGTCGTTAGGATGCTCGTTGTTCCGCTGAAGAATTCTTCCTAGATCCGAAAAGGTGATTTGTTCGGACACGAAGAAATACTTTCGTAAAAGCACCGACCATCTCGCTCGAGTTGGATATGTTGTTAGGTGCGATGTTGTTGTACCAGTGTATGCCCTCCCGTAAGTGATTTCGAGAATTCTTTCGGGCGCAGAACATGATTGTATTCATGTTCCCCAAGGATTCCAAGAATCGAGAGACATGTTCACGAGCATTACGCACTGGTCGTAGAGGGGAGAACTGGGGAGAGATGTAACCTCTTGGAAAAGGGATTCGTTGCATATCTTGAGGGTATGGAGGTTAGTGTTGGTGTGCATCCGTCATATTTCCTTTGCCTCGGCTTTGAAGGAGTCGTTCTAGATCCTCACGTGTGATGAAGTTGGGTGTCCTGGTCCCTTTCTCTTGAACATTCGGGAGCAACACGAGCTTCACGTCCGAGAGTGGAAACGCTCGCTCCGGTGAATTGAAGGCATCTCTTGTTGGCTCCAAAGATTGACGTGAATCTGCGGCAATTGTTGATCAAGGTCTTGAGGAAAGTGAGTACCTCCCGAGTTGCGGCCATATCTGTTTGAGTCTTAGCAAGAACTTCATTTCTCCATCAAGTAGTGCTAATAGGCGGTGGTCCTCTCTTGTGCCTCCGGCTCCTCGTCCTGATGGGGGAGTGAAAGTTGTTGCTCTGTGACCCCGGAGGTGTTACACTTGAGGAGATCTCTGAGGATTTGCGGCTGCTCCGCTCACGTGATGGGGGCGTTACACCTCTTGGGATGTCTCTGCTCGCTAATGTTGGTGATAAGAGGCAGCGGCTCCTCGAGATGTGTTGGCTACGGTAGCTCAGCTGACAGTACTTCGACACCGAGTTGGTACCCACACTAGACCCATCGAGCCGATTGCCGATCCGGACCTTAATTCCACCATCTTGAAATGAAATGAATTGTTGATTGAATTGATTCTAAGATCTACCCTTTTGAAATTGATAAAATTGAATCGGATTTCGAAGAAATTGACTTTACAACCGAGAGATTAATCTCCCACTGTGGTCGCCAATTGTTTATGGGTGAAAATTACTCTATGAGAATTTGGTAATTTGGGGTGTGGATGAGGAATGAATCTAAACCTTAAACAAATGCCCGCGCTGCATGGTGAGTTCTTGTAGATTCGAGAGATCAATGCGTGCAAGTCCGGCCCTAAACCAAGAAATGGTAGTTCCAGAGACTTGTTTCGGTCTGTCAAAGTGAAGGAGATGGGGTTGATCTTAGGGAGGGAAGCGAAAGAAGGTGTTGAGATTGTGAAGGTATTGGCTTGCTTATGACTTGTAAATGTAAAAGGTGAGCAGGCTTGTGATTGATGCAAGCAAGCTCGGGTGTTTGAATACGTTTTTGTATTAACACTTGGTTTTCTCGTCTCGTCTCGAACTTGTGTTGTTGTTTGAAATAGGGCGGAGAACCTATTTATACAAGTCGTGAGACTTATTCACGTCTCTCGTGCGGGAAGTGGAGGAAGTGGAGTGATGGGTAGTGGAGTTGTGCGTCGGTGCCACACGCCCGTCTTGCCCACTTCTCTGTTCTCATCTCTAACCGTCCATGACTTCCCGACACGTTCTTGTGATGGCGCGTTGCACGCCGCACGCCGTAAACCGCCGGACCAATACCCCGATGTATCCCCCGTTTGTGACATGATTGATGTCCAGAATGTGTGGATCGTGAATCCCACGAAAGATAGCATGTAATTTTGAATTGGATAAACTGCGTTATTTAGGAAGTCGATATTTGTGAAGTATCGTGTGTATTTTATGTGTGAGTGCTGCATTATGGTATGGTAAAGTGATGGGTAATGACGCCTCACTAACCAAATAACTCCCGACCGAGGGTTGTATAACCAAGTCGGTGAATTTGGACGGATGAGATGATCTTTGAGACACTCATCTGCGACCGTAAATGAATATTAGGTTTTTGAAGAGGTGCACAAGCATTACTCTTGACTTGGTCGAAACAGAGCATGGAAATGGATTTGGAGAGGACCGACCCAGGGCATGTGTGTAGACGGCATGCCGGTGTGCACGTTCATACCTCACTTTGTCCCATGAAGGCGCGAGCCCAGGCCGCTCAATTTGTAGGTAAAGTTGAGTGGTTGAGATCGGTTTGCGGTAAACCATTTGCCGCAAAGGAGTTGGAAACCGCGTGACATCCCTAGTTTGGGCACGCGTTTCAAGATGACCCATCTTGGTGTGTCTTGGTCGATCATACCCGGCGTGTGTAGGTGGTAGGAGGGGGTGTTCACACCTATACCTGACTATCCCATGAAAACGTGATATAAGCCACTCAAATCGTCCGGTGAAGTTGAGTGGTCGAGATCAGTTTGCAATTTGGGAAGTGTAATGATAGGTGTAGAATACACCTAATTTACTATCTAGTAGTTTATGCTTTCTTTGCTATTTTTCTTGTAAATTATGTATTTTACGTTTGTTTTGAGTTTTATAGCTACTTTGGAGTCGCACGGGAGAAAAGAAGAAGAAATCACCCAATTTGAGCAAAAAGGGCAGAATTGTCATTTCACGGGCGAACACTATCCAGGAGCCCGGTAGTGGTTAAGGGGCTCTCATTCGGTACCCCTTATCACTTTCAGCTGATGGAGTGTTATTAACACGGGTAGCCCTTATCCGGATGATGGTTATAATGGGTAGCATCCAATGGGCTCATCCACATCCATGGCTTATATCCAGACCCAACTGAATCAGGACCCACTTCGCAAACACTACCCTAAATCGAGATACTTTACTCTCATTTTTCACCCGAAATAAATTCAGAGAAAAAAAGAAGAGATCGAGATGAAGCTGCTCATTCGTTGAAGCCTAAGCTAGATTCGCAGAGTACGATATCGCAATTAGGAGCTAGGGGTTTCGACAAAGATTGAAGACTTGTGATATGAATTTCGAGAGAAGAGTTAATGGTGAAGTTTCATATCGAGATTGATTGGAAGATCGGAGGTTTTTAATGAATGAAATTTACGAGAGAGATGGTGATATTGGGTTTAAGTGCGGGTAGGGAAAATGTGAGGATTAAGTTCAAGTTAGGGTTTGAGAGAAGACCATTTGTGATGAGCGTAAATGATGGTGAGGTCGATGGATCTGTCATAGATTAAACGAGGTTTGAGATTGGTCGGGGTGGTTGCAACCGAGGCTCGAGTCGATTGTGAGCCGAATGGGAGAATGTTGCGGGGTGATAAGATGGATTGGGTCCGAGTCCAATGGCGTAAATTGGGTGTTGGTGTTCAATGAAGCTAAGCAAACGGAGGAATGGGTACATGAAGGTGCATTTGTGCTTAGAAGTATGCTCGGGTTGTGAGGCTAAGTCGGGTTACAGTGATTGTTCACAAAGGAGTTTGAAGTTGCGGTTCAAGTAATGGCATTACTGTGCCGGTTTACGGTTTGTAATGGTGGTGGTGGGTATTGGCACTGATGGATGAGTGCGATTGTTGCACGGGGAGATGGAGGTTGTGATGAGTTGCGGGGGATAAATGGGTTGGTGTTGTTTTGAATCAAATGAGGACGGAGGCGGGAAGATGTTTTGCGGCCGAGAGTTAGCATGTGGTGGCTCGATCGCCAACATGGCGAAGCTATGGAATGATGGCGGTGACAAAGTTGAGCTTGAGGTAGTGGAGTTCTCTGTGACGTGATTTATATTGCGAGGTGGATTGAACTCGCAGTAGCTTGGAATGAGAAGAAGGGTAAGTTGAAATATAATCGGAAATGTAGAGATTGAGTTGCAATGTGAGTGGAACTGGTTGTGCTGACTCGGTGAGTAAAAGCTCAAATTGAGCTGTGCTGTTGTGATGGGTTGAATGAGTGATTGAAGGTGCTGTGTTGAACCTGGAGCAGCTTGAAAAGAAGTAATGGGTTGCTGTGGCTGGCGATTTGGGAAATGAAGAACAAAGCAAAGAAGGCAATTGTGTTGAGTGAATGATAAACTAGATGTATGTTAGGTTTCTTAGCGTGGAATGAGCAAAAGATCGGCTCGGGAATTTGGCCCGAGTAAGTCCCTTGGAGGTTCTTAGAAATTGCTATTCCGCGAGTTGACTCGGAGCCGTGATGGTGACCGATCCGAGCGAATCCGATGACCGCTCGGTCTTGACTCATTTGAGTTAGGCCGAGTAAGATCATTCGGCTGACTCGTTGATGACTATGGTATCCGACTTGACTCCCTTGACTAATCGTTGACCGACGGTTGACCCGGTTTGACCGTTAGTCCTAACTGAGGACAGGGCGGAATATTCCGTCGAATATTCTCTCGACGACAAAATTTTCGGGCGGCCGTCGGCGCGTTTTCCGGCAAATTGGCCACAATCCCAAGTTTTCGGCGAGCAAAATTCCAGAATTTTCTATGGACCTCTCATGGGTGTGAAGACTTGGGCTAGGAATTGGATGGAGAATTGGATTCAAATTTGGAAAGAGAAGGTGAAGAGTTGAGAAAAAGCTTGGAATTGGAAATTGAATTGCAAAGAATAAGGATTCTATTCCTTGGAAGAATTGGAGAATATTGAAGCCTATAAATAGAGAAGTTTTCTACAACTTCTACACATCTTTCTCTATATCTTTTACACATCTATACACACAATTCTTTTCTTTTCTTATTCTTTGTGTGAACTCTTTTTAACATGAGTAGTTAATTTTATTGATTGAGGATGAATTCCTAGTTCTTAATATGATTTAAGTTTTTGTTTTCAAATTCTATATTGAAGTTTTTCACATAATTATCGCTTGTTTTTACTAATAGGAGTGATCTTAAAGACATTCATGATTGATTGATAGATTGTTTGGGTGGCCAACTAAATTGATTTGTTAATTCGATCTAAAGCTAGTGAAAGTTAGGGGATAAGTAATCGTTCTTTGACTCTTTACATAAGTAGCAAACACGAGACCTTGCGGAGGGATTCCGTGGAGCAATTGTGTGTAGAAACAACGTTAGCAAGTAGACCTTGAGCTAGAGAGTCTAACTACTAATATCAACCTAAGAAATTCACAAAACCTAATGCATGAGCCAAGTTACATCTAGGTTGAGCTAATTCTAGGTGGCTTGGTGATTAGAATCGATAACTAAGTCGAGAACTTCCGTGTCCTCGGTGACACAAGGGATTTAGGGGTTTAGCACCGAGCTAGGCCGCTTTACCTACGGTTGGTGATAATTTGTGACTAATAACAAGTAGAATAGAACATAACTTGATTCATTGTTTTCGTAACGAAGAAGGATTCCTTGATCTTGTCTCTCTTATTGCTTTCATCTTTCAACTTTCGATTTTAATTGCTTTGTTTATTTTTATTTTGCTTTTTACACCCCCTTTCGTGACAACTTTTACAACTAAGATCTCTTGCTCCTCGTGGGAACGAACTTGACTTCCATTATATTATTTTTAATTGAGTGGAAATATTGAATTAATTTGATTGCACCTACGACACGCATCAAATTTTGGGCGCCGTTATGGGGGAGCAATGGATGATTTTAGTTGTTTTTATTTTTCTTTTGCTTTATTCTTGCTTTGTTGGATTCTATTCCGTATCTAACTTGGTTTTGAATCTTATTTCTATCTAATCGGTTTTCCATGTACGGTGGACAAGAGCAAGCATATTACAACATTCAAAACGGTTTTCAACCCTCAACATTATGGCAACTTCCAACCATCCATAGGATACAATCAAAACCAATCTTTTGGCTATGATCAAATTCCTACGGAACATTATGGATATTCTCATACATATCAACAACCTTATGACCAGGTATGTAGGTGGACAATCACAAGGATGGGAGGATAATTTTGTTTATGATCGAAAATCTCTAGTTTTGCGGATAAGATGTTGGCCATGATTGGGGATCTTCAACAAAAGATGCAAGAATCACATCGAGAAATTCAAAGGAATTCGGAGAAAATATACGAACAAATTAACAAACCTTTGGAGACTTTTGATGACGCTAGTGTAGATTACTCAAGCCTTGATCTTAATAATGATCAATCACCTATTCAAAAGGACGAGCTTGAGGAAGATGCATTTTATTGCTTGGCAAAAATTTCTTAAGGAAAGATGGGAGTCCGCGGAAGTGTATGAATGTTCCGACAATGAGGAAGTTATTCCAACTCCGGATCATAATAACGATCCTTCACCTATTCAAAGGAGGAGATTGGGTGTGACTTACCTATTGTTGTAAACGGTGTAACACCCGCACATGAAGATCTTATAATCTATACCGATGAAAATCATTTTAGTGAATGGCCCGATTCCGATGATGAGAATGTTGAAGAGATGATTATAGAGGATGAAACCACATTCATTGATTTTGTGGAAGACCCAATTGAACTTGCGAATGATTTTAATGATACCGAGACTATGGTTAAGGTAGAAAACGACGAAGAATGGTTGCAAGGTTTAATAGAGGACCACAATATACATGAGGTAAGTAGTTCACTTGAATTTTTTAAGGATGAAGAGGATTCTATAATACAAGAGAGTGTGAAAGGTTTGTCTAATCCTTTTGCATATTGATTCTTCTCCTTTACCTCTTATTGGTTTGAATGTATGTGCTTGAAAGTATTTTTGGATGATTTTGTTTCTAAATATCCACCATTGGAAACACTTGATGCTAACACCATGCAGGTTTGCCAAGAGGAATACATGGAAGTTCCCAAATTCTATGTTCTCTATACACTTCCAAGTGTGGACGAGAATAAGTGTGGGGGAAATTTCTATCGAGCAATAATTTCACTATTGTTTTCTTGTGCTAATATTTGTATGGAGTTATTGTTTTCAAAACAGGTATTATGGGTGGATCCTCAAATTTTCAGATTGTTAGTATATGGGGAATGAATCTTGCAAGAGCTAAGTCGGGCCGTCGACTTTAAAACAAGCGCTTAATGGGAGGCAACCCATCGGTTTTGTATTTCTTATCTCTTTTGTTTTTTGTTATTTCTTTTCTTGTTTCTTATCATGTTAAAATTTCCCACCTTGACTTTACTAGGAGGATTCAATTACATTGAGGACAATGTAAGGTTTAAGTGTGGGGGAGTGGTTAAGCATGTTTTTAAAACAAAAATTACAAAAAAATGAAAAATTTTGAAAAAAAAAAAAAAAAAAAGAGTTTTACATAAAAATTCCAACTTTTAAAGATTTTAGAGTCCCTAGCATACTTCTAGGTATGTTTACATAGAGATTTTGACCGACATAATTGAACTTGGAAATGTTAGAGAACTACATTCGGATTTCTTGTTTGTTTGAGTGTTAAATATTGGATTTAATCATGCCGGTGATGCGAATTTGGTGCTAGGAGAATTGCGTTATTAGAGTTCTTTGATCAATCATTAGTGGAGACTACCCGTATTCATATCATGAGAGGCACCAGACCAGAAATTTTCCATCTACTAAAGAGCGTCTTTTGAGTGTGTGTCACCGTAAGTAAATTCGGGTAGAATGGTGAGCTACCCAACCTCCCACCACTAAAAGCACTACTCTTTGATCTCTTGAGTGCTAATTTTGTCAATCATGAGGGTGACGTCCATGGATGAAAGCTTCCTTCTTGTAGTTCGATTTGCAGTTAGCACCATTCTCTCTCGACAACAACGGATCCATAGAAACACATTCATCATCAACAAGGAGCGACATAAAAATCTACAAGGAAAGTTGGAAAAGTTTAAGGTTTACAAGCAACAAAACGAGAAAAAGAGCAAATTTCAAATTCAAGTAAAGCAACATACAAAGAGCGGATTTCTACATATATGTTGAAGACTTACAAAACAATGAGGTAATTTTATATCCAAGTATGAAGACTTATTCATGAAAGCGAAGAAAAGTAAAAGGTGAAAATTTTTGAAGTTTATGATTTCAAGACGATACAAGTTGTGAAGAATCAAGCGGCAAAAATACTTCTTCCACGGCCATGGTTTATTTTGTATTTAATTTCTCTTGTTTCAAAAAAAAAAAAAAAAAAAAAAAAAAAAAAAAAAAAAAAATTGAAAAAAAAAAGAAAAAAAAAAAAAAAGAGAGAGAGAAAAAACAAGAGAAATATTTGTTCTTATTTTTATTAAATGAGCCGTGGGGAAGGAAAATCTATAAGGTAGTTTCAAGCGACAAGGATTTTAAGGTAAAAGAGTTATAAATTGTTAAGGATTTATGAAATTCAAGGGTTTATCATCAATAGTTGAAACCGAAGACGAAGGAGATCAAGACGAGGAGCGGAAGACGTTTCTATTGGATGCCGTGAGAGTGGTGTTATCATAATTGGCGATCGGATGTGAAGGTGAGTAAGTAATCTCATCCTCGATAATAATGGTTGATTTCCTTTCTTAGAGATCGTCGAAAAATGGTTTTCAAAATATTAAAAGATGTGGGTTTTAAAAATATTTCGGAAGTTGTCCTTCCCACCATTCAACGTGTCGCGCAGATTTCTCTCTTCATTCCTACCTGCACACATGTGAGAACCATAAAAAAGCCGTCTTTTGAGTGCAATTATCATAAAATCCTTTTTGGTAAGGCGAAGTCAAGGCGAAATGCTTATTGATCGTTTCTCAAACACGCGTTCTCTCATTATGGTGTGGTTATTTCTCACTCAACATTTAAGAATGAGAATATGTTCTTTGGTATTTAACTCTTATTACTAGCATGCGTAAACTCTATGTCCTCATAACTCTTTGGATGCTTGTGACGCTTTGAACGCTTTGAAGTTGTGAGTTTTTAGTTTGATTTGCTCGAGGACTAGCAAAGTCTAAGTGTGGGGAATTTGATAGGTGTAGAATACACCTAATTTACTATCTAGTAGTTTATGCTTTCTTTGCTATTTTTCTTGTAAATTATGTATTTTACGTTTGTTTTGAGTTTTATAGCTACTTCGGAGTCGCACGGGAGAGAAAAGAAGAAGAAATCACCCAATTTGAGCAAAAAGGGCAAAATTGTCATTTCACGGGCGAACACCATCCGGCCCGGTAGTGGTTAGGGGCTCTCATTGGGGTACCCCTTATCACTCGCCAGTGGGTGTTATTAACACTGGGTAGCCCTTATCGGATGATGGTTATAATGGGTAGCATCCAGGTGATATTCTGGTCCTATCCATGGCTTATATCAGACCCAACCCGAATCCAGGACCCACTTCGCAAACACTACCCTAAATCGAGATACCTTACTCTCATTTTTCACCTCGAAATAAATTCGAGAAAAGAAAGAAGAGATCGAGATGAAAAATGGCACCGTTGAAGCCTAAGCTAGATTCGAGAGTACGATATCGCAATTAGGAGCTAGGGTTTCGACAAAGATGATTGGCGTGATATGAATTTCAGAGAAGAGTTAATGGTGAAGTTTCATATCGAGATTGATTGGAAGATTGAGGGTTTTTAATGAATGAAATTTACAGAGAGAGATGGTGATATTGGGTTTAAGTGCAGGTAGGGAAAATGTGAGGATTCCGGGTTCAAGTTAGGGTTTGGAGAGAAGACCACTGTGATGAGCGTAAATGATGGTGAGGTCGATGGATGTCATAGATTAAACAGTTTGAGAGATTCAGTCGTGGTGGTTGCACCCGAGGCTCGAGTCGATTGTGGTGAATGGGAGAATGTTGCGGGGTGATAAGATGGATTGGGTCCGAGTCTAATGGCGAAATTGGGTGTTGGTGTTCAATGAAGCTAAGCAAACGAGAGGAATGGGTACATGAAGGTGCATTTGTGCTTAGAAGTATGCTCAGTTGTGAGGCTAAGCCGGTTCTCAGTGATTGTTGCCAAAGGAGTTTGAAGTTGCGGTTCAAGTAATGGCATTACAGTCTTGGTTCTCGGTTTGTAATGGTGGTGGTGGTATTGGCACAATGGATGAGTGCGCTGTTGTTGCACGAGGGGAGATGGCGGTTGTGATGAGTTGCATAGGATAAATGGGTTGGTGTTGTTTTGAATCAAATGAGGACAGGGCAGGAAGATGTTTTGCAGCTGAGAGTTAGCATGTGGTGGCTCTGATCAGCCAACATGGCAGAAGCTATGGAATGATGGCAGTGACAGGTTGAGCTTGAGGTAGTGGAGTTCTGTGACAGTGATTTATATTGCAGGTGGATTGAACTCGCAGGCGCGGCAGCTGAGAAGAAGGGTAAGCTGAAATATAACTGAAAATGTAGAGATTGAGTTGCAGCTGTGAGTGGAACTGGTTGTGCAGCTCAGTGAGTAAAAGCTCAAATTGAGATGTGCTGTTGTGATGGGTTGAATGAGTGATTGAAGGTGCTGTGTTTGAACCTGGAGCAGCTTGAAAAGAAGTAATGGGTTGCTGTGGCTGGCGATTTGGGAAATGAAGAACAAAGCAGCAAGGCAATTGTGTTGAGTGAATGATAAACTAGATGTATGTTAGGTTTCTTAGCAGGGAATGAGCAAAAGATCGGCCTGGAATTTGGCCTGAGTAAGTCCCGAAACGGGGAGGTTCTGGCTGAAATTGCTATTCCTAAGCGAGTTGATTTGGGCGGCGGTGACCGATCCGAGCGAATCCGATGACCGCTCCAAGTGCTTGACTCATTTGAGTTAGACCGAGTAAGATCATTGGTGACTCGTTGATGACTATGGTATCGACTTGACTCCCTTGACTAACCGTTGACCGACGGTTGACCGTTTGACCGTTAGTCCTAACGGAGGATAGGACGGAATATTCCGTCGAATATTCTCTCGACGACAAAAATTTTCAGCGGGCGGACGCGTTTCCGGCCAAATTCCGGCCACAATCCCAGCTTTTCGCGAGCAAAATTCAGGAGTAATTTTCTATGGACCTCTCTCATGGGTGTGAAGACTTGGGCTAGGAATGGATGGAGAATTGGATTCAAATTTGGAAAGAGAAGGTGAAGAGTTGAGAAAAGCTTGAATTGGAAATTGAATTGCAAAAGAATAAGGATTCTATTCCTTGGAAGAATTGGAGAATATTGAAGCCTATAAATGAGAAGTTTTCTACAACTTCTACACATCTTTCTCTATATCTTTTACACATCTATACACACAATTCTTTTCTTTTCTTATTCTTTGTGTGAACTCTTTTAACATGAGTAGTTAATTTTATTGATTGAGGATGAATTCTAGTTCTTAATATGATTTAAGTTTTGTTTTCAAATTCTATCTTGAAGTTTTTCACATAATTATCGCTTGTTTTTACTAATAGGAGTGATCTTAAAGACATTCATGATTGATTGATAGATTGTTTGGGTGGCCAACTAAATTGATTTGTTAATTCGATCTAAAGCTAGTGAAAGTTAGGGGATAAGTAATCGTTCTTTGACTCTTTACATAAGTAGCAAACACGAGACCTTGCGGAGGGATTCCGTGGAGCAATTGTGTGTAGAAACAACGTTAGCAAGTAGACCTTGAGCTAAGAGTCTAACTACTAATATCAACCTAAGAAATTCACAAAACCTAATGCATGAGCCAAGTTACATCTAGGTTGAGCTAATTCTAGGTGGCTTGGTGATTAGAATCCGGTAGTCGAGAACTTCCGTGTCCGGTGACACAAGGGATTTAGGGGTTTAGCACCGAGCTAGTTTGCTTTACCTACGGTTGGTGATAATTTGTGACTAATAACAAGTAGAATAGAACATAACTTGATTCATTGTTTTAACGAAGAAGGATTCCTTGATCTTGTCTCTCTTATTGCTTTCATCTTTCAACTTTCGATTTTAATTGCTTTGTTTATTTTTATTTTGCTTTTTACACCCCCCCTTTCGTGACAACTTTTACAACTAAGATCTCTTGCTCCTCGTGGGAACGAACTTGACTTCCATTATATTATTTTTAATTGAGTGGAAATATTGAATTAATTTGATTGCACCTACGACACGCATCATGTAACCACGCAAGTTTGGGTGGACGGTTTGGGATAGCCAGGCATGGTATGCCTTGGCCGATCATATGAGGAGGTAGGTGGGCCCATGGTGGTCATCTTTGGTATGACCAGGACTGCTAATCTAATTGTGACCCTCCATTCGTGCTTAGGAGAATATGGACGCGCGTGATGGCTTGAAACCCTAATTTTGGCTTTCAAAGCCGTGCGCCATGCTCTCTTTGGGCGTACGAATTTGTTGCAACCAAGTATGGTTGGTCTTGACCGATTGGTCAAGTGTGTAGGCGGCCCACGGTGATCGTGTTGACATGCTCTGGGCCCTTTGAGTCTACATCTACACCCTCCATCTATACTGCGAAGATGGATGGTTGAGAACATTTTTGCGACACATGTAATATGCCGCAAACCCTAATTTAGGGTTTCCGTCCATAATGCTTGGTATGAACGGTTTGTTGGCAAGCTAGGCCAATGACCGACCATGCGGTGTCGGCCGTGGGTATTCCCATACCGCTTGGGGGTGATGGAATTGATCTGGGGGTCATCCAATCATGCTTATGGAGTTGGATGACTGCGATCAGATCATATCCGGATTGATACGGTCAGTCCGGATGCTCAATCGGGCTAGTATAACACACCGAGAGGGGCTCAGTCGGGCTAGTATAACACACCGAGAGTCGGCTGTACGGGTATTTCGTACATGGTTTCATTATAGTGCTTGGAGGTTCGTGTTACTCGTAAGAGTAACACTCGCCGTCATGCCACACCGATAATGAGTCTTTGGAAATACAAAGGCGGATATGAAATTCACAGAAGGGATTGTTTTACATGCTCCAACCGGAGGAATTTCATGTATTCACGAATGGGATTGTTGCTACATGCTCCATTCTTGGTGAATTAAGTGAGGAGTATCCAACACTTATAAATGGCTTTATCTTTTACAAGATGTCAGCGCATGATTTTTTCGGTTTTTACAAATTTAACCTTAAACGAAAATCCACCATCAACACCAGTAACGTAGAGAGGATTGATTACAGAGGTCGTGAGGATGCAGATACAAGGATGATGCAGGATTATTTTAACGATGGTTGTACTTGGGGACCAAAAAGGTTTCATGGTCGTTTATGTATGTATCTACCACTCTTTTAAGGAGTTTTCATAAGATCCGTGAGGTTGATCCCGAATTTCTAAAAATAAGAGATGCTACAAGAATGGTAAGACATAGCCCACACACGAAAACGTATGCCATAATGAATAATATCTTTGCAAAGTTATTCCCCTTGATAGCATGGATGACTATGCACGTATAGATGCATCCCGCATCTACTACTATATTAAAGTTACTAAGTGGTTGACGGAGGAAAACGCAGCCCGACGATTCCCGGAAATGCTTGGTAGGATCGACTGTATGTACTGGGGTTGGAGGATTTCTCCAATGGATGAGGCAGGAATACACATGGGTATGAAAAAATATCACACTTGTGTTCTTAAGGCGGTTGCTTCGTACGGTAGATGGTTTTTCATGGTTATTTTAATGTAGGTAGCTCTAACAATGATCTTAATGTTTTGAAGTCTACATGATACGCTATTTTTATTTGACCCGTACCAGTGTAAAGGGAGTGTCATTACGGGTGTTAAATGAAGTCCAAAATGAAGATCAATGTAAGTCAGTGTAAACAGAAAAGGTCAAGAAACGGGTAATTGCTGGCCGATTTAAAATTAATGGAAATAGCTAATAGGAAAGGCCAGCCATTAGCAGTTTTGAAAAAACGGTTGTCCGACCGTTATCTTTTCCCATAGAAATTCCCAAGCAACAACGAACGCCTGTAGGAAGAGTGTGGCCTTTAGCCACGATTATGAAGGTTGGGAAGAGGTTGCGAGTCTCCACTATACCCAAAGATGATGATAGTATTGGTATGCCCATTTTGAAACAAAGAAACAGAAGACCTCTGTAGGCCTCCTACTGAGAATGTTAACCAGTGTACGCTTCCTACAGTAAATACTAAAAGCAGCATAGATGAGGCATTTTTTTTAACACCAACAACTTGTGGAGTTATTGGCAGAAACCATTTGGCCCAGATTAAAGCTTGCTGAATGATGTTTTCAGAGCGGGTAGTCTTCTGGAAGATGGGGAATGTTAACTAGTGTACGCTTCCTACAGAGTATACTAAAAGAAGCGTAGATGAGGATTTTTATTTGATAGCAACAACTTTTTGAGTTACTGGGAGAAACCATTTGGCTTAGGTTTAGCGGTATCGACGAGATTAAGGATTTGAATCGCTAGTCTAGCAGTCGTCTTGGTACGTGTCATGTTTGTAGAAGAAGTTAATCTTCGATTAAAGTTTTCGCATCGACGATTACGACGATGAATCGGTTGGATTTTTTTTTCTCCATAGTCGTTAATGGAGCCGAGAGAGAGAGAGGGAGGGGAGGGGAAGAAGAAGAGTTTAGAGTTGAAATGAAAATTGGGGGCCTATGTTAAGGGTTAATAGGATTTTTTTAAGTTATCATGTAAGGGTAAAATGGTATTTTTACCATCATTTTGGAAGCCCCTATCTTTTCTGGTGTGGGTATAAATTGGGTGAGGCCCCCTATTATTTTCTAGGGCCCCCAATTAAGCGGTGAAACCAAAGACACCAGCTATGATAAAAAAAAAGTAACCCCTACACCTCTTAGTGCCCAAACAAACATGCTCATTAATTATTCTCTAGGGCACCACATGCTGTTAGGCCTAGCCGGACTTGGACCAAGTCGGCTAGGCACAAGGAAAGGTAAGCTACTCCTACGATACTAGCTAAGGCGGTGAGTACACGTCCTAGCCTAAAAATCATATTTCTGAGCGTTTTCTTCTCTTTTATTTTTGATAGCCCTAGGCCCCTAGCAAATACATTAGTTGCAAATATAATTAGTACTTCCTGCAACTAAGAAACTCTAAACTCACAATACATAGGATCTGCAAATGTGTCAGAATTCTAGTATTTGTTGGTGGGGACGGGGGTGAGAGGATATTCATATCAAAATATAAATTCTAGGTGACAGGCCCGTACTAAGGGTATAACCTAGGTCCCCCAGATAACAGGCCCTCCCCAAATATGTGAGAACCATTTATTTTACTGGAATATTTCATATATGATATAACATCGACATTTACCTACCTTCAAAAAAAAAAAATCGACATTTACCTGTATATAACGTTTTTTTTTTAATGTGCAAGAGCCGTTGAAGCTTGCACGACTCAATAAGCTCTTGTGGTATGTAAATGGTTGCATACTTTTTGTTTCATATTTAAAAGTTCCCAAAGTAAACAACACCAAGTAATTTCAAATTTAAAAATATATAGAGATGTGAGTAATATATATTACATATATCAACATATATATATCATTTAACACAATATAAATATGTTATGTTATAATATTATATTATATAATAGTTTCAGATGATATTTATTAGAAGGGAAATCGCTAGGTTTATTGGTATTGTTATTCATTGCAAATGTTTGGATTACCAATATGTTTGTTTTGTATAACCGCTCATAACTTGTTTGTGTATCTTGGTAAAACTATTCACAATGCCTGACTTTTGTATTGATATGACTTTTATCAGTGAAACCGATCTTAAGTAATCACCCGAGATGGTATGATCGATATATTGTAATTGGTATGACCAACTCTAGACATTGGGGAACCGATCCTAGTTGTAGTTGCAGGAAATCCTACACTACACACCTCACTCGAATTTGCTTAATCAATCCATTTGAAGATGAATAATAATGTGTTTTATTAATTGTTTTCTTGAAAGGTTTACAAAGAAATGTAGAACAGAGCTAAAGAAATCACAATCACTCTTAATTTTCTCTCTCCTAATGACTTGCTCAACAATTCAAAAAGATCTCCCCCACAACAGACTTACTCAACCCTTTATATAGGGTATTACAAAGTGGATGACAGCTATGTTGTCCTTTATTTTCGGGAGTCCTCCGCGAAGCGTCGCAAGTATATAAATGTCAGACTTCGCGACACTCCTAAATCTCGCCAAGTCTTCACACTTTCCCCATGTTCTGGATCGTCGTCATCTATTACGTCATTTATTTACCTCCATGCGACTCCTTCGCGACGCGATCGTTTATTAATCTCGCGAAGTATTGGAGTTGCGATATTCTGATCCTACATCTTGCCTCTTTTTCCTTGAATATTGCTTGGAGAGCTATTTTTAAGGAAAAATTTGCCACTACGGTGATCTTTTTTGATGAAGGAACAAGCGAAAGAATACTGGACTTGAAAAGTACGTACTTGCCTCTATTCTTTTGCGAAGTTCCGAAACTTTGCGAAGTGAGCAAGAAATACTATCTCTTGAATTATGCGAAGCATAAGTATGAAATAATATAAGAAATCTCTTCAACTTCCCACAGAAATCTTCTTAATTTGACTCCTTAAATGTAGGGATAACTGTTTACACGTGTCTAAAACCATTCTTTTACACAGGGTATCTTTAATGTTATCCGGTCACTCTTTTCTTCTATTTAAAGGAAAACTTCCGTGAAAAACACTCTTTCTCTTCTTCTCTATCTTCTTCATCGTCCGCAACTATTTCCCCTCATGTTCATCTTCATCGTCTTCTTTTATTATCTTTACATTCTTGTTTTTCATGGCATCCAGGTTCGTTTATTTCATTGATTTTGACTACTCTCTTGATTAATCTTCCTTATTGAAATTAATTCATCTTGATTCTATTCTTCTTTTGATGTTTCCTTCGCCATTTTTGTTTCAGCAAGAATAAACCCAGTTCTAAGTTTACCGTGATGAACCCTAACATCCCTACTGGTTCGCAACCAAAATCTTCTTCGCAACTAAAGTCTCTCGCTTCAAAAAACGACTGCGAGTAGTAAGGTATTTTAGAAATATTTACTCCTTTAATAGCAATTTTATTGCCTCTGTTTCTCAATCGATTTACTATTTGCAGAATGATAAGTATGATGATAGATCTCCCAAAAGGTTTCGCCACAATAAACCTGATGCTTCGCCGCTTGTTCCTCTTGTTTCCTTTTCGGAATTCAAGCATTCTACTTTCCCTACAAAGTATCTTCACAAGGCAAATCTTCTCTTTGTAGCGACTTCTTCGCAAGATAAATCCATTTCTTCTTCTCAAGATAATGTACCATTCCCTACGATGTCATCGCAGGATAAATCAATCCCTGAATTTTCCGTGAATGAAATTCTTCAGGACATGCCTCTTCCCACTTCTACTTTTACCTCGCCTCCACCTATTGATCAGGTTTCTCCAATTGGCGGTCTTATAACCATGGGTGATTCAACTTTTCCTTCTTCCTCTACTATTTCTTCTCCCTCAAAATCTATCTCTCTTAGCAAAGAAAATTTAGAAGGGATGGATATAGCTTTTAAAATTTTATCAGATACCATGAATGATGTTAAAAAAGCCTCCACTGATCCCACCAAATCTAGTGTTTTCGAATCTTTGGGTAAATTCTTTGGTTCCGATACAATATCGCGAGCATCCTTGGAACAAGAAATTAAGACCTTGAAAAATAGCCTTCATAATACTTCGCTGGATCGCGATAACCTTCGCAAGAAAAATAAAGAATTAAAAGGTATCTCTCCTCCCCCACCCTTTTTTTTTTTTTTAAACTTGGTTCGCCTCTCAAGTTTTGCACCAGAAACGTAAGATGGAGATATATCAACTGGAATCTATTGTAGAAGAAACTCGAGTGGAAAGAGACGCCTGGATGGAGCAATATAATCGTTTGGATAATCTTCATACATTTTCTATGGATCCAATAAATAATCTTTCTCAAGAAAACATCTGCTTAGTTCAAAATCAAGAATTATTAAGTAATGAAGTGTCGCGTCTCTCATATGTTTTGAATAAATCTAATTTGGAGTTGGAAACCTTATCAGATGAAAATGGAACTTTATCTCAAGAGAAGCGAGCTTTATTGGATAAGGTGGCGATATCCTCGCAACAACTTGATGCTTTTAAAAAAACATTGGATGAGCAAGAACAATCTATCTCGCCTCTTTGAAAAATAAACTTGAAGATACTACCCTTTGAAAGAGATAAACTTATTCAGAATAGAATAAGTCTAAGTGTTAAAACAAACCAACTCAAGGATGATTATACCAAGTTAAAAGAATCCCATTCTTCCCTTGCGAAGCAAAATAAATTATTGATTTCTAACGAAAAGAGCTTGCGTTCGCGGTTAAAAGGTCTTGTTGGTGATGGTTTTGATAATGCCATGGAAAATTTGGGGAATAATTGCTTGGCCCTTACTCAATATCTTATCTCGCAGAAGGAAGGTAGTCATAAGATTTGACTGCCTTTTCCATTATTTTTCTTCTCTAATTTTATATACCACTTTTCATTTTATAATCTTAATGTTTTTCTTTACTCTTGCAGAGTCGAAAATAATCTTCACTCTTCTATCTCTGCTTTGGAAGCGGCGCATGCTAAAATTCGTAAGGAAAATGCAACGCTAGTTGCTTCTCTTGCCCAATCTCGCGACCGAGCCGAAGGAGGTTTAACTACCTTAATCATTTTAAAGATATCCAGAGTAGAAATCAACGTAAAGCACTTCTTCGTCAATTTCCTCCCAAAGCAGAAGTTCTTGTGAATAATATTTTACTTTCTAAATCTCTTGATCCTGTTTATGTTGAACCATTGGAAGTTGAAGATGATGAAGTACCCAACTCTCCCGACAGTGATTATGATTATGAAAGCTGCGAAGACCTCGCTAATAATGAAGTTATCAATAAGGATTCTTGCGAGAAGATCTCTGATGAAAACCCTTCAACTGGCGAGGGTGAAGCTGACAAGATTGTTGAAGAATCTTTACCATCTCCTTCAGCTGAGAATATTGATATAGAGAATTAAGCTTCTTTGTAATCTTGTTGAACTTTTCTTTTTAACTGTAATGGATTAAGTCCGGTGTTGGATGAATTAATTTCTCTTTCTGTTTGATTATAAGAACTCATTTCGCCACCTTATCAAGTAATCCCTTTATTTTCCATTAAATCTTTTGTTGTAATCTTTCTCGCGATGGAAAGACCTTGATTGCCTATATTCAAAATGTTTAAAGATCTTTCTTTAATGCTGTTATTGCGACAAGATCGCAGGACGTCTCTACATTTTCATGTAATGACCCATTGGTCTTGCCTTATCATTATTTGTGTGGTCTTATTTTGCCTTCCTAAGTAAAGGTCTTATTTTGCCACCCCTCATTGCGACAAGATCGCAGGCCGTCTTTATACTTTCATATAATGACCCATTGACCTTGTCTTATCATTTCTTAAGTATTTTTGCCTCTGCAAGGACATTATATTTGCAACAATATGACAGGTTTAAATGTTCTTGCGACCATAAAATCCGTCACATTGTTGTCTTTGCGTGAAATCGCAGGACGTTCTTACATTTTCATGTAAAAACCCATTGATCTCGTCTTACCCTCGCGTTAGTATTATTGCCTCTGCAGGATCATTACACAAATATGACAAGCCTAAATTCTCTTGCGAAAATAAAGCCTTATGACATTTGCGTCTTTTGACACTTATCAGCTCCCTAATGGAGGGTGCCGCCTTATCTTCTCCCCGGTTGCCCCTTCAAGGAGGCGTACATCGGCCATACAAGACTAGCTCCTCCCATCCGGTCTTAACAACAAGCGGTTGTTTTCGCAGCCTCTTATCCCTTATACCTATAGGGCTTATGGTTACGAGGCTGCACCCTAAGTGGAGTTTTCTTCGGGCCGAAAAGCATGTGCCAAGACTTGTCAAGAGTGGTAAGGAAGTTCCATGCTCCCCGCACTCTTGACTCAACCGTGTACCTCGGCGCCTTGGTCATACATCGACTCCTTGGAAGAGACCCTCGGGCGTCCAACCGTGGTATAACCTTATATATATAGTTGGAAATCCAAGGTATCTCCCAGGATAGGCTTTCATGGGCCCCAAATCTGCATGACCCGTGTTTCGGGAGCGGTGTAACCTTCCACCGAGCCATGTTAAGAGATACCCCCTTATATGACGTACTTTAGGTCTTACATTTGCCTCTTGCGAAATATCATTCGCGAATTAGGGTGTACGCCATAAAGGTTCGTCCCATTCACTCACTCATTCATATTTGTTAATTCATTCAAGCATTCATTCATTTTGCGAAGCTATCGCACAATCTTGCTTTATTTCCTTTGATCTCGCAATCTATCTATTTCAAAACATTATATCTGAGATTCCTTCCATTTCTCCCATCTTCTATGGGTAATATTTCTTAAGATATAATCTATTTCATGGCCTATTTAGTTTTTGCCCTACATCTTTGCCTTCGGGATCCATTAATCTATATGCCCCTGTTCCAACTATCTCCTTGATAATATAAGGTCCATCCCATTTTCTTGCCAACTTGCCACCATTTTCTCGATATATAGGTGTTTCTCGCAAAGCACCAAGTCACTCCGGGGCTGAAATTCACGTATCTTGACACGCTTGTTATATTCTCTAGCCAATCTTCGATAATTCTCCATATGTTGTAGTGCTTTCTCTCTTTTTTCTAACTCATCTAACTTGATTAAGATGTTACCCAGACCGAGATTTTTCTCCCAAGCTTCTTTCTTTGTAGTTGGAATCTTAACTTCCACCGGGGAGTACAAACTTAACTCCATATGTTAAACAAAAGGGGACATGCACGTAGCTTCTCTTCTAGTTGTATTATAAGCCCATACCGCATTGGGTACTTGTTCGCACCATCCTTTATTGTATCCTTCGATAGGTGTAGAATACACCTAATTTACTATCTAGTAGTTTATGCTTTCTTTGCTATTTTTCTTGTAAATTATGTATTTTACGCTTGTTTTGAGTTTTATAGCTACTTTGGAGTCGCACGGAGGAAAAGAAGAAGAAATCATTCAATTTGAACCAAAAGGGCAAAAAGGTCATTTTACGAGGTGATTGATATATGGAGCCCGATTGAGGTTAAGGGGCAACCCAATTGGAGGAGTACTAAAACAGCCCGAGTCAAGGCTAAGGGGAGTTGTTATCGTGGTGTCCCTTATCACCTACTAGTGGGTGTAATTATCGGAGTCCTATCTGTGGGGTGTACATATCCTTATCGCCCCAACCCTAATCGAGAGAATTCGTCTCTCACATTTTTCATTTCATTCTGTAAATTATCAGAGAGATCGAGCTCAGAGATTTGGGAGGAATTTGAATTTGAGTTTAAAATCGAGAAGCTGTAATTGTTGATGATTAATTAGGGTTCGATATTGAGACCTCACTGCTGCTATTGACTGGAATCTGAGTATGTGAAGTGGAGATGAGGCTGCACTCTGAGGCCGAGAGATTGAATCGAAGATGGCCATGAGCTGAAGATGATATCTATGAGAAGAAATCAATGTTGTTGAGAGATGGGTTTGTGGTTCAAGATGAAGAATGGGTTGATCGAAACTGAGATGGGGTTTGTGTTGGTTCTGTTGAATCGGAGACTCTCTGGGGATTAATGATGCGAGAAATCGATTCGGGGACTCGGGAGAGAAGGAGTCGATCTTTGTTGAGTGCAATCGACAAAGAAGATGGATTTGATTTATGGGTTACGTTGAGATGATAATCGATCTTCTTTGTTGCAATCGATTCGGTGCGATTGAAGAAGAGGAGGTGGTTTGTTGGAAGATGATTTAGGGGCTTGTGGTTGATTTAGCCATGTTTGTCGGTTTTTGACTGCAGAATGGAGTGTTGGTAGTGATAAGTGCTTCCATGAACATCAGAGATGAAGAAGAATAGAAGCTGGAGTTAGGCTTGAGATGGTGCAGCAAGATGGAGTTGCTGAGATGAATGCTAGGAGCTGAGCAAGAAACTGGTGTCAGGTGCTGTGATGGTGAACTGAATGGCAGGCAGTTTGGATGGTGTTTGTTGGTGCTTGAAGTGAACCCTAGGCCGAGTTGTTAAAGCTGTAGGAAGAGCTGTAGGATTGCGGGAATGGGTCTGCATTTGGAAGAAATGGAGTTGCAAGATCTTTGTTGTTGGCAGATTCGGTGAGAATGAGATGCATTTGGTCATATGGTTTGAATCGATGCTCTTGATGGTGATATAATGAATTGCGGGGATGAACTCGGGGAAGTGGTATTGAAATGGGAAAGAGATTGAATGGATAGCAAGTTGCTATGAGTGATTGTGTTCTTTGTTGGAGGTGCAGGAAATGGCCTGGCAAACCATTGGGATTTGGTGACTGAGTTGAGCAGCCAACATGGCTGGAAGCACAATCATGGTGCAGCAGTATTTGGCTTGTGCAATGGCTTGGCCAAGAACCCAACTGACCCTGATCCAGCTGACTGACCCTGACTCGGTACTTGATCGAGTTAACTCTCTGACTTGACCCGGTTGACTGACGACTGACCGTTAGGTTTGACCTATGACCGTTAGTCCTAACGGAGGACCGGACGGAATATTCCGTCGAATATTCTCTTGACGGAGAAATTTTCAGGTGGCCAGCGGTGACGTTTTCCGGCCAAATTCCGGCCACAATCCCAGTTTTCCGGCGACCAAAATTCCAGAATTTTCTATGGACTTCTTTCATATGTGTGAAGACTTGGGCTTGGAATTGGATGGAGAATTGGACTCAAATTTGGAAAGAGAAGGTGGAAGAGTTGAGAAGAGCTTGGATTTGGAAATTGAATTGCTAAAGGAAAAAGATTCTAATCCTTGGAAGAATTGGAGAATATTGAAGCCTATAAATAGAGAAGTTTTCTACAACTTCTACATATCTTTCTCTACATCTTTTACACACACCTCTCTACACACACAATTCTTTTCTTTTCTTATTCTTTGTGTGAACTCTTTAACATGAGTAGTTAATTTATTGATTGAGGATGAATTCCTAGTTCTTAACATATGTTTTGAGTTTTTGTTTTCAAATTCTATCTTGAAGTTTTTTACATAATTATCGTTTGTTTTTACTAATAGGAGTGATCTTAAAGACATTCATGATTGATTGATAGATTGTTTGGGTGGCCAACTAAATTGATTTGTTAATTTGATCTAAAGCTAGTGAAAGTTAGGAGATAAGTAATCGTTTCTTGACTCTTTACATAAGTAGCAAACACGAGACCATGGAGGGATTCCGTGGAGCAATTGTGTGTAGAAACAACGTTAGCAAGTGGACCTTGAGCTAAGAGTCTAACTACTAATATCAACCTAAGAAATTCACAAAACTTAATGCATGAGCCAAGTTACATCTAGGTTGAGCTAATTCTAGGTGGCTTGGTGATTAGAATCCGGTAGTCGAGAACTTCCGTGTCCGGTGATACAAGGGATTTAGGGGTTTAGCAAGAGCTATTTTGCTTTACCTACGGTTGGTGATAATTTGTGACTAATAACAAGTAGAAGAGAACATAACTTGATTCATTGTTTCGTAACGAAGAAGGATTCCTTGATCTTGTCTCTCTTATTGCTTTCAACTTTACCTTTTAATTGTTTTGTTTATTTTCTTTTGCTTTACACCCCCCTTTCGTGACAATTTTTACAACTAGAATCTCGTGCTCCTCGTGGGATCGACCTTGACTACCCTATATTACTAGTTAATTAGGTAGTAAAGTATTAATTAATTTGTTGTGGTTACGACACGCATCAAATTTTGGCGCCGCTGCCGGGGAGCAGCGGATGATTTTAGTTGTTTTTATTTTCTTTTGCTTTATTTTTGCTTTGTTGGATTCTATTCCGTATCTAACTTGGTTTTGAATCTTATTTCAGGAATCGGTTTTCCATGTACGGTGGACAAGAGCAAGCATATTACAACAATCAATACGGTTTTCAACCTCAACATTATGACAACTTCCAACCATCCTTAGGATTCAATCAAAACCAATATTTTGGCTATGATAAATTTCCTCGAGAACCTTATGGATATTCTCATACATATCAACAACCTTATGACGGGTATGTAAGTGGACAAACACACGGATGGAAGGATAGTTATGCATCTAACAATTTGTTTTCTAGTAATGTGCGAGATGCAGAGAATTTGGAATATACTCCTCTTCATCGTGTTTTTCCTTCACTTTTTCCAAAAAGAGGAGATACGATCTAGAAACTCTATCAACGGTGGTAAGCGTGTGAACGTCGAAACTTGCGCGAAATTATACAAATTGGAAGATGATGGAGACTCGGAAGAGCTTGTCGCAGAAATTAGTAGGACCATTCATATGGAACTTAAACGACGTCGGGATAAGGGTTATGAAACCGATGAAGATTCTTATTATGGTGAGTCCGAAAATGAAGATGATTGTGTTGAAAAGGACCAACCTTTGGAGACTTTTGATGACGCTAGTGTAGATTACTCGAGCCTTGATCTTAATAATGATCAATCACCTATTCAAGAGGTAGAGCTTGAGGAAGATGCACTTAGTGCTTGGAAAAAATTTCTTCGGGAAAGATGGGAGTCCGCGGAAGTGTATGAGGATTGCAACAATGAGGAAGTTATTCCAACTCCGGATCATAATAACGATCCTTCACCTATTCAAAAGGAGGAGATTGGGTGTGACTTACCTATTGTTATAAACGGTGTAACACCCGCACAAGAAGATTTTACAATCTATACCGATGAGAATCATTTTAGTGAATGGCCCGATTCCGATGATGAGAATGTTGAAGAGATGATACTAGAGGATGAAACCACATTCATTGATTTTGTGGAAGACCCAATTGAACTTGCGAATGATTTTAATGATACCGAGACTATGGTTAAGGTAGAAAACGACGAAGAATGGTTGCAAGGTTTAATAGAGGACCACGATATACAAGAGGTAAGTAAATCACTCGAATTTTTTAAGGATGAAGAGGATTCTATAATACAAGAGATTGTGAAAGGTTTGTCTAACCCTTTGCATATTGATTCTTCTCCTTCACCTCTTATTGGTTTGAATGTATGTGCTTCGAAAGTATTTTTTGGATGATTTTGTTTCTAGATATCCACCATTGGAAACACTTGATTCTAACACTATGCAGGTTTGCCAAGAGGAATACATGGAAGTTCCCGAATTCTATGTTCTTTATACACTTCCGAGTGTGGACGAGAATAAGTGTGGGGGAAATTTCTATCGAGCGATAATTTCACTATTGTTTTCTTGTGCTAATATTTGTATGGAGTTATTGTTTGCAAAACAGGTATTATGGGTGGATCCTCAAATTTTCAGATTGTTAGTGTATGGGGAATGAATCTTACAAGAGCCAAGTCGGGCCGTCGACTTTAAAACAAGCGCTTAATGGGAGGCAACCCATAGGTTTTGTATTTCTTATCTTTTTGCTTTTTGTTATTTCTTTTTCTTGTTTCTTATCATGTTAAAATTTCCCACCTTGACTTTACTAGGAGGATTCAATTACATTGAGGACAATGTAAGGTTTAAGTGTGGGGGAGTGGTTAAGCATGTTTTTAAAACAAAAATTACAAAAAAATGAAAAAATTTTGAAAAAAAAAAAAAGTTTTACTTAAAAATTCCAACTTTTAAAGATTTTAGAGTCCCTAGCATATTTCTAGGTATGTTTACATAGAGATTTTGACCGACATAATTGAACTTGGAAATGTTAGAGAACTACATTCGGATTTCTTGTTTGTTTGAGTGTTAAATAATGGATTTAATCATGCCGGTGATGCGAATTTGGTGCAGGGAGAAGTGCGTTATTAGAGTTGCTGATCAATGATGCGTGTCGTAACCACAACAAATTAATTAATACTTTACTACCTAATTAACAAGTAATATAGGGTAGTCAAGGTCGATCCCACGAGGAGCACGAGATTCTAGTTGTAAAAATTGTCACGAAAGGGGGTGTAAAAAGCAAAAGAAAATAAACAAAACAATTAAAAGGTAAAGTTGAAAGCAATAAGAGAGACGAGATCAAGGAATCCTTCTTCGTTACGAAACAATAAATCAAGTTATGTTCTCTTCTACTTGTTATTAGTCACAGATTATCACCAACCGTAGGATAGCAGGTCCGCTTAGCTAGCCCCAAAATCCCTAATTTCACTGAGTAACAGGTCCGCTTAGTTATCAGATTCTATTCAAAAGAACCACCTTGAGGTCCGCTTACAAGATGTAATTCCCAGAATGCATTAAGATTTATGAATTTAGGTTTAGTACTAGTAGTTAAACTCGGTTCGCTTGGTTCACTTTCTAGCGTTGTTTCTACACACAATTGCTCCACGGAATCCCTCCGCAAGGTCTCGTGTTTGCTACTTATGTAAAGAGTCAAGAAACGATTACTTATCCCCTAACTTTCACTAGCTTTAGATTAAACTAACAAATCAATTTAGCATGCATTCTAAACAATCTATCAATCAATCATGAATGTCATTAAGATCATTCCTATTAGTAAAAACAAACGATAATCATGTGAAGAACTTCAAGATAGAATTAAAAACAAAAACTCAAATCATATTAAGAACTAGGAATTCATCCTCAATCAATAAATTAACTACTCATGTTAAAAAGTTCACACAAAGAATAAGAAAAGAAAAGAATTGTGTGTGTAGAGAGGTGTGTAAAAGATGTAGAGAGGTATATAGAAGTTGTAGAAAACTTCTCTATTTATAGGCTTCAATATTCTCCAAATCTTCTAAGGAGTAGAATCCTTTTCCTTTAGCAATTCAATTTCCAATTCCAAGCTTTTCTCAACTCTTCCACCTTCTCTTTCCAAATTTGAGTCCAATTCTCCATCCAATTCCTAGCCCAAGTCTTCACACCCATGAGAGAAGTCCATAGAAAATTCTGGAATTTTTGCTCGCCGAAAAACTGGGATTGTGGACGGAATCCCGCCGGAATAGTCGTCGGAAAGTGTCTCCGTCAAGAGAATATTCGACGGAATATTCCGTCCGGTCCTCCGTTAGGACTAACGGTCAAATAGTCAATCCGTCAGTCACTGTTAGTCAATCAGGTCAAGGGGAGGAAAGTCAGCTTCTATTCAGCTGCTTACTGGTCTAACTGGGCTGATTCGCTGGGTCGGATCGGCTCTTCGAACTCGTTCTGGATCGGTCATCGCCGGTACCGATTTGACTCGCCAGAGGGGAAATTTGGCCGAGTTCTGTTCAATTACAGGACTTCCCGGCCATAATTTCAGGCCATTTTCAGCTCCATTCCCTGTCTCATTCACAATCCCTAACATACATCTATTGAAGCTCGTTCTTCCATTCTTCCCTGCAACATCAACAGAACTTATACACAAACCCTGCATCCATCTCAGACCACCAACACTGCTTCTGTAACTCAACTCACTCTCTGATTTCAACAACAAGATCGATTTCAATCCATTTGCAGCTTCACATCCCCATTCTTTCACTCTTCACAGAGACCACTAATACCACCTGTATCTTCCTCTTTGTTCATCTCAGCAAACCCTCTTCTCAATTCTGCTCTCGCTTATGAAGCGCCCCGAAATCAGCTAACCATCACCGTGCTTGAACCGATTACGGCGACCAACAGCATCAATCCCATGATCAAATCGAACCCATTCTCTTTCTCCTCCATTGCATCTCTTCATCTGCACTCAACACCCATCTCACCACCTCTGAGACCGACGACAACTTTCATCATCTTCTTCGATCTGGAATCATCGATTTTCAGTTCAATTTCCACTACCAACACATACCCATTAATTCATCCGATTCAATCCCCATCTCCGTTTCGACTTCATCAACATCAATCCATTCCAGACCCCATCTCATTATTCAACAATCAACAAGATCAGGGTCTTCAAATCTCAATCACCTCACGACTCACTTCATACACATTAACCCTTTCTTCATTCTTCTATTTCGGTCACGTTGGCAACTAACTCGATCCACTACCACAGACATTCATCAATTTTCCAACTGTTTCTTGGTTTCAATCGAATTTATTACAAAGAAATGGGCATTGCTTTCCCAGAATGTAGAATGATTGAGGAAGAAGAAGAAATGATTTCTTCGACCTAGCTAAAGCCTTAAATGGGACGACTAGTTGCACCCCAAATAAGAGCCACCCCGAGATGGTGCCCTTAACAAGATGTTACTTTTGATAAGGGCTAGCCGATTAGCGCCCCTTAACCACGGCTAAGTCTGTCTTTAATAATCCTCAAAATAGAGATGCCCCTTAACCTCAATTTGGGCTCCATATATCAATCGCCTGTACAATGACCTTTTTGCCCTTTTGGCTCAAATTGGGTGCTTTCTTCTTCTTTTCCTCCGTGCGACTCCAAAGTAGCTATAAAACTCAAAACAAGCGTAAAATACATAATTTACAAGAAAAATAGCAAAGAAAGCATAAACTACTAGATAGTAAATTAGGTGTATTCTACACCTATCAAATTCCCCCACACTTAGACTTTGCTAGTCCTCGAGCAAATCAAACTAAAAACTCACCACTTCAAAGCGTTCAAGCATCCCAAGCATCCAAAAAGCTATGAGGACATAGAGTTTCTGCATTCTAGTAATAAGAAGTTAGAAATACTAAAGAACATATTCTCATTCTTAAATGTTGAGTGAGAAATAACCACACCATAATGAGAGAACGCGTGTTTGAGAAACGATCAATAAGCATTTCGCCTCGAAACACGCCTCACCAAATAAGATTTTATGATAATTGCACTCAAAAAGACAGCTTTTTTATGGTTCTCACATGTGTGCGAGGTAGGAATGAAGATAGAAATCTCGCAACACGTTGAATGGTGGGAAGGACAACTTCCGAAATATTTTTAAAAACCCACATCTTTTAATATTTTGAAAAACCATTTTTCTAACGATCTCTAAGAAAGGAAATCAACCATATTATCGAAGATGAGATTACTTACTTACCTTCACATCCGATCGCCAATTATGATAACACCACTCTCACGGTATCCAATAGAAACGTCTTCCGCTCCTCGTCTTTCTTCTTGGTCTTCGTCTTCGGTTTCAACTATTGATGATAAACCTTTGAATTTCATAAATTCTTAACAATTTGTAACTCTTTTTACCTTAAAATCCTTGTCGCTTGAAACTTCCTTATATATTTTCCTTCCCCACGGCTCATAAAAATAAGAACAAATATTTCTCTTGTTTTTTATTTTTTTTTTTTTTTTTTTTTTTGAAACAAGAGAAATTAAATACAAAATAAACCATGGCCGTGGAAGAAGTATTTTACCGCTTGATTCTTCACAACTTGTATCGTCTTGAAATCATAAACTTTCAAAAATTCTCACCTTTTAATTTTCTTTGCTTTCATGAATAAGTCTTCATACTTGGATATAAAATTACCTCATTGTATTGTAAGTCTTCAACATATATGTAAAATCCGCTCTTTGTATGTTGCTTTTACTTGTATTTGAAATTTGCTCTTTTTATCGTTCCGTTGCTTATAAACCTTAAACTTTTCCAACTTTCCTTGTAGATTTTGATGTCGCTCCTTGTTGATGATGAGAGTGTTTCTATGGATCCGTTGTTGTCGAGAGAGAATGGTGCTAATCGCAAATCGAACTACAAGAAGGAAGCTTTCATCCATGGACGTCACCCTCATGATTGACAAAATTAGCACTCAAGAGATCAAAGAGTAGTGCTTCTATTGGTGGGAGGTTGGGTAGCTCACCATTCTACCCGGAATTAACGTACGGTGACACACACTCAAAAGAAACTCTTTAGTAGATGGAAAATTTCTGGTCGGTGCCTCTCATGATATGAAAACGGGTAGTCTCCACTAATGATTGATCAGCAACTCTAATAACGCATTTCTCCCAATGGGTTGCCTCCCATTAAGCGCTTGTTTTAAAGTCGACGGCCCGACTTAGCTCTTGCAAGATTCATTCCCCATATACTAACAATCGGAAAATTTGAGGATCCACCCATAATACCTGTTTTGAAAACAATAACTCCATACAAATATTAGCACAAGAAAACAATAGTGATGTTATCGCTCGATAGAAATTTCCCCCACACTTATTCTCGTCCACACTCGGAAGTGTATAAAGAACATAGAATTCGGGAACTTCCATGTATTCCTCTTGGCAAACCTGCATAGTGTTAGCATCAAGTGTTTCCAATGGTGGATATTTAGAAACAAAATCATCCAAAAATACTTTCGAAGCACATACATTCAAACCAATAAGAGGTGAAGGAGAAGAATCAATATGCAAAGGGTTAGACAAACCTTTCACAATTTCTTGTATTATAGAATCCTCTTCATCCTTAAAAAATTCGAGTGAATTACTTACCTCTTGTATATCGTGGTCCTCTATTAAACCTTGCAACCATTCTTCGTCGTTTTCTACCTTAACCAAAGTCTCGGCATCATTAAAATCATTGGCAAGTTCAATTGGGTCTTCCACAAAATCAATGAATGTGGTTTCATCCTCTATAATCATCTCTTCAACATTCTCATCATCGGAATCGGGCCATTCACTAAAATGATTCTCATCGGTATAGATTGTAAGATCTTCTTGTGAGGGTGTTACTTCGTTTACAACAATAGGTAAGTGATATCCAAACTCCTCCTTTTGAATAGGTGAAGGATCGTTATTATGATCCGGAGTTGGAATAACTTCCTCATTGTCGGAACATTCATACACTTCCGCGGACTCCCATCTTTCCCTAAGAATTTTTTTCCAAGCACTAAATGCATCTTCCTCAAGCTCGTCCTTTTGAATAGGTGATTGATCATTATTAAGATCAAGGCTCGAGTAATCTACACTAGCGTCATCAAAAGTCTCCAAAGGTTTGTTAATTTGTTCGTATATTTTCTCCGAATTCCTTTGAAATTCTCGATGTGATTCTTGCATCTTTTGTTGAAGATCCCCAATCATGGCCAACATCTTATCTCGCAAAACTAGAGAATTTCGATCATAAACAAAACTATCCTCCCATCCTTGTGATTGTCCACTTACATACCCGTCATAAGGTTGTTGATATGTATGAGAATATCCATAAGGTTCTGTAGGAATTTGATCATAGCCAAAAGATTGGTTTTGATTGTATCCTAAGGATGGTTGGAAGTTTCCATAATGTTGAGGTTGAAAACCGTATTGATTGTTGTAATATGCTTGCTCTTGTCCACCATACATGGAAAACCGGCACCTGAAATAAGATTCAAAAACCAAGTTAGATACGGAATAGAATCCAACAAAACAAGAATAAAGCAAAAAGAAAAATAAAAACAACTAAAATCATCCGTTGCTCCCAACAGCGGCGCCAAAGTTTGATGCGTGTCGTAACCACAACAAATTAATTAATACTTTACTACCTAATTAACAAGTAATATAGGGTAGTCAAGGTCGATCCCACGAGGAGCACGAGATTCTAGTTGTAAAAATTGTCACGAAAGGGGGTGTAAAAAGCAAAAGAAAATAAACAAAACAATTAAAAGGTAAAGTTGAAAGCAATAAGAGAGACGAGATCAAGGAATCCTTCTTCGTTACGAAACAATAAATCAAGTTATGTTCTCTTCTACTTGTTATTAGTCACAGATTATCACCAACCGTAGGATAGCAGGTCCGCTTAGCTAGCCCCAAAATCCCTAATTTCACTGAGTAATAGGTCCGCTTAGTTATCGATTCTATTCAAAAGAACCACCTTGAGGTTAAAACACAAGATGTAATTCCCGAATGCATTAAGATTTATGAATTTAGGTTTAGTACTAGTAGTTAAACTCGGTTCGCTTGGTTCACTTTCTAGCGTTGTTTCTACACACAATTGCTCCACGGAATCCCTCCGCAAGGTCTCGTGTTTGCTACTTATGTAAAGAGTCAAGAAACGATTACTTATCCCCTAACTTTCACTAGCTTTAGATTAAACTAACAAATCAATTTAGCATGCATTCTAAACAATCTATCAATCAATCATGAATGTCATTAAGATCATTCCTATTAGTAAAAACAAACGATAATCATGTGAAGAACTTCAAGATAGAATTAAAAACAAAAACTCAAATCATATTAAGAACTAGGAATTCATCCTCAATCAATAAATTAACTACTCATGTTAAAAAGTTCACACAAAGAATAAGAAAAGAAAAGAATTGTGTGTGTAGAGAGTGTGTAAAAGATGTAGAGAGGTATATAGAAGTTGTAGAAAACTTCTCTATTTATAGGCTTCAATATTCTCCAAATCTTCTAAGGAGTAGAATCCTTTTCCTTTAGCAATTCAATTTCCAATTCCAAGCTTTTCTCAACTCTTCCACCTTCTCTTTCCAAATTTGAGTCCAATTCTCCATCCAATTCCTAGCCCAAGTCTTCACACCCATGAGAGAAGTCCATAGAAAATTAGGAATTTTTGCTCGTAGAAAAACGGGATTGTGGCCGGAATCCCGCCGGAATAGTCGTCGGAAAGTGTCTCCGTCAAGAGAATATTCGACGGAATATTCCGTCAGTCCTCCGTTAGGACTAACGGTCAAATAGTCAATCCGTCAGTCACTGTTAGTCAATCAGGTCAAGGGGAGGAAAGTCAGCTTCTAGTCAGCTGCTTACTGGTCTAACTGGGCTGATTCGCTGGGTCGGATCGGCTCTTCGAACTCGTTCTGGATCGGTCATCACCGGTACCGATTTGACTACGAGGGGAAATTTGGCCGGGAGTTACATTCAATTACGAGGACTCCCGGCCATAATTTCAGGCCATTTTCAGCTCCATTCCCTGTCTCATTCACAATCCCTAACATACATCTATTGAAGCTCGTTCTTCCATTCTTCCCTGCAACATCAACAGAACTTATACACAAACCCTGCATCCATCTCAGACCACCAACACGGATACGTAACTCAACTCACTCTCGATTTCAACAACAAAGCATCGATTTCAATCCAGCTGCAGCTTCACATCCCCATTCTTTCACTCTTCACTAGAGACCACTAATACCACCTGTATCTTCCTCTTTGTTCGTCTCAGCAAACCCTCTTCTCAATTCTGCTCTCTCGCTTATGAACTGCCCTGAAATCAGCTAACCATCACCGTGCTTGAACCGATTACGGCGACCAACAAAGATCAATCCCATGATCAAATCGAACCCATTCTCTTTCTCCTCCATTGCATCTCTTCATCTGCACTCAACACCCATCTCACCACCTCTGAGACCGACGACAACTTTCATCATCTTCTTCGATCTGGAATCATCGATTTTGGTTCAATTTCCACTACCAACACATACCCATTAATTCATCCGATTCAATCCCCATCTCCGTTTTACTTCATCAACATCAATCCATTCCCGGACCCCATCTCATTATTCAACAATCAATGACATCGTGGTCTTCAAATCTCAATCACCTCACGACTCACTTCATACACATTAACCCTTTCTTCATTCTTCTATTTCAGTCACGTTGGCAACTAACTCGATCCACTACCACAGATTCATCAATTTTCCAATCTGTTCTTGGTTTCAATCGAATTTATTACAGCAGCTGCGCTGCTTTCCCAGATGTAGAATGATTGAGGAAGAAGAAGAAATGATTTCTTCGACCTAGCTAAAGCCTTAAATGGGACGACTAGTTGCACCCCAAATAAGAGCCACCCCAGATGGTGCCCTTAACAAGATGTTACTTTTGATAAGGGCTAGCCGATTCATGCCTTTAGCCCCTTAACCACAGCTAGTCTGTCTTTAATAATCCTCAAAATAGAGATGCCCCTTAACCTCAACTGGGCTCCATATATCAATCGCCTGTACAATGACCTTTTTGCCCTTTTGGCTCAAATTGGGTGCTTTCTTCTTCTTTTCCTCCGTGCGACTCCAAAGTAGCTATAAAACTCAAAACAAGCGTAAAATACATAATTTACAAGAAAAATAGCAAAGAAAGCATAAACTACTAGATAGTAAATTAGGTGTATTCTACACCTATCAATCAATCATTAGTGGAGACTACCCGTATTCATATCATGTGAGGCACCGACCGTAAATTTTTCCATCTACTAAAGAGCTTCTTTTGAGTGTGTGTCACCGTAAGTAAATTCGGGTAGAATGGTGAGCTACCCAACCTCCCACCAATAGAAGCACTACTCTTTGATCTCTTGAGTGCTAATTTTGTCAATCATGAGGGTGACGTCCATGGATGAAAGCTTCCTTCTTGTAGTTCGATTTGCGTTAGCACCATTCTCTCTCTCGACAACAACGGATCCATAGAAACACTCTCATCATCAACAAGGAGCGACATCAAAATCTACAAGGAAAGTTGGAAAAGTTTAAGGTTTACAAGCAACGGAACAAGAAAAAGAGCAAATTTCAAACTCAAGTAAAGCAACATACAAATGAGCGGAATTCACATATATGTTGAGGACTTACACTACAATGAGGTAATTTTATATTCAAGTATGAAGACTTATTCATGAAAGCGAAGAAAATTAAAAGGTGAGAATTTTTTTGAAGTTTATGATTTCAAGTTTTGAAGAATCAAGCGGAAAAATACTTCTTCCACGGCCATGGTTTATTTTGTATTTAATTTCTCTTGTTTTGAAAAAAAAAAAATTGAAAAAAAAAAAGAAAGAAAAAAAAAAAAAAAAGAGAAAAAAAAAAAACAAGAGAAATATTTGTTTTGTTAATAAGCCGTGGGGAAGGAAAATATATAAGGAAGTTTCAAGCGACAAGGATTTTTAAGGTAAAAGAGTTACAAATTGTTAAGGATTTATGAAATTCAAGGGTTTATCACCAATAGTTGAAACCGAAGACCAAGAAGATAAAGCCGAGGAGCGGAAGACGTTTCTATTGGATGCCGTGAGAGTGGTGTTATCATAGTTGGCGATCGGATGTGAAGGTGAGTAAGTAATCTCATCCTCAATAATATATGGTTGATTTCCTTTCTTAGAGATCGTCAGAAAAATGGTTTTTCAAAGTATTAAAAGATGTGGGTTTTTCAAAATTTCGGAAGTTATCCTTCCCACCATTCAACGTGTCGCAGGATTTCTTTCTTCATTCCTACCTGCACACATGTGAGAACCATAAAAAAGCTGTCTTTTTGAGTGCAATTATCATAAAATCCTTTTTGGTGAGGCAGAAGTCGAGGCGAAATGCTTATTGATCGTTTCTCAAACACGCATTCTCTCATTATGGTGTGGTTATTTCTCACTCAACATTTAAGAATGAGAATATGTTCTTTGGTATTTCTAACTTCTTATTACTAGCATGCAGAAATTCTATGTCCTCATAACTCTTTGGATGCTTGTGACGCTTGAACGCTTTGAAGTTGTGAGTTTTTAGTTTGATTTGCTCGAGGACTAGCAAAGTCTAAGTGTGGGGGAATTTGATAGGTGTAGAATACACCTAATTTACTATCTAGTAGTTTATGCTTTCTTTGCTATTTTTCTTGTAAATTATGTATTTTACGCTTGTTTTGAGTTTTATAGCTACTTTGGAGTCGCACGGAGGAAAAGAAGAAGAAATCATTCAATTTGAACCAAAAGGGCAAAAATGTCATTTTACAGGTGATTGATATATGGAGCCCAGTTGAGGTTAAGGGGCAACCCAATTGGAGGAGTACTAAAACAGGCCCAGTCAAGGCTAAGGGGAGTTGTTATCAGGGTGTCCCTTATCACCTACTAGTGGGTGTAATTATCAGGTCCTATCTGTGGGGTGTACATATCCTTATCGCCCCAACCCTAATCGAGAGAATTCGTCTCTCACATTTTCATTTCATTACGTAAATTATCGGAGAGATCGAGCTCGAGAGATTTGGGAGGAATTTGAATTTGAGTTTAAAATCGAGAAGTCAGAATTGTTGATGATTAATTAGGGTTCGATATTGAGACCTCACTGCTGCTATTGACTGGAATCTGAGTATGTGAAGTGGAGATGAGGCTGCACTCTGAGGCCGAGAGATTGAATCGAAGATGGCCATGAGCTGAAGATGATATCTATGAGAAGAAATCAATGTTGTTGAGAGATGGGTTTGTGGTTCAAGATGAAGAATGGGTTGATCAAACCGAGATGGGGTTTGTGTTGGTTGTTGAATCGGAGACTCTCCGGGGATTAATGATGCAGAAATCGATTCGGGGGACTCGGGAGAGAAGGAGTCGATCTTTGTTGAGTGCAATCGACAAAGAAGATGGATTTGATTTATGGGTTGTTGAGATGATAATCGATCTTTCTTTGTTGCAATCGATTGTGGTGCTGATTGAAGAAGAGGAGGTGGTTTGTTGGAAGATGATTTAGGGGCTTGTGGTTGATTTAGCCATGCTGTCGGTTTGCAGCTGCAGAATGGAGTGTTGGTAGTGATAAGTGCTTCCATGAACATCAGAGATGAAGAAGAATAGAAGCTGGAGTTAGGCTTGAGATGGTGCAGCAAGATGGAGTTGCTGAGATGAATGCTAGGGAGTGAGCAAGAAGCGGTGTCGAGTCTTGTGATGGTGAATCGAATGGCGGGCGGTTTGGATGGTGTTTGTTGGTGCTTGAAGTGAACCCTAGGCCTGAGTGTTAAAGTTGTAGGAAGAGTGTAGGATTGCGGGAATGGGTCCATTTGGAAGAAATGGAGTTGCAAGATCTTGTTGTTGGGCGGATTCGGTGAGAATGAGATGCGGTTGGTCATATGGTTTGGTGATGCTCTTGATGGTGATATAATGAATTGCGGGGATGAACTCGGGGAAGTGGTATTGAAATGGGAAAGAGATTGAATGGATAGCAAGGCTGCTATGAGTGATTGTGTTCTTTGTTGGAGGTGCGAAATGGCACAGCAAGCCATTGGGATTTGGTGGCTCGGTGAGCAGCCAACATGGCCGGAAGCACAATCATGGTGCAGCGATATTTGGCTTGTGCAATGGCTTGGCCAAGAACCCAACCGACCACGATCCGGTGACCCCGACCCGACTCGGTACTTGATCGAGTTAACTCTCGACTTGACCGGTCGGTTGACTGACGACTGACCGTTAGGTTTGACCTATGACCGTTAGTCCTAACGGAGGACCGGACGGAATATTCCGTCGAATATTCTCTTGACGGAGAAATTTTCAGGTGGCCAGCGGTGACGTTTTCCGGCCAAATTCCGGCCACAATCCAGATTTTCCGTGACCAAAATTCCAGAATTTTCTATGGACTTCTTTCATATGTGTGAAGACTTGGGCTTGGAATTGGATGGAGAATTGGACTCAAATTTGGAAAGAGAAGGTGGAAGAGTTGAGAAGAGCTTGGATTTGGAAATTGAATTGCTAAAGGAAAAGGATTCTAATCCTTGGAAGAATTGGAGAATATTGAAGCCTATAAATAGAGAAGTTTTCTACAACTTCTACATATCTTTCTCTACATCTTTTACACACACCTCTCTACACACACAATTCTTTTCTTTTCTTATTCTTTGTGTGAACTCTTTAACATGAGTAGTTAATTTATTGATTGAGGATGAATTCCTAGTTCTTAACATATGTTTTGAGTTTTTGTTTTCAAATTCTATCTTGAAGTTTTTCACATAATTATCGTTTGTTTTTACTAATAGGAGTGATCTTAAAGACATTCATGATTGATTGATAGATTGTTTGGGTGGCCAACTAAATTGATTTGTTAATTTGATCTAAAGCTAGTGAAAGTTAGGAGATAAGTAATCGTTTCTTGACTCTTTACATAAGTAGCAAACACGAGACCTTGCGGAGGGATTCCGTGGAGCAATTGTGTGTAGAAACAACGTTAGCAAGTGGACCTTGAGCTAAGAGTCTAACTACTAATATCAACCTAAGAAATTCACAAAACTTAATGCATGAGCCAAGTTACATCTAGGTTGAGCTAATTCTAGGTGGCTTGGTGATTAGAATCCGGTAGTCGAGAACTTCCGTGTCCCGGTGATACAAGGGATTTAGGGGTTTAGCACTGAGCTAGCTGCTTTACCTACGGTTGGTGATAATTTGTGACTAATAACAAGTAGAAGAGAACATAACTTGATTCATTGTTTTGTAACGAAGAAGGATTCCTTGATCTTGTCTCTCTTATTGCTTTCAACTTTACCTTTTAATTGTTTTGTTTATTTTCTTTTGCTTTTTACACCCCCCTTTCGTGACAATTTTTACAACTAGAATCTCGTGCTCCTCGTGGGATCGACCTTGACTACCCTATATTACTAGTTAATTAGGTAGTAAAGTATTAATTAATTTGTTGTGGTTACGACACGCATCACCTTCTAACTTTTTCTTCAATATGTCTGCGATTATTTTATTTATCGCTTCTGCCTGACCATTAGCCTGCGGGTATAGAGGAGTTGATTTCCCACATCGTATCTGAAATGCATTAAGCAGCAATTCTATATTTTGTCCTTCGAACTGCTTCCCATTGTCGGATACCAATGTCTTTGGAATCCCAAATCTGCATATAATGTTCTCAAATATGAAAGTAAAAACATTCTTATCGCGAATATGTTGTACACGCTTTCACCTCTGCCCATTTTGTGAAATAATACATTGCGACGATTAAATATCTTCTCTGTCCGTTCTGGTAAAAATGGTCCTACAATGTCTAAACCCCATTTTCCAAATGGCCGAGACACTTGTTGAAGAATTTAACGAAGCTCTGGTGCATGTATTTTCTTCCCATGCCTTTGGCAATCCTCGCAACGCCTTGACACTTGTTTTGCGTCCTCATGCATATATGGCCAATAATAACCCCTGCATTTTTGCTTTATATGCTAAAGACCTTCCACCATTGTGATTACCAGACATCCCCACTATGTAACATCTTCAATATGATTTCCCATTCCTTTCTTGTTAAACATCTAAGTGAAGCCCGTTAAAAGATCGTCGGTATAGCACTCCATCTCTTAATTCATAATTTGTTGCTCGGCTTTTTAATTTATGTGTTTCCAATCTATTTCTTGGTGTTTCTCCCGTCGGCAAATATGCATGAAGCTCGCTCTCCAATCTTCTTCGCAGAGTGTTTGTGTTCCGTCTTCTACTATCATTACATCGAGTTTCTTGTTCTTCTTCTTTGTCAATTGACGGCATCAAAAGTGTTTGTATTTTAATATTTCTCGCAACCGGATCTGTCATCATACTTGATATAAAGGCAAAAGCATCTGCGAGCCTATTATTTCTCCTTGATATATGTCTCCACTTTATTCTTGGTATCTGCGCCGACAACTCGTCAACAAGTTTCTTATATTTTTGCAAAGACAATTCGTTTATGGCATATTCTTCTTTTATGCGCGAATTGCCAATTGTGAATCACTAGTAATCCTTACATTCTCCCGGCTTCATTTCTATTGCAAATCGCAAAGCATGTATTATAGCTTCATATTCTGTTTCATTATTTGTTGATGCAAACTCCAATCGAAAGAAAGAGCTATTTTATTACCCGGGCGATATCACAACAATTCCTATTCCATCTCCTTCTCCATTCGATGACCCATCTACTAATATTTCCCATCTATCGGCTCAGTTAACAAATCTTTCGGATCTCCATGTTCTTCCTCTACATCCATCATTTCTTCTCTTCGATTCATCCTCTTCCAAAGGAAATTCGGCTAGAAAGTCTGCGACAACCTGTGATTTTAGCGAAGATAGTATTTCATATTTGAGTTTGCAATGACTTATTTGAGCATTCCATCTTTCAACTCTTCCCGACCTCTTTGAATTCTTCATCACTGATTCTATTGGTACTTTTGTCACCACCTTGACAACATGCGCTTGGAAATATATACGAAGCTTAAATGTTGCATAAACTAATGCTAAGATTAGTTTTTCAATTTTTGAGTAATTCCTTTCTGCGGCGTTGAAAGTTTCTGCGATGTAATAAATTGGTTTTCTACTCTGCGTCAACTCGCAATAACACGCACTTAATGCATGCGAAGTTGTCGCAAGATAGATCAAAAATTCTTCTCCTTCTTCCGCTTTTTGCAAAATTGATATATCCATTAAATGTTCTTTTATTCCTTGCAAGGCTTTCTCACACTCATCTGTCCATTTAAACTTCGATCCCTTTCTAAGGATATTGAAAAAGTGCTTGCATTTGTCAGATGATCGCGAGATGAACCTCCCTAGCGAAGCTAACAACCCATTTAACTTTTGAACATCTTTTATTGTCGCGGTGTTGGCATATCATGAACCGCTTGTACTTTTTCTGGTCGACTTGAATTCCTTCTTTGGATACAATATACCCTAAAAAATTTTCCATAGGCGACTCCAAAGGTGCATTTTTAAGGTTTACTTTGATATTAAATTGTCTCATTTGTTCAAAAATTTCTTTCAAATCTGTCACGTGGTCTTTTGCTTTTCTACTTTTTATTAACATATCATCTACATATACCTCCAATGTTTTATGTATCCATCTCGCGAACACCTTCTCCACCATCCTTTGGTATGTCGCGACCGGCATTTCGCATGACCAAACGACATTTTTGTATAACAGTACAATCCTCTTGGAGCAAAAAAAGCAGTATGTTCTTGGTCTTCTTCGGCGAGAGGAATTTGATTATAACCCTTATATCCATCAAGAGATGATATCCTTTCGTTTCTGCCGCTGCTTCAACCAATTGCGGGATATCTGGTAATGGGAAGCTATCTTTAGGACAAGCTTTATTTAGATCGAGTAAAGTCTATACAAATTCTTATTCCTTTTTTTCTTCTTTGGGACTATAACCATATTTGCTATCCATTCGGGATATTTTGCTTGTCTAATAATTCCCGCCTCCAATATTTGCAATTCTTCTTCTATTTGAGGGTGATATCTTTGTCGCGATCTTTCTAATTCTTTGTTTAAATGGTTTTACATTCTTGTCAATTTCCAATTTATGGCAAGCCAGCGATGGATCTATACCGGGCATTTCATCCATATCCCATGCGAAAATATCTTTGTAATCTCGCAACAACTCAACAGTTCTTCTTTCTTCATCCGCTTCCATTTTAGTCCCAATTTTTAAGATTTTAGGTTCCTCCTCGGTTCCAACATTCACTTCTTTTGTTTGTTCTACTGCGACATAACTAGACTTCGGTTCTCCCATAGGAGTTGGTCCTCTCATTTCCTTCGCGAACTCACTCCCTTTTCCATGATTTCGCCAGGTATTCCTTTTCCCTCTTTTGCTCTTATCATGTAAATTCTAAATTCTTCTTCTTTCTTAGATGCTTTTATCATCTTCTTGCGATCTTTTCGCTTCTTCACTTGCCCTTCATAATGCTTAACCTCGATTTGATGGTATATTCTTCCTTTATCAATATCTCCTTTGATCTCACCAATTCCACTCGCCACGGGAAATTTGATGCGATGGAGTGTTGACGCTAACGTCTTAATTGCATGTACCCAAGGTCTCCCTAACAATATGTGGTATGGCGATTCCATATCCACTACACTTAATGTTACTTGTATTTCAATTTCTCCGAGTAAAATTCGTAATTTTATCTCCCCTTTAGGTACTGTTATAGATTTTCCAAAACCATGAATATAATATCTTGGAGAACTCATTTCTTCATCTTTATATCCTAGTTTTTTGTAAGTATGGTAAAACATGATACTCACCAAACTCCTCGTATCCACCAAAGTTCTATTTATTTCCCATTCTTCCGCTACCTTTGCCGATTCTTCTCTTTTTCTGCTTGCATTTATCGTGATCACTAGTGGAGATATATGATTCAAATTTTCTCTAGGTACTTCCTGGCTTTGTGAATGTTATTTTCTGCTTTTCCCATTCCTTCAAAGACGATGTCTTCTCCTCATCTATAATCTTCTTTCCTTCAAAATCTCGTTTATGTATCCTTCCTCTAATATTTTCGTGGAATTCATTTACCATTGCTTTTGTAATTGAATTGTATTCCATTTCTTCATTATGTTCCTTGCTTCTTAATTCTTCTATCTCATCTGATTTAACCTTTTCCTTTCTCATTTTCTTGATTTAAGCGATTTTAATTGTACTCTTCGATTTTCAATCTTGTTCATCCCTGTTTCTAGCGCATATGTAGTTGCAGGAAATCCTACACTACACACCTCACTCGAATTTGCTTAATCAATCCATTTGAAGATGAATAATAATGTGTTTTATTAATTGTTTTCTTGAAAGGTTTACAAAGAAATGTATAATGAGCTAAAGAAATCACAATCACTCTTAATTTTCTCTCTCCTAATGACTTGCTCAACAATTCAAAAGATCTCCCCTTGAGACTTACTTAACCCTTTATATAGGGTATTACAAAGTGGATGACGGCTATGTTGTCCTTTATTTTCGGGAGTCCTCATGAGCGCCGCAAGTATATAAATGTCAGACTTCGCGACACTCCTAAATCTCGCCAAGTCTTCACACTTTCCCCATGTTCCGTCGTCATCTATTCACGTCATTTATTTACCTCCATCGACTCCTTCGGACTTGATCGTTTATTAATCTCGCGAAGTATTGGAGTTGCGATATTCTGATCCTACACTAGTAAGAGGTGAAACCGATCACAAGTGTCTGGAATTGATCCTTGTAAGAGGTACAACAAGTCTTAGTAATTGGTAACCGATCCAACGACTTGTGCAACCGATTACAAGTTAAATACCATAATTATGTGGTAACCGATCCTAGTACCTAGTAAACCAATTTTTGGAAAGCTAGTGTGACCGATCGTAGTACCCACATGGAGGTAGAACCGAAGCCTTGTGTTTTGGTAGAACCGTGAAACCCATTAATGGTGATTAGATAGGATAATCAATCACATAGTTCTTGGAAGTCAGGTGAACCAATTCTAAACTCGTTTGGAAGTGTGGCATATCGGTTCCAAGATTGTAAATATAAAAGGGAATTTACAAAGTAAAGATATCGACATACTTTGAACATGTGCAGTAATTCTTATCTATTATTGTTCAAAGATATTCCTTAATAGCTAAAGGAGAATCCAGGATCGAAATAAATTGAGAATCTTTTAATTAAGGTTTTTTAGTTTTATATGCTTTTAATTTCCAGCAATTAAATGCATATCTTTAGAAAATAAAAATTGGTAATGTGCATTTACTAATTCGAGATTTTCTCCGAGATTTGGTCAATATTTGGACAGTATTTCAGGAATTATGAAAACAAGAACTGGAAATATATTGCATATCTTGAGAATATTTTCGGTTTTGGAAATTCCTTGGTGTCCAAACTTCCTAGGTCTTTAAATATTAAAGTTTGCATTTCTAGCAAACTAATCCTTAGAGCCAGCAAAACTACCTAGTTGTGTTGTTACTGGTGGAGCCGTCTATTCAGAGAGAAAGTACCCTAATTAGGCGAAATCTCTTACGATCGCTCGTTTTAAAGACTTCCTTGGGATTGGAAAGCTCTACGAGTACCGTTGGTGGGAAACTAGATAATTGTAGTTTATTATTAGTTTTCAATTGATTTGATTGACTAACGGTTGTTGAACTTTGATTGCACCTAGTTTGTTTATGCTTGAGAATCTTCTCTTCTGATATAAGATTCACTCAAACTAGATCGAAGTGTCTACGGGGATTTTGAGACTTTTTGTAGATCTAAAGACATCTTGTGATAATCCATTGTTAACAGACTCCGTTCTGTGTGTGATTGATCACAAGAGATTCAAGTTGATTGTGTGCAGGTGTTTATTGAAGATCTAAGAAGATTCGAAGACAAAGAAGATTTCTTATTTGAGTTCATAATCTTTGGTGTACACAAAACTTGACGGTTGGGGATCCAACTATAATCGATTTATCTTTTTGATAGATTGGATTGATTAGTTGAGTAGATCGGCATCAATACAATTCTTTTGTGATTCAAAGTATTGATTGCATAGTCTAGACAATTACTTTGGTAGTTGTTGATAGATTGATCTAAGAACCGACAAAGGAGTTTATTGGGATAAACGGAAGAGCCTTTTGTCAAACTCATATCACTTGTTTGAAAAGAGTTGTTACCGAACAGATGTTGTTCCTTTCTTGTTTGGAATACGAACCAAAGGAATTGTTCCAAGTGCGTGACTTATTACAAGTTGGAGGCGCAGGGATGAGACGGAACTAGGTGAACTATAGGTTTAGTTGCTTGGTCTCAACTATACGAAGTTGGTTTAGATTTTGTATAGCGGCTTAATCCGAGAGTATTCAGTCTCGGACAAGGTCCGGGATTTTTCTACATTTGCGGTTTCCTCGTTAACAAAATCTTCTTTGTGTCTTTTACTTTTCTATTTCGCAATTATAATTGTTTTATTATAATTAGAAGTAAAATACACAAACGTTAATTCCTAATTACTTGATAGCAATCCTATTGTGTTTGGTTAAGTCCGAACCTATTATCAAGTAATCATACTTCGTTGTTGTATTGTCTCTATCTTGTATCCATAGTCAATCATGCAAGTTATCTTGTTGTCGTATTGTCTCGATCTCGTATCCATAGACGATCACACAAAGTGTGAACCGATTAGTTGTATTGTCTCGACTCAGTCCATAGACAATCACTTTCAGAGAAAGGACTTATAGGTGGAAAAGTTTTAGATTGAGGTATATTTGGGTACCCTCGTCTTTTCATTATGCACAAAACTTGAGTTCTATTTACGGAATTGTGCTACAAAATAGCTCTGAAATCATCATGTAACATAGATTCATTAGATGATTTGCTTGCATGACTTATGGTGATTGATTTACAATAATGTCGATTGTGCATCCCAGAGTTTAGAATACATCCACTTTTACAACTTAAAAATATTAATTTGTATTTCGCAAGATTCATAGGAAAACACTGAACAACATACACTTCTATATAAGAGAAAAAAATACGTGGATACTAAAAGGGGGATGATACACCCACCGAATTTTTTGTCCCGAGCTGCGTCCCGACACACACAGGCCCTTGGGCCCGTTGGAGAAAATAGAGGTGGGTGAGTGGGTTTGGGCCCCACCAGAATTTGTCTCAGTCGGGATTTGGTGTCGAGACAAAAATTCGATAAGTTTATCATTTTCGATACTAAAAGTGCTTGGATGCCAGAATTAAATATCAATCCCAAAAATTCGAAGGATTTTGGATCTCTTAAAGTTTTACTTTTAAAAATTATTTTGAATGTGATGGTCCACATCACATCCATTTGGACCATCACATTCTTGGAGGTGGTTTTCTTTACCATGTGAGTTACCATTTGCCAACCATCTTTCAAAATAGATCCAAACACATCTGAAATGGAATTGATTAGTGATCTTAATATGCCTTGGCTCATTATTGGGGATTTCAATGCAATTACTTTAGCTGATGAAAAATTGGGTGATACTTCTTCAAATAGAAGATTTATGCTAGATTTCAGTGACTGTATAAATATTTGTGATTTGCTACGAGCTTCCAAAACTGGACTTCAATATTCATGGTCAAATTATCAGTATGGTACTAAAAGAATTCTATGTATGTTGGACAGAGCAATGTTTAACAATCAGTGGCTTCAAAAATATTCAGATTGGGGTTACAAGGTAGGTTTAAGGATTGCTTCTGATCATTCCCCTCTACTAGGTGGTTGTTCCAGCATTCCCAAACCTGCTAATGTACCTTATAGATTCCAGAAGATGTGGATATCTCATCCTCAATTCATGAGTGTGGTTCAAAATAGTTGGTCAGAATATATTATGGGTGATCCTGCTTTTGTCTTTCAAAGTAAGTTGAAAAATTGAAGAAAATATTGCAAGAATGGAACTGGAGGGTTTTTGGTAATGTACAAGTACAAATCAAGGAGGTTGAAAAGCAAGTTCAAGAAGCAATGTCAAAATCAGATAATAGTCCATTTGATGTTGTGGCCCTGGATGAATTAGTGAAGTCTGAGAATAATTATAATTCAAGAGAAGTTCAGCTAAATACAATGTTAAAAGAAAAATCAAGGATTAATTGGATTAAAGATGGAGCAGCAAACACTAGTTTCCTTCATACTTCTCTTAAGATAAGGCAATCTAAAAAATTTATTAGTGAAATTGAAGATATTAATGGTGATATTATCACAGATCAAAAGAAAATTGCTGAGATTTTGGTTCATCATTTTGAAGAAAAGGCATATTTGTTACTGATGCGTGTCGTAACCACAACAAATTAATTAATACTTTACCACCTAATTAACAAGTAATATAGGGTAGTCAAGGTCGATCCCACGAGGAGCACGAGATTCTAGTTGTAAAAGTTGTCACGAAAGGGGGGGTAAAAGCAAAAGAAAATAAACAAAGCAATTAAAAGATAAAGTTGAAAGCAATAAGAGAGATAAGATCAAGGAATCCTTCTTCGTTACGAAACAATGAATCAAGTTATGTTCTATTCTACTTGTTATTAGTCATGATTATCACCAACCGTAGGTAAAGCGGCTAGCTCGGTGCTAAACCCCTAAATCCCTTGTATCACCGGACACGGAAGTTCTCGACTACCGGATTCTATTTACCAAACCACCTAGTAGTAGCTCACTCTAGATGTAATTTAAATAAACGCATTAAGATTTATGAACTTATTAGGTTAATATTAGTAGTTAGACTCTTAGATCAAGGTCTACTTGCTAACGTTGTTTTCACACACAATTGCTCCACGGAATCCCTCCGCAAGGTCTCGTGTTTGCTACTTATGTAAAGAGTCAAGAAACGATTACTTATCTCCTAACTTTCACTAGCTTTAGATCAAATTAACAAATCAATTTAGCGTGCACTCCAAACAATCTATCAATCAATCATGAATGTCTTTAAGATCATTCCTATTAGTAAAAACAAACGATAATTATGTGAAAAACTTCAAGATAGAATTGAAAACAAAAACTTAAATCATATGTTAAGAACTAGGAATTCATCCTCAATCAATAAATTAACTACTCATGTTAAAGAGTTCACACAAAGAATAAGAAAAGAAAAGTGTTGTGTGTGTAGAGAGGTGTGTGTAGAAGTTGTAGAAAACTTCTCTATTTATAGGCTTCAATATTCTCCAAATCTTCCAAGGAATAGAATCCTTTTCCTTTTGCAATTCAATTTCCAAATTCAAGTCTTTCTCTTTTCTTCCACCTTCTCTTTCCAAATTTGAGTCCAATTCTCCATCCAATTCCAAGCCCAAGTCTTCATACCCATGAGAGAAGTCCATAGAAGGTGGATTTTTTGGTTCGCCCAGAAAAACTGGATTGTGGCGGAATTTGTGGAAAACCTCACCACGGCCACACGAAAATTTCTCCGTCAGTGGAATATTCGGAATATTCCGTCGATCCACCGTTAGGACTAACGGTCAAACGACAAACCGTCTGGGTCAAGCGGTAGTCAGCGGTCAAAGCGAGATGAGAGTCGGCTCCGAGTCATTTGAATGGACGAGTCACCGCCTGGTTGGTCTTACTGAGTCTTACTCGGATGAGTCTAGTAATGGATCGGTCATCGAACTCGTCCGGATCGGTCATCGAACTCGTCCGGATCGGTCATCGAACTCGTCCGGATCGGTCATCGAACTCGTCCGAGTCGACTCGCGCCAGAGCAGAGAAATGGGAAGAGTTTCCTCTGTTTTACAACATTCTCGAGCCAATTTCCGGCCGTTCTCGGCTCCATTCGCATCAATCACAATCCCTAACATACATCTATTCATTTCATTCATTCATTAGTCGCAACCCATTTGATTTCTCCATCTCCACGTTCTATCGATTTGCGAGAGATCGAAACCGATTTCTTCCAATCGATTCATCTCTCGAATGACATCGAACCCATCTCTCGTGCAATTCCAAAAGCATCCATACCCTGAATCGGCAGTCCCTATTGGATTATTCATCGTTTCACAATCCCATAAGCGGTGAGACGAGCTTCAGTTACATCTCCAATTCACTTCCTTCTTTTCACCGAGCTAATACTCTTAACCCATTCAATCTCCGTCTAATCCCTTTCTCTCAATCAATCGAACCACATCGGCTTCTTCGTCTCAATCGATTCTTACAAATGTAGTGCTACTCACTCTCAACAAAGCACCACCGCCATCGTGAATCCATCTTGTTCTTCATCTGAACCCATTACAGCGATCGTTCTTTACCATCTCGACCTTATCTTGATTCTCTCGATCCCCTTTTTAATGAGCAGCGACACTCTTCTTTGACAGAACCAAACCCAACTCCTGTTTCACTCACATCGATCCATTCACAGACCATACACAAATCAAAACCATCCTTCTGCTTCTCCATTCAAACTCAATCTTCGATTACATCTCAGTTCTCCAATCAACAGCAGCTCAACTTCCACGTTGATCGTTAATCCCTCGAATCCATATGTAGCAACATCAATTTCTCTTAGCTTTCGATCAATCAAACTAATCGATCTCTCCTCGAGCCGGTGTGCCTCCAATTCATTCAAGAGTTTTCGAATGAGATAAACTCTCTCGATGTTATGTTTAGATAAGGGTTGGTTAAATGGGGCGGATCGGGCATAGATCCGGGTACGGGTGTGGAGCAGGGCGTATACATCCATTTTACCAGCTGATAATAGCACTACATTTCTGGATAAGGGCTACCCAGTTTAGCAGCCCCTTAACTTGAACTGTCCTTTCTTTAGTAATCCTCCAATAGAGAGTAGCCATTAACCTTGGCTGGGCTCCAAATAGTGATCGCCCATGAAATGACAATTTTGCCCTTTTGGCTCAAAATAGAGTAACTTCTTCTTCTTTTCCTCTGTGTGACTCCAAAGTAGCTACAAAACTCAAAACAAGCGTAAAATACATAATTTACAAGAAAAATAGCAAAGAAAGCATAAACTACTAGATAGTAAATTAGGTGTATTCTACACCTATCAGTTACCAAACCCGATACTAGCATTTGTCAAAAAGAAACTTCCTCAATAGAAACAAATCGATGCATAGAACATTACTTTTACATAGTATTTTAATTTGAATTTTTTAATGTATTCAAATAATATCATCCATGTTATATTTTTCCATGAAACAATAGGGAAAAAGAATTTAAATCCATATTTTAAGTGTTTAGCCTAGAGCCGCTTAAACGTTTGGTACGTTTTTCATTAATTCTATCTAATAGCGGGTTGTTCTTTGAACTCCCGAAAGATATGTTTTTCCCTCATCTTCCATAGGACTACCCACTATAAAAACATAATTGTTAGAGAATTGCTCTGTTGAACCCACCAAGCATTGGTATGTAAAATTTGGTTGTCAAGTTTAGTTCCAAGACTCGGAGTCACTTGATTTGATTACTAAAGTCAACTTTGTTAGGTAAGACTAGAAACATAAAAATGTTGAGACTTGCTCCGTTTACTCACGAAGAATTGAAGACGTATCAAAGACATCATCCTTCGATTTGAGGTTAGTAACTACGGACTTGACTTGTTCCACTTTTTATGTTTTGTTCTTTCAAGTCTATCTTCATTGAAAACATAACATACGAAGTTTAGCTTGTTTACAATAACTTCGATATTGGTGACTTGGTTATTATACTATGATCGAAGTATAATTAAGGAATAATATACTAGTTATTTCCACAACTTGAATATATGGAGTTATGAAGTATATGTTTTATATGGACTTTATGTTTTAGACATTACCTTTGCTTGCTCGTTATTATTTAGTGCGTTAATCTTATGGATGAATTCAAACCTTAGAATTATGTTTGAAAGAAATTTCAGACCCTTAGTCTCAGAAGTCGAAATACGAATTGAGGACCGATCCATGGAAAGGACCGGTCTTAGACCAATCCCTCGTGGAAAGTGTTAGAACATCACTTGGTAAAACTCGCAAGTTTCGATATGTCAAGCTTGTTGTCAAATTTAGTTGATCAAAGCTACATCTTGATTTATAGTCTACTAAGGACAGTCCATAACTTGGAATATAGCATGGTGGTTAAGTAGCAAAATTCACCAGTCGACCTTGAAGATTGAAGACTGAAGAACAACGGAGACGTCTATGGAAATTTCATCAACAAAGGTATGTGAAAACCAGTTATCCTATTTATTCAAATTATCTACACTTTTATCTACTTTTGAAACATGTCGTATGACTTTAGCATTATGATAACATTGCAAATAAATAAATCTTGACTACAAGCTCTTACTTGGTAAAACTTGAATCTTGAATTCAAGCAATATCGAAACGTATCGCATGATATGTTGACATCAATTTATTGTTCGGTATATCGCAATTGTGTATTAAGTTCATAAGGAGTTATCGAGTTAGTTGTTACGTTTACAAACTGAATTGCTTAATTCACGAACTTGGAAACTATGAATTATTCTCTAATTAACTCGTATTCACGAAGTGAGTTGGTCGGTTAATAAAGTTGATTTTAAGATGTTACTAGATATTTTTTAATTAACACGAACTGATTTTGTCAGTTTGTGAAATGGTTTTTTTAACGGGTTCTGGACACTTTTTATAATTGAGTACATAAACTATTTTCGATGAGTTCGCGAACTTATCAATACAAAAGGTTCTGAACTCCCGGACGATAAATATGTTCACAAACTATTTTGGATAGTTCACGAACTGTTTTTGGTCTTGAGAGTTATTATGCTCTAACTTATGCTTGAAGGTCCACGAACAACTTAGCATTGTTCTTGGGCTAGACACTTGGTGCACAACGCTTATTTTGACTAATATATGCGGCTGCACATTCTTCTTTGTAATTCAAGAAAAATTCTCACATGCTATGGAGAATTTAAATTTCCACTGACCAACGACATAAATTGTAAACATGGATACAAATTCACGAACTAAGCTTTGTTTGTAAGCTACTGATGTAGTTTTTTACAGTGGTATTTCTTGAACTTTTTCTAAAATTTGGTTTAAGACTAATTAAAGGAAATACTAAAGAAAAACTAAATTTGATTTATACCAAGGAGAGATAAATGTAAGGTTTTGGATTCCACTACTTCTAATGTTTGTAAACTCAATAATAATAACTTTGACACAATACTTCTAATTTACTCAAAGCAATTTTCAACTCAATCTCATGCTTCGGAGGATATAACGTTACAAGTTTTTTTTTTTTTTTATGATTTTCGTCGTTAATCTAAGCCTAATTTTCCTTCTCTTATAAAATATCAATAGTTTAGCTCTTCCGTACGATTAAAACGAAGCATATAAGAGAAAATTTTCAATAAATTAAAAGCACAAAAATGGAGTAAATATGTCAAAGAAATTAATTATTGAAACTTACTCATCTAAAAATAGCTTCTTCCAAAACCTTAGAAAATAAATTTAGCTACTCATGAATCGAAAATTGGAGAATAATTGATTAATCATGGTAATCAAAAAGGTGAAAATTTGCTTATAACAATTTTTAGTCGCTAAAAGTATTCAGCTGCCCAAACGCGGTTTAGTTTCTAGCACTCTATCGCAACTGGCCGAAAGGATACGAGATCTTTATACGTTGTATAGCGGCCCATTAAAGCGTGCACAACTTGTTCTTCATGTTCTTTGTTCAGCGAGCGAGTAAACTTTCTGAAAAGACTCAAATTCTTAGATTTTAGCTCTAAACTTTCTTCCAAACTCTCTCTGCCCCCTTTCTCAGCCCCAAGCAACTCTTTTATACCCAACAACACCGTAAGAACTCCCAAAATCTCTTGCATAAATCCGAGAATATTTTTCTGCCATTTATGGTAATAATTTCTTTCCATTCCTCTTTCACGCTGTTTTCTGGTAATTAACACACTCCAGCACGATTTTGCATGACTCAGACAACGTGAAACATGCTATAGTCACACGATGACTCTCTGCAACTCGTGCAAATCCCATGAATATCTCCATCGTAAAGCGTGTTCCCTTGTTCTCTTTAAACTCACGTAAACTTCCTTGTTTTTTCGAAACTAAAAGACTTACCATCATTGTTCCTGATTATATACTAGATTTCAATCGAAACAGAGAAACTTACCAGCCCTATCTATCCCATTAGAACAAATCCGTTTAATTTCAGCGCTTTAATTTCATTATAACTCACCCAAATCACAAACCCTAATTATGGTTATTTAAAAGCAAAATTTCACGCCAAAAACAGAATTCAAAAGGTTAAAGATGACCTTCCCTTATCCAAGCGATTTGGGGTACAGATAAAAATTCCTACGGTGCAAATAACAATTTGTGGGCTACAAGAAGTAACTTTGGGATGTAAACACATTTCCGGGGGTGTCCATATCCAAAGTTGGGGTGCCTTCAGTACTTTTTCGGGTCGATTTCTCCAAAAATATTTCTTTTCCAAAAATACCTGCACACACATAAAACATCATAATAAATACAAAAATGAGCACTAATAATACATAGAATTAAGACAAATCAGACACAAAAATGTGTCTATCAAATACCCCCAAACTTATTATTTGATAGTCCTTGAGTAAATTTAATCTAGAAAATAAATCCTAACTCACTGTCGCAGGCATCGCGATTGCACTTAGCGTGTGCAACAAACCTTTAAACCCCTAGATGGCCCCAGTGGCCGAGTTATAGTTCGGGAGGGTTTACAAAAGGTGTACCCACAAAACTTAACTAGTCACAAGTATCCAAAGAGCAATGAGGACATAAATTTTCTCAACCTATCGCCAAGTAATTAGAGTGCAAGAGAAAAGCATCTATCGGTGAATTCGCTAAACGGCGGGAGAGATCCATTAAACAACTGGAACAATAACAAGAGAGATTTTACCGCTCAACAGTGGAGAAATGTCCACTCCACGGTGACATTAACATCAGGAGAGAGACCCGCCTAACAGCTGATCTTATCCACTCAACATCAGATAGAGAGAGAGTATTTGTGACGAGTTGAACCAGTGCCAGATAGATTTTGTGCCATATGGAAAGCGGACTAATAGAGCAACCACTATGCATTTCTCCTCGACTTTCTCATTGTGCTTAACCGTCGTCTCCGGCTTCAACTGTTGATGATAAACTCTTGAACTTCATAGAGCTTTGACATTGTATTAACTTTTCTTCTCATTTTCTTCTTGCTTAAAACTTTTTTTATAGATTTTTCTTTTCCATGACCTTGTTTGAACTAATTACAAAATTTCAATGCAAATTTTTTCTTTTATTTTTTTATTTTATTTCCAAATTAATTAAATTAATCATCATCAAAATAATATTACACAAGAAACTAGTTGGACACCTGGCAACAAGCTGAGATCCAACACCATTTTGAATTGCGATCCTTACCCTATTGAAATAATGTTGCCAATTTTAGAATTAGCGTCGTGGCTTGCTAAACAATTCTTCAACCTCTAAAAAAAACAATAAAATCATCACTAAGTTCACCTAGTGTGGAAAAATCCAGAACCCCAAAACCATAGTCATACGCGATACATTTATCCAAGTACTTTTTGCATTTGCGAGTGATGGCAACAACAATGGCATGTCCAGGCATAAAGTTACTCCTACAACCCCCCGTAAAGGGTGAGATCCATGTGACATCAAAACAAACATCTAAACCGTTCTCCCAGTTGTACACCAAGATGTCTGCAGGCGTCAAATCAGTATTATTATCCGACAAGAAACCTAACGTCACTTTTTTTTTGCTACCACACCAGATTTGTAACAAATATCCGCCAAAACATCTCTTACCAAGTCATGCCTGGATTATTTTTTTTGGAAGAAATTGCAAATACAATAGCCACAAAACTAAAATTAACGTGGCCATGAGAGAAGTTTACTACTTGGATCTTCATAACTTGTAATGTCTTTGTATCACAAACTTCAACAACGTATATCGTTTGATTTTCTCCACTCTTGTAACTAAGTCTTCAACTAATTAAAAGCGGTTCGGTAAGCCCATAAAGCGTCTACTAAGCGGAAAGACCAATCCTTTCAGGTAGGGTTTACGGTGTTCTCTAAAATCTTTTTGCTTTTCCTATTAGACACTTCTACTTGGCCACAAGTTTGTGGGTGGTAAGGTGTAGAAACCTTATGGGTAATGGAGTATTTGTTCATGAGTATCTCCAAAGACTGGTTACAAAATTGGGAACCTACATCACCAATGACTGCTCTAAATATACCAAATCGAGAAAAAATATTGTCTCAACAAACTTGATCACAACGTGGCGATCGTTTGTCTTGGTAGCTATTGCTTCAACCCACTTAGACACATAATCAACAGATAATAAGATGTAAAAGTTTTCATAAGAATTGACAAAAGGACCCTTGAATACAATGATTAATCAATTTTTCTCCAATTTTAATTTCATGAGTAGCTAAATTTATTTTCTAGGGTTTTGGAAGAAGCAATTTTTGATGATTAATTTTCAATAATTAATTTCTTGACATCTTTACTCATTTTTTGTTCTTTTAATTTATTAAAAATTTTCTCTTCTTTATATGCTTCGTTTTAATCGTACAGAATAGTTTTAAACTATTGATATTTTATAAGCGATGGAAAATTAGGCTTATATTAACGACTAGAGTCATAAAAAAAAAGTTTGTAACGTTATATCCTCCAAAGAATGAGATTGAGTTCAAAATTGCTTTAAGTAAATTAGGAGTATTGTGTTAAAGTTATTATCATTTGAGTTTACAAACATTAGAAGTAGTGGAATCCAAAACCCTAGATTTATCTCTCCTTGGTAAACAAAAATCAAATTTAGTTTTTCTTTAGTATTTTCTTTTATTAGTCTTAAACCAAATCTTTAGAAAAACTCCGAGAATCGAATCCATTCTTGTTGTAAAAAACAACATCGGTTTTTTGGCGCCTGCAGGGGATAACTTCTTTTCGTTCCTCATTCAAGTTGTTCTCGGTAATTAACACACTCCGGCACGATTTTTTCATGACCTAGATAACATGAAACACGCTGCGATCCACACGATAACTCTCGGCAACTCGTTCAAATCCCGTGAATATTTCCATCGTAAGTGTGCTCCCTTGTTCTATTTAAACTCACGTAAACTTCCTTGTGTTTTCGAAACTCAACGACTTACCATCCATGTTCCGATTATATATCCAACTTCAATCGAATCGAGAACCTTACCAACCATGTTTATCCCATTAGAACAAACCCATATCACAAACCCTAATTATGGCTATTTAAAACCATATTTTCCCGCCAAAAACAGAATTCAAAAGGTTGAAGATGACCTCCACTTATCCAATACCGGTGTCCCTTTAGCAATTTGGGGTACAAATAGCAATTCATAAGGTGCGAATAGCAATTTGTGGCTACAAGAAGTAATTTTGGGTTGTAAATGGTAAAATTTATGGGGTTCTTTTAGTACTTTTCCGTTGTAGTATCAGAATATCGCAACACCAACACCTCTGCGAAATCCAT